>JASTWF010001104.1:0-119909 GCA_030390025.1 Squalus acanthias | reverse complement strand
CAATATTTATCCCAGGTGTCCTGGGCCAATATTTATCCCCAGTGTCACAGCCAATACTTATCCCCGTTGTCCTGGGCCCATATTTATCCCCGGTGTTCCAGCCAATATATATCCCCGGTGTACCCAACAATATTTATCCCCGGTCTCCTGTGCCAATATTTACCCCAGTGTCCCAGCCAATATTTATCCCCGGTGTCCCGGCCAATATTTATCCCCACTGTCACAGCCAATATTTATCCCCGGTGTCCTGGGTTAATATTTATCCCCGGTGTCCCAGCCAATATTTATTCCCGGTGTCCTGGGCCAACATTTATCCCCGGTGTCCGGGGCCAATATTTATCCCTGGTGTTCCAGCCAATATTTATCCCCGCTGTCTCAGTCAATATTTATCCCCGGTGTCCTTGGCCAATTATTATACCCGGTGTTCCAGCCAATATTTATCCCCGGTGTCCCAGCCAATATTTATCCCCGGTGTCCTGGGCAAATATTTAACCCCAGTGTCCCTGCCAATATTTATCCCCGGTGTTCCAACCAATATTTATCCCCGGTCTCCCAGCCAATATTTATCCCCTGTGTCCTGGGCCAATATTTATCCCCGGTGTCCCAGCCAATATTTATCCCCGGTAACCCAGCCAATATTTATCCTCAGTGTCCTGGGCCAATATTTATCCCCAGTGTCCTGGGATAATATTTATCCCCGGTGTCCTGGGCCAATATTTATCCCCGGTGTCCTGGGCCAATATTTATCCACGGTGTCGCAGCCAATATTTTTCCCCGGTGTCCCAGCCAATATTTATCCCCTGTGTCCGAGCCAATATTTATCCCCGGTGTACCAGCCAATATTTATCCCCGGTTTCCCGGCCAATATTTATCCCCGGTGTCCTGGGCTAATATTTATTCCCGGTGTCATGGTCCAATATTTATCCCCGGTGTCCTCAGCCAATATTTATCCACATTGTCCTCGGCCAATATTTATCCCCGGTGTCCTTGGCGATTATTTATCCCCGGTGTCCTGGGCCAATATTAATCCCCGGTGTCCCGGGCCAATATTTATCCCCGGTGTCCTGGGCCGATATTTATCCCCGGTGTCCTGGGCGAATATTTATCCCCGGTGTCCTGGGCCAATATTTATCCCCGGTGTCCTGGGCCCATATTTATTCCCGGTGTCCTGGGCCTATATTTATCCCCAGTGTCCCGGCCAATATTTATTCCAGGTGTCACAGCCAGTATTCATCCCCGGAGTCCCAGCCAATATTTATCACCGGTGTCCTGGGCCAATCTTTTTCCCCGGTGTCCTGGGCCAATATTTATCCCAAGTGTCCTGGGCCAATATTTATCCCCAGTGTCCCAGCCAATATTTATCCCCGATGTCCTGGGCCAATACTTATCCCAGGTGTCCTGGGCCAATATTTATCCTCAGTGTCCAAGCCAATATTTATCACCGGTGTCCTGGGCCAATATTTATCCCAGGTGTCCTGGGTCAATATTTATCCCCGGTGTTCCAGCCAATATTTATCCCCGGTGTCCCAGCCAATATTTATCCCCGGTGTCCTGGGCAAATATTTATCCCCAGTGTCCCAGCTAATATTTAGCCCCGGTGTTCCAGCCAATATTTATCCCCGGTGTCCCAGCCAATATTTATCCCCGGTGTCCTGGGCCAATATTTATCCCCGGTGTACAGGGCCAATATTTATCCCCGGTGTCCCGGCCAATATTTATCCCCGGTGTCCTGGGCCAATATTTATCCCAGGTGTCCCAGCCAATATTTATCCCCGGTGTCCCAGCCAATATTTATCCCCGGTGTCCCAGCCAATATTTATCACCGGTGTCCCAGCCAATATTTATCCTCGGTGTACAGGGCCAATATTTATCCCCGGTGTCCCGGCCAATATTTATCCCCGGTGTCCTGGGCCAATATTTATCCCAGGTGTCCCAGCCAATATTTATCCCCGGTGTCCCAGCCAATATTTATCCCCGGTGTCCTGGGCCAATATTTATCTCTGGTGTCCCGGCCAATATTTATCCCCGGTATCCTGGGCCAATATTTATCCCAGGTTTCACAGCCAATATTTATGCCCGGTGTCCAAGCCAATATTTATCCCCGGTGTCCCAGCCAATATTTATCCCCGGTGTCCTGGGCTAATATTTATCCCCGGTGTCCTGGGCCAATATTTATCCCCGGTGTCCTGGGACAATATTTATCCATGGTGTCCTTGGCCAATATTTACACCCAGTGTCCTGGGCCAATATATATCCCCGGCGTCCTTGGCGATTACTTATCCCCGGTGTCCTGGGGCAATATAAATCCCCGGTGTCCCGGGCCAATATTTATCCCCGGTGTCCTGGGCCAATATTTATCCCCGGTGTCCTGGGCTAATATTTATCCCCGTATTCCTGGGCCAATATTTATCCCCGGTGTCCTGGGCAAATATTTATCCCCGGTGTCCTGGGCTAATATATATCTCCGGTGTCCTGGGCCAATATTTATCCCCGGTGTCCTGGGCTAATATTTATCCCCGGTGTCCTGGGCCAATATTTATCCCCGGTGTCCTGGGCCAATATTTATCCCCGGTGTCCTGGAACAATATTTATCCCCGGTGTCCCGGTCAATATTTATCCCAGGTGTCCTGGGCCAAATTTATCCCCAGTGTCACAGCCAATACTTATCCCCGTTGTCCTGGGCCCATATTTATCCCCGGTGTTCCAGCCAATATATAACCCTGGTGTTCCCGCCAATATTTATCCCCGGTCTCCTGTGCCAATATTTATCCCCAGTGTCCCAGCCAATATTTATCCCCGGTGTCCCGGCCAATATTTATCCCCGCTGTCACAGCCAATATTTATCCCCGGTGTCCTGGGTTAATATTTATCCCCGGTGTCCCAGCCAATATTTATTCCCGGTGTCCTGGGCCAATATTTATCCCCGGTGTCCGGGGCCAATATTTATCCCTGGTGTTCCAGCCAATATTTATCCCCGCTGTCCCAGCCAATATTTATCCCCGGTGTCCTTGGCCAATATTTATCCCCGGTGTTCCAACCAATATTTATCCCCGGTGTCCCAGCTAATATTTATCCCCGGTGTCCAGCGCAAATATTTATCCCTGGTGTCCTGGGCCAATATCTATCCCCGGTGTCCTGGGTCAATATTTCTCCCCAGTGTGCTGGGCCAATATTTATCCCCGGTGTCCTGGGCCAATATTTATCCCCGGTGTCCTGGGGCAATATTTATCCGCGGTGTCTTTGGCCAATATTTATCCCCGGTGTCCTGAGCTAATACTTATCCCCGGTGTCCTGTGCCAATATTTATCCCTGGTGTCCTGGGCCAATATTTATCCCCGGTGTCCTGGGCCAATATTTATCCCCGGTGTCCTGGGGCAATACTTATCCCAGGTGTCCTGGGCCAATATTTATCCCCAATGTCCCAGCCAATAGTTATCCCCGATGTCCTGGGCCAATACTTATTCCTGGTGTCCTGGGCCAATATTTATCCCCAATGTCCCAGCCAATAGTTATCCCCGATGTCCTGGGCCAATACTTATTCCTGGTGTCCTGGGCCAATATTTATCCCCAATGTCCCAGCCAATAGTTATCCCCGTTGTCCTGGGCCCATATTTATCCCCGGTGTTCCAGCCAATATATATCCCCGGTGTACACAACAATATTTATCCCCGGTCTCCTGTGCCAATATTTATCCCCAGTGTCCCAGCCAATATTTATCCCCGGTGTCCCGGCCAATATTTATCCCCACTGTCACAGCCGATATTTATCCCCGGTGTCCTGGGTTAATATTTATCCCCGGTGTCCCAGCCAATATTTATTCCCGGTGTCCTGGGCCAACATTTATCCCCGGTGTCCGGGGCCAATATTTATCCCTGGTGTTCCAGCCAATATTTATCCCCGCTGTCTCAGTCAATATTTATCCCCGGTGTCCTTGGCCAATTATTATCCCCGGTGTTCCAGCCAATATTTATCCCCGGTGTCCCAGCCAATATTTATCCCCGGTGTCCTGGGCCAATATTTATCCCCGGTGTCCCAGCCAATATTTATCCCCGGTAACCCAGCCAATATTTATCCTCAGTGTCCTGGGCCAATATTTATCCCCAGTGTCCTGGGATAATATTTATCCCCGGTGTCCTGGGCCAATATTTATCCCCGGTGTCCTGGGCCAATATTTATCCACGGTGTCGCAGCCAATATTTTCCCCCGGTGTCCCAGCCAATATTTATCCCCTGTGTCCGAGCCAATATTTATCCCCGGTGTACCAGCCAATATTTATCCCCGGTTTCCCGGCCAATATTTATCCCCGGTGTCCTGGGCTAATATTTATTCCCGGTGTCATGGTCCAATATTTATCCCCGGTGTCCTCAGCCAATATTTATCCACATTGTCCTCGGCCAATATTTATCCCCGGTGTCCTTGGCGATTATTTATCCCCGGTGTCCTGGGCCAATATTAATCCCCGGTGTCCCGGGCCAATATTTATCCCCGGTGTCCTGGGCCGATATTTATCCCCGGTGTCCTGGGCGAATATTTATCCCCGGTGTCCTGGGCCAATATGTATCCCCGGTGTCCTGGGCCCATATTTATTCCCGGTGTCCTGGGCCTATATTTATCCCCAGTGTCCCGGCCAATATTTATTCCAGGTGTCACAGCCAGTATTCATCCCCGGAGTCCCAGCCAATATTTATCACCGGTGTCCTGGGCCAATCTTTTTCCCCGGTGTCCTGGGCCAATATTTATCCCAAGTGTCCTGGGCCAATATTTATCCCCAGTGTCCCAGCCAATATTTATCCCCGATGTCCTGGGCCAATACTTATCCCAGGTGTCCTGGGCCAATATTTATCCTCAGTGTCCAAGCCAATATTTATCACCGGTGTCCTGGGCCAATATTTATCCCAGGTGTCCTGGGTCAATATTTATCCCCGGTGTTCCAGCCAATATTTATCCCCGGTGTCCCAGCCAATATTTATCCCCGGTGTCCTGGGCAAATATTTATCCCCAGTGTCCCAGCTAATATTTAGCCCCGGTGTTCCAGCCAATATTTATCCCCGGTGTCCCAGCCAATATTTATCCCCGGTGTCCTGGGCCAATATTTATCCCCGGTGTACAGGGCCAATATTTATCCCCAGTGTCCCGGCCAATATTTATCCCCGGTGTCCTGGGCCAATATTTATCCCAGGTGTCCCAGCCAATATTTATCCCCGGTGTCCCAGCCAATATTTATCCCCGGTGTCCCAGCCAATATTTATCCCCGGTGTCCCAGCCAATATTTATCCTCGGTGTACAGGGCCAATATTTATCCCCGGTGTCCCGGCCAATATTTATCCCCGGTGTCCTGGGCCAATATTTATCCCAGGTGTCCCAGCCAATATTTATCCCCGGTGTCCCAGCCAATATTTATCCCCGGTGTCCTGGGCCAATATTTATCTCTGGTGTCCCGGCCAATATTTATCCCCGGTATCCTGGGCCAATATTTATCCCAGGTTTCACAGCCAATATTTATGCCCGGTGTCCAAGCCAATATTTATCCCCGGTGTCCCAGCCAATATTTATCCCCGGTGTCCTGGGCTAATATTTATCCCCGGTGTCCTGGGCCAATATTTATCCCCGGTGTCCTGGGACAATATTTATCCATGGTGTCCTTGGCCAATATTTACACCCAGTGTCCTGGGCCAATATATATCCCCGGCGTCCTTGGCGATTACTTATCCCCGGTGTCCTGGGGCAATATAAATCCCCGGTGTCCCGGGCCAATATTTATCCCCGGTGTCCTGGGCCAATATTTATCCCCGGTGTCCTGGGCTAATATTTATCCCCGTATTCCTGGGCCAATATTTATCCCCGGTGTCCTGGGCAAATATTTATCCCCGGTGTCCTGGGCTAATATATATCTCCGGTGTCCTGGGCCAATATTTATCCCCGGTGTCCTGGGCCAATATTTATCCCCGGTGTCCTGGAACAATATTTATCCCCGGTGTCCCGGTCAATATTTATCCCAGGTGTCCTGGGCCAAATTTATCCCCAGTGTCACAGCCAATACTTATCCCCGTTGTCCTGGGCCCATATTTATCCCCGGTGTTCCAGCCAATATATAACCCTGGTGTTCCCGCCAATATTTATCCCCGGTCTCCTGTGCCAATATTTATCCCCAGTGTCCCAGCCAATATTTATCCCCGGTGTCCCGGCCAATATTTATCCCCGCTGTCACAGCCAATATTTATCCCCGGTGTCCTGGGTTAATATTTATCCCCGGTGTCCCAGCCAATATTTATTCCCGGTGTCCTGGGCCAATATTTATCCCCGGTGTCCGGGGCCAATATTTATCCCTGGTGTTCCAGCCAATATTTATCCCCGCTGTCCCAGCCAATATTTATCCCCGGTGTCCTTGGCCAATATTTATCCCCGGTGTTCCAACCAATATTTATCCCCGGTGTCCCAGCCAATATTTATCCCCGGTGTCCTGCGCAAATATTTATCCCTGGTGTCCTGGGCCAATATCTATCCCCGGTGTCCTGGGTCAATATTTCTCCCCAGTGTGCTGGGCCAATATTTATCCCCGGTGTCCTGGGCCAATATTTATCCCCGGTGTCCTGGGGCAATATTTATCCGCGGTGTCTTTGGCCAATATTTATCCCCGGTGTCCCAGCCAATATTTATCCCCGGTGTCCTGGGCTAATATTTATCCCCGGTGTCCTGGGCCAATATTTATCCCCGGTGTCCTGGGACAATATTTATCCATGGTGTCCTTGGCCAATATTTACACCCAGTGTCCTGGGCCAATATATATCCCCGGCGTCCTTGGCGATTACTTATCCCCGGTGTCCTGGGGCAATATAAATCCCCGGTGTCCCGGGCCAATATTTATCCCCGGTGTCCTGGGCCAATATTTATCCCCGGTGTCCTGGGCTAATATTTATCCCCGTATTCCTGGGCCAATATTTATCCCCGGTGTCCTGGGCAAATATTTATCCCCGGTGTCCTGGGCTAATATATATCTCCGGTGTCCTGGGCCAATATTTATCCCCGGTGTCCTGGGCCAATATTTATCCCCGGTGTCCTGGAACAATATTTATCCCCGGTGTCCCGGTCAATATTTATCCCAGGTGTCCTGGGCCAAATTTATCCCCAGTGTCACAGCCAATACTTATCCCCGTTGTCCTGGGCCCATATTTATCCCCGGTGTTCCAGCCAATATATAACCCTGGTGTTCCCGCCAATATTTATCCCCGGTCTCCTGTGCCAATATTTATCCCCAGTGTCCCAGCCAATATTTATCCCCGGTGTCCCGGCCAATATTTATCCCCGCTGTCACAGCCAATATTTATCCCCGGTGTCCTGGGTTAATATTTATCCCCGGTGTCCCAGCCAATATTTATTCCCGGTGTCCTGGGCCAATATTTATCCCCGGTGTCCGGGGCCAATATTTATCCCTGGTGTTCCAGCCAATATTTATCCCCGCTGTCCCAGCCAATATTTATCCCCGGTGTCCTTGGCCAATATTTATCCCCGGTGTTCCAACCAATATTTATCCCCGGTGTCCCAGCCAATATTTATCCCCGGTGTCCTGCGCAAATATTTATCCCTGGTGTCCTGGGCCAATATCTATCCCCGGTGTCCTGGGTCAATATTTCTCCCCAGTGTGCTGGGCCAATATTTATCCCCGGTGTCCTGGGCCAATATTTATCCCCGGTGTCCTGGGGCAATATTTATCCGCGGTGTCTTTGGCCAATATTTATCCCCGGTGTCCTGAGCTAATACTTATCCCCGGTGTCCTGTGCCAATATTTATCCCTGGTGTCCTGGGCCAATATTTATCCCCGGTGTCCTGGGCCAATATTTATCCCCGGTGTCCTGGGGCAATACTTATCCCAGGTGTCCTGGGCCAATATTTATCCCCAATGTCCCAGCCAATAGTTATCCCCGATGTCCTGGGCCAATACTTATTCCTGGTGTCCTGGGCCAATATTTATCCCCAATGTCCCAGCCAATAGTTATCCCCGATGTCCTGGGGCAATACTTATCCCAGGTGTCCTGGGCCAATATTTATCCCCAATGTCCTGGGCCAATACTTATTCCTGGTGTCCTGGGCCAATATTTATCCCCGGTGTCCTGGGCCAATACTTATCCCAGGTGTCCTGGGGCAATGTTTATCCTCAGTGTCCCAGCCAATATTTATCCCCGGTGTCCCAGCCAATATTTATCCCCGGTGTCCTGGGCCAATACTTATCCCAGGTGTCCTGGGCCAATATTTATCCTCAGTGTCCCAGCCAATATTTATCCCCGGTGTCCCAGCCAATATTTATCCCCGGTGTCCCTGACAATATTTATCCCCGCTGTCCTGGGCCAATACTTATCCCAGGTGTCCTGGGCCAATATTTATCCTCAGTGTCCCAGCCAATATTTATCCCCAATGTCCCAGCCAATATTTATCCCCGGTGTCCCTGACAATATTTATCCCCGGTGTCCCTGACAATATTTATCCCCGCTGTCCTGGGCCAATACTTATCCCAGGTGTCCTGGGCCATTATTTATCCCCGGTGTCCTGGGCCATTATTTATCCCCGGTGTCCTGGGCGATTATTTATCCCCGGTGTTCTGGGCCAATATTTATCCCCGGTGTCCTGGGCCATTATTTATCCCCGGTGTCCTGGGCGATTATTTATCCCCGGTGTTCTGGGCCAATATTAATCCCTTGTGTCCCGGGGCAATATTTATCCCCGGTGTCCTGGGCCAATATTTATCCCCGGTGTCCTGGGCCAATATTTATCCCCGGTGTCCTGGGCTAATATTTATCCCCGGTGTCCTGGAACAATATTTATCCCCGGTGTCACAGCCAATACCTATCCCCGTTGTCCTGGGCCCATATTTATCCCCGGTGTTCCAGCCAATATATATCCCCGGTGTCCCCGCCAATATTTATCCCCGGTCTCCTGTGCCAATATTTATCCCCAGTGTCCCGGCCAATATTTATCCCCGCTGTCACAGCCAATATTTATCCCAGGTGTCCTTGGCCAATATTTATCCCCGGTGTTCCAGCCAATATTTATCCCCGCTGTCCCAGCCAATATTTATTCCCGGTGTCCTTGGCCAATATTTATCCCCGGTGTTCCAACCAATATTTATCCCCGGTGTCCCAGCCAATATTTATCCCCGGTGTCCTGGGCAAATATTTTTCCCCGGTGTCCTGGGCCAATATCTATCCCCGGTGTCCTGGGTCAATATTTCTCCCCAGTGTCCTGGGCCTATATTTATCCCCGGTGTCTCAGCCAATATTTATCCCCGGTGTCCTGACAATATTATCCCCAGTGTCCCGAGCCAATATTTATCCCCGGTGTCCTGGGCCAATATTTATCCCCCGTGTCCCAGCCAATATTTATCCCCTGGTGTCCTGCGCCATTATTTATCCCCGGTGTCACAGCCAATATTTATCCCCGGTGTCCCTGGCCAATATTTATCCCCGGTGTCCTGGCCAATATTTTATCCCCGTGTCCTGGGCAATATTTATCCCAGGTGTCCTGGGCCAATATTTATCCCAGTGTCCTGGCCAATATTTATCCCCGGTTGTCCCTGGGCCAATATTTTATCCCTGTGTCCTGGGGCCAATACTTATCCCCGTGTCCTTGGCCAATATTTATCCCAGGTGTCCCTGCCAATATTTATCCCCGTGTCCTGGGCCAATATTTATCCCCGGTGTCCCTGACAATATTTATCCCCGCTGTCCTGGGCCAATATTTTTCCCCGGTGTCCTGGGCCATTATTTATCCCCGGTGTCCTGGGCGATTATTTATCCCCGGTGTTCTGGGCCAATATTAATCCCCGGTGTCTCGGGGCAATATTTATCCCCGGTGTCCTGGGCCAATATTTATCCCCGGTGTCCTGGGCCAATATTTATTCCCGGTGTCCTGGGCCAATATTTATCCCCGGTGTCACAGCCAATACTTATCCCCGTTGTCCTGGGCCCATATTTATCCCCGGTGTTCCAGCCAATATATATCCCCGGTGTCCCCAACAATATTTATCCCCGGTCTCCTGTGCCAATATTTATCCCCAGTGTCCCAGCCAATATTTATCCCCTGTGTCCTGGGCCAATATTTATCCCCACTGTCACAGCCAATATTTATCCCCGGTGTCCTGGGTTAATATTTATCCCCGGTGTCCCAGCCAATATTTATTCCCGGTGTCCTGGGCCGATATTTATCCCCGGTGTCCGGGGCCAATATTTATCCCTGGTGTTCCAGCCAATATTTATCCCCGCTGTCTCAGCCAATATTTATCCCCGGTGTCCTTGGCCAATTATTATCCCCGGTGTTCCAGCCAATATTTATCCACAGTGTCCCAGCCAATATTTATCCCCGGTGTCCTGGGCAAATATTTAACCCCAGTGTCCCTGCCAATATTTATCCCCGGTGTTCCAACCAATATTTATCCCCGGTCTCCCAGCCAATATTTATCCCCTGTGTCCTGGGCCAATATTTATCCCCGGTGTCCCAGCCAATATTTATCCCCGGTAACCCAGCCAATATTTATCCTCAGTGTCCTGGGCCAATATTTATCCCCAGTGTCCTGGGATAATATTTATCCCCGGTGTCCTGGGCCAATATTTATCCCTGTTGTCCTGGGCCAATATTTATCCACGGTGTCGCAGCCAATATTTTTCCCCGGTGTCCCAGCCAATATTTATCCCCTGTGTCCGAGCCAATATTTATCCCCGGTGTACCAGTCAATATTTATCCCCGGTGCCCCGGCCAATATTTATCCCCGGTGTCCTGGGCTAATATTTATTCCCGGTGTCATGGTCCAATATTTATCCCCGGTGTCCTCGGCCAATATTTATCCACATTGTCCTTGGCCAATATTTATCCCCGGTGTCCTTGGCGATTATTTATCCCTGGTGTCCTGGGCCAATATTAATCCCCGGTGTCCCGGGCCAATATTTATCCCCGGTGTCCTGGGCTAATATTTATCCCCGGTGTCCTGGGCCAATATTTGTCCCCGGTGTCCTGGGCCCATATTTATTCCCGGTGTCCTGGGCCTATATTTATCCCCAGTGTCCCGGCCAATATTTATTCCAGGTGTCACAGCCAGTATTCATCCCCGGAGTCCCAGCCAATATTTATCACCGGTGTCCTGGGCCAATCTTTTTCCCCGGTGTCCTGGGCCAATATTTATCCCAAGTGTCCTGGGCCAATATTTATCCCCGATGTCCTGGGCCAATACTTATCCCAGGTGTCCTGGGTCAATATTTATCCTCAGTGTCCAAGCCAATATTTATCACCGGTGTCCTGGGCCAATATTTATCCCCCGTGATCCAGCCAATATTTATCACCGGTGTCCCAGCCAATATTTATCCCCGGTGTCCTGGGCAAATATTTATCCCCAGTGTCCCAGCTAATATTTAGCCCCGGTGTTCCAGCCAATATTTATCCCCGGTGTCCCAGCCAATATTTATCCCCGGTGTCCTGGGCCAATATTTATCCCCGGTGTCCCAGCCAATATTTATCCTCGGTGCACAGGGCTAATATTTATCCCCGGTGTCCCGGCCAATATTTATCCCCGGTGTCCTGGGCCAATATTTATCCCAGGTGTCCCAGCCAATATTTATCCCCGGTGTCCCAGCCAATATTTATCCCCGGTGTCCCGGCCAATATTTATCCCCGTTGTCCTGGGACAATATTTATCCATGGTGTCCTTGGCCAAGATTTACACCCAGTGTCCTGGGCCAATATTTATCCCCGGCGTCCTTGGCGATTACTTATCCCCGGTGTCCTGGGGCAATATTAATCCCCGGTGTCCCGGGCCAATATTTATCCCCGGTGTCCTGGGCCAATATTTATCCCCGGTGTCCTGGGCTAATATTTATCCCCGGTGTCCTGGGCTAATATATATCTCCGGTGTCCTGGGCCAATATTTATCCCCGGTGTCCTGGGCCAATATTTATCCCTGGTGTCCTGGGCCAATATTTATCCCCGGTGTCCTGGGCTAATATTTATCCCCGGTGTCCTTGGCCAATATTTATCCCCGGTGTCCTGGGCCAATATTTATCCCCGGTGTCCTGGGACAATATTTATCCCCGGTGTCCCGGTCAATATTTATCCCAGGTGTCCTGGGCCAATATTTATCCCCAGTGTCCCAGCCAATATTTATCCCCAGTGTCACAGCCAATACTTATCCCCGTTGTCCTGGGCCCATATTTATCCCTGGTGTTCCAGCTAATATATATCCCCGGTGTCCCCGCCAATATTTATCCCCGGTCTCCTGTGCCAATATTTATCCCCAGTGTCCCAGCCAATATTTATCCCCGGTGTCCCGGTCAATATTTATCCCCGCTGTCACCGCCAATATTTATCCCCGGTGTCCTGGATTAATATTTATCCCCTGTGTCCCAGCCAATATTTATTCCCGGTGTCCTGGGCCAATATTTATCCCCGGTGTCCCGGCCAATATTTATCCCCGCTGTCACAGCCAATATTTATCCCCGGTGTCCTGGGTTAATATTTATCCCCGGTGTCCCAGCCAATATTTATTCCCGGTGTCCTGGGCCAATATTTATCCCCGGTGTCCGGGGCCAATATTTATCCCTGGTGTTCCAGCCAATATTTATCCCCGCTGTCCCAGCCAATATTTCTCCCCGGTGTCCTTGGCCAATATTTATCCCCGGTGTTCCAGCCAATATTTATCCCCGGTGTCCCAGCCAATATTAACCCCGGTGTCCTGGGCAAATATTTATCCCCTGTGTTCCAGCCAATATTTATCCCCGGTATCCCAGCCAATATTTATCCCCGGTGTCCTGGGCAAATATTTATCCCCAGTGTCCCTGCCAATACTTATCCCCAGTGTTCCAACCAATATTTATCCCCGGTCTCCCAGCCAATATTTATCCCCTGTGTCCTGGGCCAATATTTATCCCCGGTGTCCCAGCCAATATTTATCCCCGGTAACCCAGCCAATATTTATCCTCAGTGTCCTGGGCCAATATTTATCCCCAGTGTCCTGGGATAATATTTATTCCCGGTGTCCTGGGTCAATATTTATCCCCGGTGTCCTGGGCCAATATTTATCCCCTGTGTGCGAGCCAATATTTATCCCCGGTGTACCAGCCAATATTTATCCCCGGTGTCCCGGCCAATATTTATCCCCGGTGTCCTGGGCTCATATTTATCCCCGGTGTCATGGTCCAATATTTATCCCCGGTGTCCTCGGCCAATATTTATCCACATTGTCCTTGTCCAATATTTATACCCGGTGTCCTTGGCGATTATTTATCCCCGGTGTCCTGGGCCAATATTAATCCCCGGTGTCCTGGGCCAATATTTATCCCCGGTGTCCTGGGCCAATATTTATCCCCGGTGTCCTGGGCTAATATTTATCCCCGGTGTCCTGGGCCAATATTTATCCCCGGTGTCCTGGGCCCATATTTATTCCCGGTGTCCTGGGCCTATATTTATCTTGATGCGGAGATGCCGGTGTTGGACTGGGGTGGACAAAATTGAGAGGTCGCACAACACCAGGTTATAGTCCAACAGTTTTATTTGAAATCACAAGCTTTCGGAGCTATCGATTTGCTCCTTCCTCAGGTGAAGTAAATTAGATACAGAATCTCCAAAGCATATATAGATGGAAAAGAAAGCATGTGTACTTTACAATTGCAGACCAATAAATTAAATCAGGCAGCATCCGTAGAGAGAGAAAGAGAGTTGACGTTTCAGGTCGATGACCTTTCATCAGAACTGGGAAGAGCTGGAAATCAAATAGATTTAAGGCCAGGGTAAAGCTGGGAAAAGGGGGAGGGGATAAAGGAACAAAGGAGGAGATGAAGAGACATTAAGAGACATTAAGAGATATGCAAGGCTAGAGGTGGTGTTAATGTGACAGATTAAGGCTGAATGAAGTGTGAAATCCACTGGCAGAATGAAGGACAGCTGCCAGCTTCTAGGAGGAAAAAAAAAGGTGGGGGGGACAAATAAAAGGGTGGATAAAATAAAATATAAATGTGATTGGAGCTGAGGTTATGATCTAAAATTGTTGAACTCGATATTGAGTCCAGAGGGCTGTAGCGTGCCTAAACGAAAGATGAGGTGCTGTTCCTCGAGCTTACGCTGAGCTTCCGTGGAACAGTGTAATAGGCCGAGGACGGTGAGGTCAGAGTGGGAGTGAAGCGGTGAATTAAAGTGACAGGCCACCGGGAGCTCGGGGTCCCCCTTACGGACTGAACGGAGGTGTTCCGCAAAGCGGTCACCCAATCTGCGTTTGGTCTCCCCAATGTAGAGGAGTCCACATCGTGAGCAGCGAATACAGTATACTAAATTGCAGGAAGTACAAGTAAATCGCTGTTTCACCTGGAAGGGGTGTTTGGGGCCCTGGACAGTGGGAAGAGGGGAGGTATAAGGGCATGTGTTGCATCTCCTGCGCGTGCACGGGAAGGTGCCGGGCGAAGGGGAAGGGGTGCTGGGGGTGGTAGAGGAGTGGACTAGGGTGTCGCGGAGGGAGCGGTCCCTGCGGAATGCTGAAAGGGGAGGTGAGGGGAAGATGTGTTTGGTGGTGGGATCACGCTGGAGGTGGCGGAAATGGCGGAGGATGATCCGTTGAATGTGGAGGCTGGTGGGGTGAAAGGTGAGGACAAGGGGAACCCTATCGTGGTTCCGGGAGGGAGGGGCAGGGGTGAGGGCAGATGTGCGGGAGATAGAACGGACACGGTCGAGGGCCGTGTCGACCACGGTAGAGGGGAATCCTCGGTTGAGGAAAAAGGAAGACATGTCGGAAGCACTGGTATGGAAGGTGGCATCATCAGAGCAGATGCGGCGGAGACGGAGAAACTGGGAGAATGGAATAGAGTCCTTACAGGAGGCGGGGTGGGAGGAAGTGTAGTCCAGGTAGCTGTGGGAGTCGGTGGGCTTGTAGTGAATGTTAGTCAATAACCTATCCCCAGAGATGGAGATGGAGAAGTCGAGGAAGGGAAGGGAAGAGTCGGAGATGGACCATGTGAAGGTGAGGGAAGGGTGGAAATTGGAAGCATAGTGAATGAAATGTTCTAGTTCAGGGCGAGAGCAGGAGACGGCACCGATACAGTCATCAATGTACCGGAAAAAGAGGTGAGGGAGGGGACCCGAGTAGGACTGGAACAAAGAGTGTTCCACATATCCCACGAAAAGGCAGGCATAGCTAGGACCCATGCGGGTACCCATAGCAACACCTTTAATTTGGAGGAAATGGGTAGAGTCAGCTGTCCTTCATTCTGCCAGTGGATTTCACACTTCATTCAGCCTTAATCTGTCACATTAACACCACCTCTAGCCTTGCATATCTCTTAATGTCTCTTAATGTCTCTTCATCTCCTCCTTTGTTCCTTTATCCCCTCCCCCTTTTCCCAGCTTTACCCTGGCCTTAAATCTATTTGATTTCCAGCTCTTCCCAGTTCTGATGAAAGGTCATCGACCTGAAACGTCAACTCTCTTTCTCTCTCTACGGATGCTGCCTGGCCTGCTGAGTTTTTCCAGCGTTTTCTGTTGTTATTTCGGATTTCCAGCATCTGCAGTATTTTGCTATCGAATAAATTAAATCATCCTGACTATCTGCCGAGGTGTGATAAAGTTAATTAAGTCAGCCAGGAAGGTACCACATCAAAGACATAGCAAGATACAACTGAGACAATGAGGTGTAGTCGCAGGGGTTCTAACGTGTCAAAAGCTGCCGTCTGTATGTAAAACGAAAAGCTTTAACATTTTTTTACTTTTTTACTGGGAAAATGTTTACTTTTTTACTGGGAATCACATCTGTGAACAAGCTAACGACGACTCGAGTCCGGATCACGTCATGTATCGTGACATAAACCCAAGATTCCGATTGAGACCGTCTTCATGAGTGCGAAACTTGGCTATCAGTTTCTGCTCGATGATTTTGCGTTGTCGTGTGTTTCTAAGCTTGCCTTGGAGAACGCTTACCAGCAGATCCGAGGCTGAATGTCCTTGACTGCTGAAGTGTTCCCCGACTGGCAGGTAACAATCCTGCCTGGCGATTGTTGCGCGGTGCTCGTTCATACGTTGTCTCAGTGTCTGCATGGTCTCGCCGATGTACCATGCCGCGGTGCATTCTTTCCTGCAACGTATGAGGTAGACAACGTTGGCCGAGTCACATGAGTATGTACCATGTACCTGGTGGGTAGTGTCCTCACGTGTGATGGTGGTATCTGTGTTGATGATCTGGCATGTGTTGCAGAGTTTGCCATGGCAGGGTTGTGTGGTGTCGTGGTCGCTGTTATCCTGAAAGCTGGGTAATTTGCTGCGAACGATGGTACTTCTGAGGTTAGGCGGCTGTTTGAAGGCAAGTAGTGGAGGCGTGGGGATGGCCTTAGCGAGGTGTTTGTCGTCATCGATGACATGTTGAAGGCTGTGAAGAACATGGCGTAGTTTCTCCGCTCCGGGGAAGTACTGGACGACGTAGGGTACCCTGTTGGTTGTGTCCCGTGTTTGCCTTCTGAGGAGGTCTATGCGATTTTTCGCTGTGGCCCGTCGGAACTGTCGATCGATGAGTCGAGCGTCATATCCCGTTCTTACGAGGGCGTTTTTCAGCGTCCGTAGGTGTCCATCGCGTTCCTCCTCGTCTGAGCAGATCCTGTGTATTCGCAGGGCTTGTCCATAGGGGATGGCTTCTTTAACATGGTTTATTTATCCCCAGTGTCCCGGCCAATATTTATCCCAGGTGTCACAGCCAGTATTTATCCCCAGTGTCCCAGCCAATATTTATCACCTGTGTCCTGGGCCAATCTTTTTCCCCGGTGTCCTGGGCCAATATTTATCCCAAGTGTCCTGGGCCAATATTTATCCCCAGTATCCTAGCCAATATTTATCCCCGATGTCCTGGGCCAATATTTATCCCAGGTGTCCCAGCCAATATTTATCCCCGGTGTCCTGGGCCAATATTTATCCCTGGTGTCCCGGCCAATATTTGTCCCCGGTATCCTGGGACAATATTTATCCATGGTGTCCTTGGCCAATATTTACACCCAGTGTCCTGGGCCAATATTTATCCTCGGCGTCCTTGGCGATTACATATCCCCGGTGTCCTGGGGTAATATTAATCCCCAGTGTCCCGGGCCAATATTTATCCCCGGTGTCCTGGGCCAATATTTATCCCCGGTGTCCTGGGCTAATATTTATCCCCGTATTCCTGGGCCAATATTTATCCCCGGTGTCCTGGGCAAATATTTATCCCCGGTGTCCTGGGCTAATATATATCTCCGGTGTCCTGGGCCAATATTTATCCCCGGTGTCCTGGGCCAATATTTATCCCCGGTGTCCTGGGCTAATATTTATCCCCGTATTCCTGGGCCAATATTTATCCCCGGTGTCCTGGGCAAATATTTATCCCCGGTGTCCTGGGCTAATATATATCTGCGGTGTCCTGGGCCAATATTTATCCCCGGTGTCCTGGGCCAATATTTATCCCCGGTGTCCTGGGCCAATATTTATCCCCGCTGTCCTGGGCTTATATTTATCCCCGGTGTCCTGGGCCAATATTTATCCCCGGTGTCCTGGGCCAATATTTATCCCCAGTGTCCTGGGACAATATTTATCCCCGGTGTCCTGGTCAATATTTATCCCAGGTGTCCTGGGCCAATATTTATCCCCAGTGTCACAGCCAATACTTATCCCCGTTGTCCTGGGCCCATATTTATCCCCGGTGTTCCAGCCAATATATATCCCCGGTGTCCCCGCCAATATTTATCCCCGGTCTCCTGTGCCAATATTTCTCCCCACTGTCCCAGCCAATATTTATCCCCGGTGTCCCGGCCAATATTTATCCCCGCTGTCACAGCCAATATTTATCCCCGGTGTCCTGGGTTAATATTTATCCCCGGTGTCCCAGCCAATATTTATTCCCGTTGTCCTGGGCCAATATTTATCCCCGGTGTCCGGGGCCAATATTTATCCCTGGTGTTCCAGCCAATATTTATCCCCGCTGTCCCAGCCAATATTTATCCCCGGTGTACTTGGCCAATATTTATCCCCGGTGTTCCAGCCAATATTTATCCCCGGTGTCCCAGCCAATATTTATCCCCGGTGTCCTGGGCAAATATTTATCCCCGGTGTCCTGGGCCAATATCTATCCCCGGTGTCCTGGGTCAATATTTCTCCCCAGTGTCCTGGGCCAATATTTATCCCCGGTGTCCTGGGCCAATATTCATCCCCGGTGTCCTGGGGCAATATTTAGCCCCGGTGTCTTCGGCCAATATTTCTCCCCGGTGTCCTGAGCTAATACTTATCCCCGGTGTCCTGTGCCAATATTTATCCCCGGTGTCCTGGGCCAATATTTATCCCCGGTGTCCTGGGCCAATATTTTTCCCCGGTGTCCTGTGCCAATATTTATCCCCGATGTCCTGGGCCAATATTTATCCCCGGTGTCCTGGGCCAATATTTAACCCCGGTGTGCTGGGCCAATATTTATCCCCGGTGTCCTGGGGCAATACTTATCCCAGGTGTCCTGGGCCAATATTTATCCTCAGTGTCCTGGGCCAATATTTATCCCCAATGTCCCAGCCAATATTTATCCCCGATGTCCTGGGCCAATACTTATTCCTGGTGTCCTGGGCCAATATTTATCCCCAGTGTCCCAGCCAATATTTATCCCCGGTGTCCTGTGCCAATACTTATCCCAGGTGTCCTGGGGCAATGTTTATCCTCAGTGTCCCAGCCAATATTTATCCCCGGTGTCCCAGCCAATATTTATCCCCGGTGTCCTGGGCCAATACTTATCCCAGGTGTCCTGGGCCAATATTTATCCTCAGTGTCCCAGCCAATATTTATCCCTTGTCCCAGCCAATATTTATCCCCGGTGTCCCTGACAATATTTATCCCTGCTGTCCTGGTCCAATATTTATTCCCGGTGTTCTGGGCCAATATTAATCCCCGGTGTCCCGGGCCAATATTTATCCCCGGTGTCCTGGGCCAATATTTATCCCCGGGGTCCTGGGCCAATATTTATCCCGGATTCCTGGGACAATATTTATCCCCCGTGTCCCGGTCAATATTTATCCCAGGTGTCCTGGGCCAATATTTATCCCCAGTGTCACAGCCAATACTTATCCCCGTTGTCCTGGGCCCATATTTATCCCGGGTGTTCCAGCCAATATATATCCCCGGTGTCCCCACCAATATTTATCCCCAGTCTCCTGTGCCAATATTTATCCCCAGTGTCCCAGCCAATATTTATTCCCGGTGTCCTGGGCCAATATTTATCCCCGGTGTCCGGGGCCAATATTTATCCCTGGTGTTCCAGCCAATATTTATCCCCGCTGTCCCAGCCAATATTTATCCCCGGTGTCCTTGGCCAATATTTATCCCCGGTGTTCCAGCCAATATTTATCCCCGGTGTCCCAGCCAATATTTATCCCCGGTGTCCTGGGCAAATATTTATCCCCAGTGTCCCTGCCAATATTTATCCCCAGTGTTCCAACCTATATTTATTCCCGGTCTCCCAGCCAATATTTATCCCCTGTGTCCTGGGCCAATATTTATCCCCGGTGTCCCAGCCAATATTTATCCCCGGTAACCCAGCCAATATTTATCCTCAGTGTCCTGGGCCAATATTTATCCCCAGTGTCCTGGGATAATATTTATCCCCGGTGTCCTGGGCCAATATTTATCCCCTGTGTCCGAGCCAATATTTATCCCCGGTGTACCAGCCAATATTTATCCCCGGTGTCCCGGACAATATTTATCCCCGGTGTCCTTGGCTAATATTTATTCCCGGTGTCATGGTCCAATATTTATCCCCGGTGTCCTCGGCCAATAATTATCCACATTGTCCTTGGCCAATATTTATCCCCGGTGTCCTTGGCGATTATTTATCCCCGGTGTCCTGGGCCAATATTAATCTCCGGTGTCCCGGGCCAATATTTATCCCCGGTGTCCTGGGCCAATATTTATCCCCGGTGTCCTGGGCTAATATTTATCCCCGGTGTCCTGGGCCAATATTTATCCCCGGTGTCCTGGGCCCATATTTATTCCCGGTGTCCTGGGCCTATATTTATCCCCAGTGTCCCGGCCAATATTTATCCCAGGTGTCGCAGCCAGTATTTATCCCCAGTGTCCTGGGCCAATATTCATCCCCGGAGTCCCAGCCAATATTTATCACCGGTGTCCTGGGCCAATCTTTTTCCCCGGTGTCCTGGGCCAATATTTATCCCAAGTGTCCTGGGCCAATATTTATCCCCAGTGTCCCAGCCAATATTTATCCCCGATGTCCTGGGCCAATACTTATCCCAGGTGTCCTGGGCCAATATTTATCCTCAGTGTCCAAGCCAATATTTATCACCGGTGTCCTGGGCCAATATTTATCCCAGGTGTCCTGGGTCAATATTTATCCCCGGTGTTCCAGCCAATATTTATCCCCGGTGTCCCAGCCAATATTTATCCCCGGTGTCCTGGGCAAATATTTATCCCCAGTGTCCCAGCTAATATTTAGCCCCGGTGTTCCAGCCAATATTTATCCCCGGTGTCCCAGCCAATATTTATCCCCGGTGTCCTGGGCCAATATTTATCCCCGGTGTCCCAGCCAATATTTATCCTCGGTGTACAGGGCCAATATTTATCCCCGGTGTCCCGGCCAATATTTATCCCCGGTGTCCTGGGCCAATATTTATCCCAGGTGTCCCAGCCAATATTTATCCCCGGTGTCCCAGCCAATATTTATCCCCGGTGTCCTGGGCCAATATTTATCCCTGGTGTCCCGGCCAATATTTATCCCCGGTATCCTGGGCCAATATTTATCCCCGGTGTCCCAGCCAATATTTATCCCCGGTGTCCCGGCCAATATTTAGCCCCGGTGTCCTGGGCTAATATTTATCCCCGGTGTCCTGGGCCAATATTTATCCCCGGTGTCCTGGGACAATATTTATCCATGGTGTCCTTGGCCAATATTTACACCCAGTGTCCTGGGCCAATATTTATCCCCGGCGTCCTTGGCGATTACTTATCCCCGGTGTCCTGGGGCAATATTAATCCCCGGTGTCCCGGGCCAATATTTATCCCCGGTGTCCTGGGCCAATATTTATCCCCGGTGTCCTGGGCTAATATTTATCCCCGGATTCCTGGGCCAATATTTATCCCCGGTGTCCTGGGCAAATATTTATCCCCGGTGTCCTGGGCTAATATATATCTCCGGTGTCCTGGGCCAATATTTATCCCCGGTGTCCTGGGCCAATATTTATCCCTGGTGTCCTGGGCCAATATTTATCCCCGGTGTCCTGGGCTAATATTTATCCCCGGTGTCCTGGGCCAATATTTATCCCCGGTGTCCTGGGCCAATATTTATCCCCGGTGTCCTGGGACAATATTTATCCCCGGTGTCCCGGTCAATATTTATCCCAGGTGTCCTGGGCCAATATTTATCCCCAGTGTCACAGCCAATACTTTTCCCCGTTGTCCTGGGCCCATATTTATCCCCGGTGTTCCAGCCAATATTTATCCCCGGTGTCCCGGCCAATATTTATCCCCGCTGTCACAGCCAATATTTATCCCCGGTGTCCTGGGTTAATATTTATCCCCGGTGTC
Organism: Squalus acanthias; assembly: GCA_030390025.1. Lineage (NCBI taxonomy): Eukaryota > Metazoa > Chordata > Chondrichthyes > Squaliformes > Squalidae > Squalus > Squalus acanthias. The sequence continues at coordinate 98,363 of JASTWF010001104.1, read as the reverse complement.
CCAGCCAATATTTATTCCCGGTGTCCTGGGCCAATATTTATTCCCGGTGTCCCGGCCAATATTTATCCCCGCTGTCACAGCCAATATTTATCCCCGGTGTCCTGGGTTAATATTTATCCCCGGTGTCCCAGCCAATATTTATTCCCGGTGTCCTGGGCCAATATTTATCCCCGGTGTTCGGGGCCAATATTTATCCCTGGTGTTCCAGCCAATATTTATCCCCGCTGTCCCAGCCAATATTTATCCCCGGTGTCCTTGGCCAATATTTATCCCCGGTGTTCCAGCCAATATTTATCCACGGTGTCCCAGCCAATATTTATCCCCGGTGTCTTGGGCAAATACTTATCCCCGGTGTTCCAGCCAATATTTATCCCCGGTGTCCCAGCCAATATTTATCCCCGGTGTCCTGGGCAAATATTTATCCCCAGTGTCCCTGCCAATATTTATCCCCGGTGTTCCAGCCAATATTTATCCCCGGTCTCCCAGCCAATATTTATCCCCTGTGTCCTGGGCCAATATTTATCCCCGGTGTCCCAGCCAATATTTATCCCCGGTAACCCAGCCAATACTTATCCTCAGTGTCCTGGGCCAATATTTTTCCCCAGTGTCCTGGGATAATATTTATCCCCGGTGTCCTGGGCCAATATTTATCCCTGGTGTCCTGGGCCAATATTTATCCACGGTGTCGCAGCCAATATTTTCCCCCGGTGTCCCAGCCAATATTTATCCCCTGTGTTCAAGCCAATATTTATCCCCGGTGTACCAGCCAATATTTATCCCCGGTGTCCCGGCCAATATTTATCCCGGTGTCCTGGGCTAATATTTATACCCGGTGTCCTTGGCGATTATTTATCCCGGTGTCCTGGCCAATATTACTCCCCGGTGTCCCGGGCCAATATTTATCCCCGGTGTCCTGGGCCAATATTTATCCCCGGTGTCCTGGGCTAATATTTATCCCCGGTGTCCTGGGCCAATATTTATCCCCGGTGTCCTGGGCCCATATTTATTCCCGGTGTCCTGGGCCTATATTTATCATGATGCGGAGATGCCGGTGTTGGACTGGGGTGGACAAAATTGAGAGGTCGCACAACACCAGGTTATAGTCCAACAGTTTTATTTGAAATCACAAGCTTTCGGAGCTATCACTCCTTCCTCAGGTGAAGTAAAATGGATACAGAATCGCCAGAGCATATATAGATGGAAAAAAAAGCATGTGTACTTTACAATTGCAGACCAATAAATTAAATCATCCTGACTATCTGCCGAGGTGTGATAAAGTTAATTAAGTCAGCCAGGAAGGTACCACATCATTCCCGTATTCCCGGTATTCCACAGTATTCCCGGTGTCCCAGCCAATATTTATTCCCGGTGTCCTGGGCCAATATTTATCCCCGGTGTTCGGGGCCAATATTTATCCCTGGTGTTCCAGCCAATATTTATCCCCGCTGTCCCAGCCAATAATTATCCCCGGTGTCCTTGGCCAATATTTATCCCCGGTGTTCCAGCCAATATTTATCCCCGGTGTCCCAGCCAATATTTATCCCCGGGGTCTTGGGCAAATATTTATCCCCGGTGTTCCAGCCAATATTTATCCCCGGTGTCTCAGCCAATATTTATCCCCGGTGTCCTGGGCAAATATTTATCCCCAGTGTCCCTGCCAATATTTATCCCCGGTGTCCTGGGCCAATATTTATCCCTGGTGTCCTGGGCCAATATTTATCCACGGTGTCGCAGCCAATATTTTCCCCCGGTGTCCCAGCCAATATTTATCCCCTGTGTTCAAGCCAATATTTATCCCCGGTGTACCAGCCAATATTTATCCCCGGTGTCCCGGCCAATATTTATCCCCGGTGTCCTGGGCTAATATTTATACCCGGTGTCCTTGGCGATTATTTATCCCCGGTGTCCTGGGCCAATATTACTCCCCGGTGTCCCGGGCCAATATTTATCCCCGGTGTCCTGGGCCAATATTTATCCCCGGTGTCCTGGGCTAATATTTATCCCCGGTGTCCTGGGCCAATATTTATCCCCGGTGTCCTGGGCCCATATTTATTCCCGGTGTCCTGGGCCTATATTTATCCCCAGTGTCCCGGCCAATATTTTTCCCAGGTGTCACAGCCAGTATTTACCCCCAGTGTCCCAGCCAATATTTATCCCCGGTGTCCTGGGCCAATATTCATCCCCGGAGTCCCAGCCAATATTTATCACCGGTGTCCTGGGCCAATCTTTTTCCCCGGTGTCCTGGGCCAATATTTATCCCAAGTGTCCTGGGCTAATATTTATCCCCAGTGTCCCAGCCAATATTTATCCCCGATGTCCTGGACCAATACTTATCCCAGGTGTCCTGGGCCAATATTTATCCTCAGTGTCCAAGCCAATATTTATCCCCGGTGTCCTGGGCCAATATTTATCCCAGGTGTCCTGGGTCAATATTTAGCCCCGGTGTTCCAGCCAATATTTATCCCCGGTGTCCCAGCCAATATTTATCCCCGGTGTCCTGGGCCAATATTTATCCCCGGTATCCCAGCCAATATTTATCCTCGGTATACAGGGCCAATATTTATCCCCGGTGTCCCCGGCCAATATTTATCCCCGGTGTCCTGGGCCAATATTTATCCCAGGTGTCCCAGCCAATATATATCCCCGGTGTCCCCGCCAATATTTATCCCCGCTGTCACAGCCAATATTTATCCCCGGTGTCCTGGGTTAATATTTATCCCCGGTGTCCCAGCCAATATTTATTCCCGTTGTCATGGGCCAATATTTATCCCCGGTGTCCGGGGCCAATATTTATCCCTATGTTCCAGCCAATATTTATCCCCGCTGTCCCAGCCAATATTTATCCCCGGTGTACTTGGCCAATATTTATCCCCGCTGTCACAGCCAATATTTATCCCCGTTGTCATGGGCCAATATTTATCCCCGGTGTCCGGGGCCAATATTTATCCCTGGTGTTCCAGCCAATATTTATCCCCGCTGTCCCAGCCAATATTTATCCCCGGTGTCCTTGGCCAATATTTATCCCCGGTGTTCCAGCCAATATTTATCCCCGGTGTCCCAGCCAATATTTATCCCCGGTGTCTTGGGCAAATATTTATCCCCGGTGTTCCAGCCAATATTTATCCCTGGTGTCCCAGCCAATATTTATCCCCGGTGTCCTGGGCAAATATTTATCCCCAGTGTCCCTGCCAATATTTATCCCCGGTGTTCCAGCCAATATTTATCCCCGGTCTCCCAGCCAATATTTATCCCCTGTGTCCTGGGCCAATATTTATCCCCGGTGTCCCAGCCAATATTTATCCCCGGTAACCCAGCCAATATTTATCCTCAGTGTCCTGGGCCAATATTTTTCCCCAGTGTCCTGGGATAATATTTATCCCCGGTGTCCTGGGCCAATATTTATCCCTGGTGTCCTGGGCCAATATTTATCCACGGTGTCGCAGCCAATATTTTCCCCCGGTGTCCCAGCCAATATTTATCCCCTGTGTTCAAGCCAATATTTATCCCCGGTGTACCAGCCAATATTTATCCCCGGTGTCCCGGCCAATATTTATCCCCGGTGTCCTGGGCTAATATTTATACCCGGTGTCCTTGGCGATTATTTATCCCCGGTGTCCTGGGCCAATATTACTCCCCGGTGTCCCGGGCCAATATTTATCCCCGGTGTCCTGGGCCAATATTTATCCCCGGTGTCCTGGGCTAATATTTATCCCCGGTGTCCTGGGCCAATATTTATCCCCGGTGTCCTGGGCCCATATTTATTCCCGGTGTCCTGGGCCTATATTTATCCCCTGTGTCCGGCCAATATTTATCCCCGGTGTCCCAGCCAATATTTATCCCCAGTGTCCTGGCCAATATTTATCCCCGTGTCCTGGGCCAATATTTATCCCCGTGTCCCAGCCAATATTTATCCCCGGTGTCCTGGCCAATATTTATCCCCGGTGTCCCAGCCAATATTTTCCCAGGTGTCCGGGCCAATATTTATCCCCGGTGTCCAGGGCCAATATTTATCCCCTGTGTCCCAGCCAATATTTATCCCCGGGGTCCTGGGCCAATATTTATCCCCGGTGTTCCAGCCAATATTTATCCCCGGTGTCCTCAGCCAATATTTATCCCCGGTGTCCTGGGCAAATATTTATCCCCAGTGTCCCTGCCAATATTTATCCCCGGTGTCCTGGGCCAATATTTATCCCTGGTGTCCTGGGCCAATATTTATCCCCGGTGTCGCAGCCAATATTTTCCCCGGTGTCCCAGCCAATATTTATCCCCTGTGTTCCAGCCAATATTTATCCCCGGTGTCCAGCCAATATTTATCCCAGGTGTCCCGGCCAATATTTATCCCCGGTGTCCTGGGCTAATATTTATCCCCGGTGTCCTTGGCCGAATATTTATCCCCGGTGTCCTGGGCCAATATTAATCCCCGGTGTCCCGGGCCAATATTTATCCCCGGTGTCCTGGGCAATATTTATCCCCGGTGTCCTGGGCCTAATATTTATCCCCGGTGTCCTGGGCCAATATTTATCCCCGGTGTCCTGGGCCCATATTTATTCCCGGTGTCCTGGGCCTATATTTATCCCCAGTGTCCCGGCCAATATTTATCCCAGGTGTCACAGCCAGTATTTACCCCCAGTGTCCCAGCCAATATTTATCCCCGGTGTCCTGGGCCAATATTCATCCCCGGAGTCCCAGCCAATATTTATCACCGGTGTACTGGGCCAATCTTTTTCCCCGGTGTCCTGGGCCAATATTTATCCCAAGTGTCCTGGGCTAATATTTATCCCCAGTGTCCCAGCCAATATTTATCCCCGATGTCCTGGACCAATACTTATCCCAGGTGTCCTGGGCCAATATTTATCCTCAGTGTCCAAGCCAATATTTATCCCCGGTGTCCTGGGCCAATATTTATCCCAGGTGTCCTGGGTCAATATTTAGCCCCGGTGTTCCAGCCAATATTTATCCCCGGTGTCCCAGCCAATATTTATCCCCGGTGTCCTGGGCCAATATTTATCCCCGGTATCCCAGCCAATATTTATCCTCGGTATACAGGGCCAATATTTATCCCCGGTGTCCCGGCCAATATTTATCCCCGGTGTCCTGGGCCAATATTTATCCCAGGTGTCCCAGCCAATATATATCCCCGGTGTCCCCGCCAATATTTATCCCCGCTGTCACAGCCAATATTTATCCCCGGTGTCCTGGGTTAATATTTATCCCCGGTGTCCCAGCCAATATTTATTCCCGTTGTCATGGGCCAATATTTATCCCCGGTGTCCGGGGCCAATATTTATCCCTATGTTCCAGCCAATATTTATCCCCGCTGTCCCAGCCAATATTTATCCCCGGTGTACTTGGCCAATATTTATCCCCGGTGTTCCAGCCAATATTTATCCCCGGTGTCCCAGCCAATATTTATCCCCGGTGTCCTGGGCAAATATTTATCCCCGGTGTCCTGGGCCAATATCTATCCCCGGTGTCCTGGGTCAATATTTCTCCCCAGTGTCCTGGGCCAATATTTATCCCCGGTGTCCTGGGCCAATATTTATCCCCGGTGTCCTGGGGCAATATTTATCCCCGGTGTCTTCGGCCAATATTTATCCCCGGTGTCCTGAGCTAATACTTATCCCTGGTGTCCTGTGCCAATATTTATCCCCGGTGTCCTGGGCCAATATTTATCCCCGGTGTCCTGGGCCAATATTTTTCCCCGGTGTCCTGTGCCAATATTTATCCCCGATGTCCTGGGCCAATATTTATCCCCGGTGTCCTGGGCCAATATTTAACCCCGGTGTGCTGGGCCAATATTTATCCCCGGTGTCCTGGGGCAATACTTATCCCAGGTGTCCTGGGCCAATATTTATCCTCAGTGTCCCAGCAAATATTTATCCCCGGTGTCCTGTGCCAATACTTATCCCAGGTTTCCTGGGGCAATGTTTATCCTCAGTGTCCCAGCCAATATTTATCCCCGGTGTCCCAGCCAATATTTAACCCCGGTGTCCTGGGCCAATACTTATCCCAGGTGTCCTGGGCCAATATTTATCCTCAGTGTCCCAGCCAATATTTATCCCTTGTCCAGCCAATATTTATCCCCGGTGTCCCTGACAATATTTATCCCTGCTGTCCTGGTCCAATATTTATTCCCGGTGTTCTGGGCCAATATTAATCCCCGGTGTCCCGGGCCAATATTTATCCCCGGTGTCCTGGGCCAATATTTATCCCCGGGGTCCTGGGCCAATATTTATCCCCGGATTCCTGGGACAATATTTATCCCCGGTGTCCCGGTCAATATTTATCCCAGGTGTCACAGCCAATATTTATCCCCAGTGTCACAGCCAATACTTATCCCCGTTGTCCTGGGCCCATATTTATCCCCGGTGTTCCAGCCAATATATATCCCCGGTGTCCCCACCAATATTTATCCCCAGTCTCCTGTGCCAATATTTATCCCCAGTGTCCCAGCCAATATTTATCCCCGGTGTCCCGGCCAATATTTATCCCCGGTGTCCTGGGATAATATTTATCCCCGGTGTCCCAGCCAATATTTATTCCCGGTGTCCTGGCCAATATTTATCCCCGGTGTCCTTGGCCAATATTTATCCCCGGTGTTCCAGCCAATATTTATCCCCGGTGTCCCAGCCAATATTTATCCCCGGTGTCCTGGGCAAATATTTATCCCCAGTGTCCCTGCCAATATTTATCCCCAGTGTTCCAACCAATATTTATCCCCGGTCTCCCAGCCAAATTTATCCCCTGTGTCCTGGGCCAATATTTATCCCCGGTGTCCCAGCCAATATTTATCCCCGGTAACCCAGCCAATATTTATCCTCAGTGTCCTGGGCCAATATTTATCCCCGGTGTCCTGGGCCAATATTTATCCCCTGTGTCCGAGCCAATATTTACCCCGGTGTACCAGCCAATATTTATCCCCGGTGTCCCAGCCAATATTTATCCCCGGTGTCCTGGGCTAATATTTATTCCCGGTGTCATGGTCCAATATTTATCCCCGGTGTCCTCGGCCAATATTTATCCACATTGTCCTTGGCCAATATTTATCCCCGGTGTCCTTGGCGATTATTTATCCCCGGTGTCCTGGGCCAATATTAATCCCCGGTGTCCCGGGCCAATATTTATCCCCGGTGTCCTGGGCCAATATTTATCCCCGGTGTCCTGGGCTAATATTTATCCCCGGTGTCCTGGGCCAATATTTATCCCCGGTGTCCTGGGCCCATATTTAGTCCCGGTGTCCTGGGCCTATATTTATCCCCAGTGTCCCGGCCAATATTTATCCCAGGTGTCGCAGCCAGTATTTATCCCCAGTGTCCTGGGCCAATATTCATCCCCGGAGTCCCAGCCAATATTTATCACCGGTGTCCTGGTCCAATCTTTTTCCCCTGTGTCCTGGGCCAATATTTATTCCAAGTGTCCTGGGCCAATATTTATCCCCAGTGTCCCAGCCAATATTTATCCCCGATGTCCTGGGCCAATACTTATCCCAGGTGTCCTGGGCCACTATTTATCCTCAGTGTCCAAGCCAATATTTATCACCGGTGTCCTGGGCCAATATTTATCCCAGGTGTCCTGGGTCAATATTTATCCCCGGTGTTCCAGCCAATATTTATCCCCGGTGTCCCAGCCAATATTTATCCCCGGTGTCCTGGGCAAATATTTATCCCCAGTGTCCCAGCTAATATTTAGCCCCGGTGTTCCAGCCAATAGTTATCCCCGGTGTCCCAGCCAATATTTATCCCCGGTGTCTGGGCCAATATTTATCCCCGGTGTCCCAGCCAATATTTATCCTCGGTGTACAGGGCCAATATTTATTCCCGGTGTCCCGGCCAATATTTATCCCCGGTGTCCTGGGCCAATATTTATCCCAGGTGTCCCAGCCAATATTTATCCCCGGTGTCCCAGCCAATATTTATCCCCGGTGTCCTGGGCCAATATTTATCCCTGGTGTCCCGGCCAATATTTATCCCCGGTATCCTGGGCCAATATTTATCCCAGGTTTCACAGCCAATATTTATCCCCGGTGTCCCAGCCAATATTTATCCCCGGTGTCCCAGCCAATATTTATCCCCGGTGTCCCGGCCAATATTTATCCCCGGTGTCCTGGGCTAATATTTATCCCCGGTGTCCTGGGCCAATATTTATCCCCGGTGTCCTGTGACAATATTTATCCATGGTGTCCTTGGCCAATATTTACACTCAGTGTCCTGGGCCAATATTTATCCCCGGCGTCCTTGGCGATTACTTATCCCCGGTGTCCTGGGGCAATATTAATCCCCGGTGTCCCGGGCCAATATTTATCCCCGGTGTCCTGGGCCAATATTTATCCCCGGTGTCCTGGGCTAATATTTATCCCCGGATTCCTGGGCCAATATTTATCCCCGGTGTCCTGGGCAAATATTTATCCCCGGTGTCCTGGGCAATATTAATCCCCGGTGTCCCGGCCAATATTTATCCCCAGTGTCCTGGGCCAATATTTATCCCCGGTGTCCTGGGCTAATATTTATCCCCGGATTCCTGGGCCAATATTTATCCCCGGTGTCCTGGGCAAATATTTATCCCCGGTGTCCTGGGCTAATATATATCTCCGGTGTCCTGGGCCAATATTTATCCCCGGTGTCCTGGGCCAATATTTATCCCTGGTGTCCTGGGCCAATATTTATCCCCGGTGTCCTGGGCTAATATTTATCCCCGGTGTCCTGGGCCAATATTTATCCCCGGTGTCCTGGGCCAATATTTATCCCCGGTGTCCTGGGACAATATTTATCCCCGGTGTCCCGGTCAATATTTATCCCAGGTGTCCTGGGCCAATATTTATCCCCAGTTTCACAGCCAATACTTATCCCCGTTGTCCTGGGCCCATATTTATCCCCGGTATTCCAGCCAATATATATCCCCGGTGTCCCCGCCAATATTTATCCCCGGTCTCCTGTGCCAATATTTATCCCCAGTGTCCCAGCCAATATTTATCCCCGGTGTCCCGGCCAATATTTATCCCCGCTGTCACAGCCAATATTTATCCCCGGTGTCCTGGGTTAATATTTAACCCCAGTGTCCCAGCCAATATTTATTCCCGGTGTCCTGGGCCAATATTTATCCCCGGTGTCCGGGGCCAACATATATCCCTGGTGTTCCAGCCAGTATTTATCCCCGCTGTCCCAGCCAATATTTATCCCCGGTGTCCTTGGCCAATATTTATCCCCGGTGTTCCAGCCAATATTTATCCCCGCTGTCCCAGCCAATATTTATCCCCGGTGTCTTGGGCAAATATTTATCCCCGGTGTTCCAGCCAATATTTATCCCCGGTGTCCCAGCCAATATTTATCCCCGGTGTCCTGGGCAAATATTTATCCCCAGTGTCCCTGCCAATATTTATCCCCGGTGTTCCAACCAATATTTATCCCCGGTGTCCCAGCCAATATTTATCCCCTGTGTCCTGGGCCAATATTTATCCCCGGTGTCCCAGCCAATATTTATCCCCGGTAACCCAGCCAATATTTATCCTCAGTGTCCTGGGCCAATATTTTTCCCCAGTGTCCTGGGATAATATTTATCCCCGGAGTCCTGGGCCAATATTTATCCCCAGTGTCCTGGGCCAATATTTATCCACGGTGTCGCAGCCAATATTTTTCCCCGGTGTCCCAGCCAATATTTATCCCCTGTGTGCGAGCCAATATTTATCCCCGGTGTACCAGCCAATATTTATCCCCGGTGTCCCGGCCAATATTTATCCCCGGTGTCCTGGGCTAATATTTATCCCCGGTGTCATGGTCCAATATTTATCCCCGGTGTCCTCGGCCAATATTTATCCACATTGTCCTTGGCCAATATTTATACCCGGTGTCCTTGGCGATTATTTATCCCAAGTGTCCTGGGCTAATATTTATCCCCAGTGTCCCAGCCAATATTTATCCCCGGTGTCTTGGGCCAATATTTATCCCCGGTGTCCCAGCCAATATTTATCCTCGGTGTACAGGGCCAATATTTATCCCCGGTGTCCCAGCCAATATTTATCCCCGGTGTCCTGGGCCAATATTTATCCCAGGTGTCCCAGCCAATATTTATCCCCGGTGTCCCAGCCAATATTTATCCCCGGTGTCCTGGGCCAATATTTATCCCTGGTGTCCCGGCCAATATTTATCCCCGGTATCCTGGGCCAATATTTATCCCAGGTTTAACAGCCAATATTTATTCCCGGTGTCCCAGCCAATATTTACCCAAGGTGTCCCAGCCAATATTTATCCCCGGTGTCCCGGCCAATATTTATCCCCGGTGTCCTGGGCTAATATTTATCCCCGGTGTCCTGGGCCAATATTTATCCCCGGTGTCCTGGGACAATATTTATCCATGGTGTCCTTGGCCAATATTTACACCCAGTGTCCTGGGCCAATATTTATCCCCGGCGTCCTTGGCGATTACTTATCCCCGGTGTCCTGGGGCAATATTAATCCCCGGTGTCCCGGGCCAATATTTATCCCCGGTGTCCTGGGCCAATATTTATCCCCGGTGTCCTGGGCTAATATTTATCCCCGGATTCCTGGGCCAATATTTATCCCCGGTGTCCTGGGCAAATATTTATCCCCGGTGTCCTGGGGCAATATTAATCCCCGGTGTCCCGGGCCAATATTTATCCCCAGTGTCCTGGGCCAATATTTATCCCCGGTGTCCTGGGCTAATATTTATCCCCGGATTCCTGGGCCAATATTTATCCCCGGTGTCCTGGCAAATATTTATCCCCGGTGTCCTGGGCTAATATATATCTCCGGTGTCCTGGGCCAATATTTATCCCCGGTGTCCTGGGCCAATATTTATCCCTGTTGTCCTGGGCCAATATTTATCCCCGGTGTCCTGGGCTAATATTTATCCCCGGTGTCCTGGGCCAATATTTATCCCCGGTGTCCTGGGCCAATATTTACCCCCGGTGTCCTGGGTCAATATTTATCCCCGGTGTCCCGGTCAATATTTATCCCAGGTGTCCTGGGCCAATATTTATCCCCAGTTTCACAGCCAATACTTATCCCGTTGTCCTGGGCCCATATTTATCCCCGTATTCCAGCCAATATATATCCCCGTGTCCCCGCCAATATTTATCCCCGTCTCCTGTGCCAATATTTATCCCCAGTGTCCCAGCCAATATTTATCCCCGGTGTCCCGGCCAATATTTATCCCCGCTGTCACAGCCAATATTTATCCCCGGTGTCCTGGGTTAATATTTAACCCCAGTGTCCCAGCCAATATTTATTCCCGGTGTCCTGGGCCAATATTTATCCCCGGTGTCCGGGGCCAACATATATCCCTGGTGTTCCAGCCAGTATTTATCCCCGCTGTCCCAGCCAATATTTATCCCCGGTGTCCTTGGCCAATATTTATCCCCGGTGTTCCAGCCAATATTTATCCCCGCTGTCCCAGCCAATATTTATCCCCGGTGTCTTGGGCAAATATTTATCCCCGGTGTTCCAGCCAATATTTATCCCCGGTGTCCCAGCCAATATTTATCCCCGGTGTCCTGGGCAAATATTTATCCCCAGTGTCCCTGCCAATATTTATCCCCGGTGTTCCAACCAATATTTATCCCCGGTGTCCCAGCCAATATTTATCCCCTGTGTCCTGGGCCAATATTTATCCCCGGTGTCCCAGCCAATATTTATCCCCGGTAACGCCAGCCAATATTTATCCTCAGGTGTCCTGGCCATATTTATCCCCAGGTGTCCTGGTGGATAATATTTATCCCCGGAGTCCTGGCCAATATTTATCCCCAGGTGTCCTGGGCCAATATTTATCCACGGTGTCGCAGCAATATTTTTCCCCGGTGTCCCAGCCAATATTTATCCCCTGTGTGCGAGCCAATATTTATCCCCGGTGTAACCAGCCAATATTTATCCCCGTGGTCCGGCCAATATTTATCCCCGGTGTCATGGGTCCAATATTTATTCCCAGGTGTCCTCGGCCAATATTTATCGCACCTTGTCCTTGGCCAATATTTATACCCGTGTCCTTGGCGATTAATTATTCCCAGTGTCCTGGGCTAATATTTATCCCCAGTGTCCCAGGCCAATATTTATCCCCGTGTCCTGGGCCAATACTTATCCAGGTGTCCTGGGCCAATATTTATCCTCAGTGTCCAAGCCAATATTTATCCCCGGAGTCCTGGGCCAATATTTATCCCAGGTGTCCTGGGTCAATATTTAGCCCCGGTGTTCCAGCCAATATTTATCCCCGGTGTCCCAGCCAATATTTATCCCCGGTGTCCTGGGCCAATATTTATCCCCGGTGTCCCAGCCAATATTTATCCTCGGTATACAGGGCCAATATTTATCCCCGGTGTCCCGGCCAATATTTATCCCCGGTGTCCTGGGCCAATATTTATCCCAGGTGTCCCAGCCAATATTTATCCCTGGTGTCCCAGCCAATATTTATCCCCGGTGTCCTGGGCCAATATTTATCCCTGGTGTCCCGGCCAATATTTATCCCCGGTGTCCTGGGCCAATATTTATCCCAGTTTTCACAGCCAATATTTATCCCAGGTGTCCCAGCCAATATTTATCCCCGGTGTCCCAGCCAATATTTATCCCCGGTGTCCCGGCCAATATTTATCCCCGGTGTCCTGGGCCAATATTTATCCCTGGTGTCCCGGCCAATATTTATCCCCGGTGTCCTGGGCCAATATTTATCCCAGTTTTCACAGCCAATATTTATCCCAGGTGTCCCAGCCAATATTTATCCCCGGTGTCCCAGCCAATATTTATCCCCGTTGTCCCGGCCAATATTTATCCCCGGTGTCCTGGGCTAATATTTATCCCCGGTGTCCTGGGCCAATATTTATCCCCGGTGTCCTTGGCGATTACTTATCCCCGGTGTCCTGGGGCAATATTCATCCCCGGTGTTCCAGCCAATATTTATTCCCTGTGTCCCAGCCAATATTTATCCCCGGTGTCCCAGCCAATATTTATCCCCGGTATCCTGGGCCAATATTTATCCCCCGTGTCCTTGGCCAATGTTTATCCCCGGTGTCCTGGGCCAATATTTATTCCCGGTGTCCTGGGCCAATATTTCTCCCCGGTGTCCCGGCCAATATTTATCCCAGGTGTCACAGCCAATATTTATCCCCAGTGTCCCTGCCAATATTTATCCCTGGTGTCCTGGGACAATATTCATCCCCGGTGTTCCAGCCAATATTAATTCCCGGTGTCCCAGCCAATATTTATCCCCTGTGTCCTGGGCCAATATTTTTCCCCAGTGTCCCAGCCAATATTTATCCTCAGTGTCCCAGCCAATATTTATCACCGGTTTCCCAGCTAATATTTATCCCCGGTGTCCTGTGCCAATATTTAGCCCCGGTGTCCCAGCCAATATTTATCCCCGGTGTCCCAGCCAATATTTATCCCCGGTGTCCTTGACCAATATTTATCCTCGGTGTTCCAGCCAATATTTTTCCCCGGTGTCCCAGCCAATATTTATCCCTGGAGTCCTGGGCCAATATTTATCCCCGGTGACCCAGACAATAATTATCCCCGGTGTTCCAGTCAATATTTATCCCCGGTGTCCCAGCCAATATTTATCCCTGGTGTCATGGGCCAATATTTATCCCCGGTGTCCCAGCCAATATTTATCCCCGGTGTTCTGGGCCAATATTTATCCCCGGTGTCCCGGCCAATATTTATCCCCGGTGTCATGTGCCAATATTTATCCCAGGTGTCACAGCCAATATTTATCCCCGGTTACCAAGCCAATATTTATCCCCGGTGTCCCAGCCAATATTTATCCCCGGTATCCTGGGCCAATATTTATCCCCCGTGTCCTTGGCCAATGTTTATCCCCGGTGTCCTGGGCCAATATTTATTCCCGGTGTCCTGGGCCAATATTTATCCCCGGTGTCCCAGCCAATATTTATTTCCAGTGTCCTGGGCCAATATTTATCGCCGGTGTCCCAGCCAATATTTATCCCCGGTGTCCTGGGCCAATATTTATCCCCGGTGTCCCAGCCAATATTTATCCCCGGTGTCCTGGGCCAATATTTATCCCTGGTGTCCCAGCCAATATTTATCCCCGGTGTCCTGGGCCAATATTTATCGCCGGTGTCCTGGGCCAATATTTATCCCCGGTGTCCTGGGCCAATATTTATCCCCGGTGTCCTGGGCCAATACTTATCCCCGGTGTACTTGGCCAATATTTATCCCAGGTGTCCTGGGTCAATATTTATCCCCGGTGTTCCAGCCAATATTTATCCCCGGTGTCCCAGCCAATATTTATCCCCGGTGTCCTGGGCAAATATTTATCCCCAGTGTCCCTGCCAATATTTATCCCCAGTGTTCCAACCAATATTTATCCCCGGTCTCCCAGCCAATATTTATCCCCTGTGTCCTGGGCCAATATTTATCCCCGGTGTCCCAGCCAATATTTATCCCTGGTAACCCAGCCAATATTTATCCTCAGTGTCCTGGGCCAATATTTTTCCCCAGTGTCCTGGGATAATATTTATCCCCGGTGTCCTGGGCCAATATTTATCCCCGGTGTCCTGGGCCAATATTTATCCACGGTGTTGCAGCCAATATTTTTCCCCGGTGTCCCAGCCAATATTTATCCCCTGTGTGCGAGCCAATATTTATCCCCGGTGTACCAGCCAATATTTATCCCCGGTGTCCCGGCCAATATTTATCCCCGGTGTCCTGGGCTAATATTTATCCCCGGTGTCATGGTCCAATATTTATCCCCGGTGTCCTCGGCCAATATTTATCCACATTGTCCTTGGCCAATATTTATACCCGGTGTCCTTGGCGATTATTTATCCCCGGTGTCCTGGGCCAATATTAATCCCCGGTGTCCCGGGCCAATATTTATCCCCGGTGTCCTGGGCCAATATTTATCCCCGGTGTCCTGGGCTAATATTTATCCCTAGTGTCCTGGGCCAATATTTATCCCCCGTGTCCTGGGCCCATATTTATTCCCGGTGTCCTGGGCCTATATTTATCCCCAGTGTCCCGGCCAATATTTATCCCAGGTGTCACAGCCAGTATTTATCCCCGGTGACCCAGCCAATATTTATCCCCGGTGTCCCAGCCATTATTTATCCCCGGTATCCTGGGCCAATATTTATCCCCCGTGTCCTTGGCCAATGTTTATCCCCGGTGTCCTGGGCCAATATTTATTCCCGGTGTCCTGGGCCAATATTTATCCCCGGTGTCCCGGCCAATATTTATCCCAGGTGTCACAGCCAATATTTATCCCCAGTGTCCCTGCCAATATTTATCCCTGGTGTCCTGGGACAATATTCATCCCCGGTGTTCCAGCCAATATTTATTCCCGGTGTCCCAGCCAATATTTATCCCCGGTGTCCTGGGCCAATATTTTTCCCCAGTGTCCCAGCCAATATTTATCCTCAGTGTCCCAGCCAATATTTATCACCGGTGTCCCAGCTAATATTTATCCCCGGTGTCCTGGGCCAATATTTAGCCCCGGTGTCCCAGCCAATATTTATCCCCGGTGTCCCAGCCAATATTTATCCCCGGTGTCCTTGACCAATATTTATCCTCGGTGTTCCAGCCAATATTTTTCCCCGGTGTCCCAGCCAATATTTATCCCAGGTGTCCTGGGCCAATATTTATCCCCGGTGACCCAGCCAATAATTATCCCCGGTGTTCCAGTCAATATTTATCCCCGGTGTCCCAGCCAATATTTATCCCTGGTGTCATGGGCCAATATTTATCCCCGGTGTCCCAGCCAATATTTATCCCCGGTGTTCTGGGCCAATATTTATCCCCGGTGTCCCGGCCAATATTTATCCCCGGTGTCATGTGCCAATATTTATCCCAGGTGTCACAGCCAATATTTATCCCCGGTTACCCAGCCAATATTTATCCCCGGTGTCCCAGCCAATATTTATCCCCGGTATCCTGGGCCAATATTTATCCCCCGTGTCCTTGGCCAATGTTTATCCCCGGTGTCCTGGGCCAATATTTATTCCCGGTGTCCTGAGCCAATATTTATCCCCGGTGTCCTGGGCCAATATTTATTTCCAGTGTCCTGGGCCAATATTTATCCCCGGTGTCCTGGGCCAATATTTATCCCCGGTGTCCCAGCCAATATTTATCCCCGGTGTCCTGGGCCAATATTTATCGCCGGTGTCCTGGGCCAATATTTATCCCCGGTGTCCTGGGCCAATATTTATCCACGGTGTCCTGGGCCAATACTTATCCCCGGTGTACTTGGCCAATATTTATCCCCGGTATCCTGGGCCAATATTTATCCCCGGTGTCCTGGGCCAATATTTATCCCCGGTGTCCTGGGACAATATTTATCCCCGGTGTCCTGGGACAATATTTATCCCAGGTGTCCTGGGCGAATACTTATCCCCGGTGGCCCAGCCAATATTTATCCGTGGTGTCCTGGGCCAATATTTATCCCCGGTGTCCCAGGCAATATTTTTCCCCGGTGTCCTGCGCCAATACTTATCCCCAGTGTCCTGGGCCAATATTTATCCCCAGTGTCCTGGGCCAATATTTATACCTGGTGTCCTGGGCCAATATTTATCCCCGGTGTCCTGGGCCAATATTTATCCCCGGTGTCCTGGACAATACTTATCCCCGGTGTCCTGGGCCAATATTTATCCCCGGTGTCCTGGGCCAATATTTCTCCCCGGTGTCCTGGGCCAATACTTATCCCTGGTGTCCTGGGCCAATATTTATCCCCGGTGTCCTGGGCCACTATTTATCCCCGGTGTCCTGGGTCAATATTTATCCCCGGTGTCCTGGGCCAATATCTATCCCCAGTTTCCTGGGCCAATATTGATCCCCGGTGTCCTGGGCCAATATTTATCCCCGGTGTCCTGGGCCAATACTTATCCCCGGTGTCCTGTGCCAATATTTATCCCCGATGTCCTGGGCCAATACTTATCCCCGGTGTCCTGGGCCAATATTTATCCATGGTGTCCTGGGCCAATATTGATCCCCGCTGTCCTGGGCCAATATTTATCCCAGGTGTCCTGGGCCAATGTTTATCCTCAGTGTCCTGGGCCAATATTTATCCCCGATGTCCTGGGCCAATACTTATCTCAGGTGTCCTGGGCCAATATTTATCCTCAGTGTCCCAGCCAATATTTATCCCCGGTGTCCTGGGCCAATATTTATCCCCGCTGTCCTGGGCCAATATTTATCCCCAGTGTCCTGGGCCAATATTTATCCCCGGTGTCCTGGGCCAATATTTATCCCCGGTGTCCCAGCCAATATTTATCCCCGGTGTCCCAGCCAATATTTATCCCCTGTGTCCTGGGCCAATATTTATCCTCAGTGTCCCAGCCAATATTTATGCCGGTGTCCTTGGCGATTATTTATCCCCGGTTTCCTGGGCCAATATTTATTTCCAGTGTCCTGGGCCAATATTTATCCCCGGTGTCCTGGGCCAATATTTATCCCCGGTGTCCCAGCCAATATTTATCCCCGGTGTCCTGGGCCAATATTTATCGCCGGTGTCCTGGGCCAATATTTATCCCCGGTGTCCTGGGCCAATATTTATCCCCGGTGTCCTGGGCCAATATTTATCCCCGGTGTACTTGGCCAATATTTATCCCCGGTATCCTGGGCCAATATTTATCCCCGGTGTCCTGGGCCAATATTTATCCCCGGTGTCCTGGGACAATATTTATCCCCGGTGTCCTGGGACAATATTTATCCCAGGTGTCCTGGGCGAATACTTATCCCCGTTGGCCCAGCCAATATTTATCCGTGGTGTCCTGGGCCAATATTTATCCCCGGTGTCCCAGGCAATATTTTTCCCCGGTGTCCTGCGCCAATACTTATCCCCAGTGTCCTGGGCCAATATTTATCCCCAGTGTCCTGGGCCAATATTTATACCTGGTGTCCGGGGCCAATATTTATCCCCGGTGTCCTGGGCCAATATTTATCCCCGGTGTCCTGGACTATACTTATCCCCGGTGTCCTGGGCCAATATCTATCCCCAGTTTCCTGGGCCAATATTTATCCCCGGTGTCCTGGGCCAATATTTATCTCCGGTGTCCCAGCCAATATTTATCTCCGGTGTCCTGGGCCAATACTTATCCCAGGTGTCCTGGGCCAATATTTATCCTCAGTGTCCCAGCCAATATTTATCCCCGGTGTCCTGGGCCAATACTTATCCCAGGAGTCCTGGGCCAATATTTATCCTCAGTGTCCTGGGCCAATATTTATCCCCAGTGTCCTGGGCCAATATTTATCCCCGGTGCCCTAGGCTAATATTTATCCCCGGTGTTCCAGCCAATATTTATCCCCGGTGTCCCAGCCAATATTTATCCCCGGTGTCCTGGGCCAATACTTATCCCAGGAGTCCTGGGCCAATATTTATCCTCAGTATCCTGGGCCAATATTTATCCCCGGTGTCCTAGGCTAATATTTATCCCCGGTGTTCCAGCCAATATTTATCCCCGGTGTCCCAGCCAATATTTATCCCCGGTGTCCTGGGCCAATATTTATCGCCGGTGTCCCAGCCAATATTTTTCCCCAGTGCCCTGCGCCAATACATATCCCCGGTGTCCTGGGCCAATATTTATATCCGGTGTCCTGGGCCAATATTTATCCCCGGTGTCCTGGGCCAATATTTATCCCCGGTGTCCTGGGCCAATATTTATCCCCGGTGTCCGGGGCCAATATTTATCCCCAGTGTCCTGGGGCAATATTGATCCCCGGTGTCCCAGCCAATATTTATCCCTTGTGTCCTGGGTCAATATTTATCCCTGGTGTCCTGGGCCAATACTTATCCCCGGTGTCCTGGGCCAATACTTATCCCCGGTGTCCTGGGCCAATATTTATCGCCGGTGTCCCGGCCAATATTTATTCCAGGTATCACAGCCAACATTTATCCCCGGTGTCCCAGCCAATATTTATCCCCGGTGTCCTGGGCCAATACTTATCCCAGGTGTCCTGGGCCAATATTTATCCTCAGTGTCCCAGCCAATATTTATCCCCGGTGTCCTGGGCCAATATTTATCCCCGGTGTCCTGGGCCAATATTTATCCCCGGTGTCCTGGGCCAATATTTATCCCCGGTGTCCTGGGCCAATACTTATCCCCGGTGTCCCAGCCAATATTTATCCCCGGTGTCCTGGGCCAATACTTATCCCCGGTGTCCCAGCCAATACTGGTCCCCGGTGTCCTGGGCCAATATTTATTCCCGGTGTCGCAGCCAATATTTATCCTCAGTGTCCTGGGCCAATATTTATTCCCGGATTCCTGGGCCAATATTTATCCCCCGTGTCCTGGGCCAATATTTATCCCCGGTGTCCTGGGCCAATATTTATTCCCGGTGTCCTGGGCCAATATTTATCCCCGGTGTCCCAGCCAATATTTATCGCCGGTGTCCTGCGCAAATATTTATCCCCAGTGTCCCAGCCAATATTTATCCCCGGTGTTCCAGCCAATATTTATCCCCGGTGTCCCAGCCAATATTTATCCCCGGTGTCCTGGGCCAATATTTATCCCCGGTGTCCTGGGCCAATATTTATCCCCGGTGTCCTGGGCCAATATTTATCCCCGGTGTCCCAGCCAATATTTATCCTCAGTGTCCCAGCCAATATTTATGCCGGTGTCCCAGCCAATATTTATCCCCGGTGTCCCGGCCAATATTTATCCCCGGTGTCCTTGGCGATCATTTATCCCCGGTTTCCTGGGCCAATATTAATCCCTGGTGTCCCGGGACAATATTAATCCCCGGTGTCCCGGGACAATATTTATTCCCGGTGTCCTGGGCCAATATTTATCTCCGGTGTCCTGGGCCAATATTTATCTCCGGTGTCCTGGGCCAATATTTATCTCCGGTGTCCTGTGCCAATACTTATCCCAGGTGTCCTGGGCCAATATTTATCCTCAGTGTCCCAGCCAATATTTATCCCAGGAGTCCTGGGCCAATATTTATCCTCAGTGTCCTGGGCCAATATTTATCCCCAGTGTCCTGGGCCAATATTTATCCCCGGTGCCCTAGGCTAATATTTATCCCCGGTGTTCCAGCCAATATTTATCCCCGGTGTCCTGGGCCAATACTTATCCCAGGTGTCCTGGGCCAATATTTATCCCCGGTGTCCCAGCCAATATTTATCCCCGGTGCCCTGCGCCAATACATATCCCCGGTGTCCTGGGACAATATTTATCCTCGGTGTCCTGGGCCAATATTTATCCCCGGTGTCCTGGGCCAATATTTATCCCCGGTGTCCCAGCCAATATTTATCCCCGGTGCCCTGCGCCAATACATATCCCCGGTGTCCTGGGACAATATTTATCCTCGGTGTCCTGGGCCAATATTTATCCCCGGTGTCCTGGGCCAATATTTATCCCCGGTGTCCTGGGCCAATATTTATCCCCGGTGTCCTGGGCCAATATTTATCCCCAGTGTCCTGGGCCAATATTTATCGCCGGTGTCCTGGGCCAATATTTATCGCCGGTGTCCTGGGCCAATATTTATCCCCAGTGTCCTGGGCCAATATTTATCCCCGGTGTCCTGGGCCAATATTTATTCCCGGTGTCCTGGGCCAATATTTATCCCCGGTGTCCTGGGCCAATATTTATCCCCGGTGTCCTGGGCCAATATTTATCCCCGGTGTCCTGGGCCAATATTTATCCCCAGTGTCCTGGGCCAATATTTATCCCCGGTGTCCCAGCCAATATTTATCCCCGGTGTCCTGGGCCAATATTTATCCCCGGTGTCCTGGGCCAATATTTATCCCCGGTGTCCTGGGCCAATATTTATCCCCGGTGTCCTGGGCCAATATTTATCCCCGGTGTCCTGGGCCAATATTTATCCCCGGTGTCCTGGGCCAATACTTATCCCCGGTGTCCTGGGCCAATATTTATCTCCGGTGGCCCAGCCAATATTTATCCCCGGGGTCCTGGGCCAATATTTATCCCCGGTGTCCTGGGACAATATTGATCCCCGGTGTCCTGGGACAATATTGATCCCCGGTGTCCTGGGACAATATTTATCGCCGGTGTCCTGGGCCAATATTTATCCCCGGTGTCCTGGGACAATATTTATCCCTCAATCAACATCACAAAAAAACAGGTTTTCTGGTCATTATCACATTGCTGTTTTTGGGGGGGGGGGGGGAGTTCGCTTTGCGCAAATTGGCAGCCGCATTTTCTACATTGCAGCACTTTAAAAAAATGTATATCATTGGCTGTAAAGCGCTTTGAAACGTCCGGTGGTGTATAAATGCACAAGTCTTTCCTTTCGATAAAGCGCTGAGAAAAGCACCCGGTGTTGAGAGAAAGTTGCGCTGCGTCCGGGTAAAGTAGCCTCCCGGGCGGTAGGTGGCGCTGTTGTAGGAGGAGGCGGGAAGGGTAAAGTGGCCTCCCGGGCGCTAGGTGGCGATGTTGCAGGAGGTGGCGGGAAGGTAAAGTGGCCTCCCGGGCGGTAGGTGGCGCTGGTCCAGGAGGCGGGGCCGGGTAAAGTGGCGATGTTGCAGGAGGTCGCGGGAATGGTAAAGTAGCCTCCCGGTCGGTAGGTGGCGCTGTTGTAGAAGGAGGCGGGAAATGTAAAGTGGCCTCCCGGGCGGTAGGTGGCGGTGTTTCTGGAGGAGTCGGGGCCGGGTAAAGTGGCCTCCCGGACGCTAGGTGGCGGTGTAGCAGGAGGCGGGCCGGGCCGGGTAAAGTGGCCTCCCGGTTGGTAGGTGGCGCTGGTCCAGGAGGCGGAGCGGACCGGGTCAAGTGGGCTCCCGGTCGGTAGGTGGCGCTGTTGTAGAAGGAGGCGGGAAATGTAAAGTGGCGTCCCGGGCGGTAGGTGGCGGTGTTTCTGGAGGAGGCTGGGCCGTGTAAAGTGGCCTCCCGGGCGGTAGGTGGCGCTGTTGCTGGAGGAGGCGTGGCCGGGTAAAGTGCCCTTCCGGATGGTAGGTGGCGCTGCAGGGGGAGCCGGGCCTGGCCGAGTAAAGTGGCCTCCCGGGCGGTAGGTGTCGGTGTTGCAGGAGGAGGCGGGGCCTGGTTAAGTGGCCTCCCGGGCGGGAGGTGGCGCTGTTGCCGGAGGAGGCGGGGCCGGGTAAAGTGGCCTGCCGGGCGGTCGGTGGCGCTGTCGCAGGAGGAGGCGGCGGGGGAAGAGCCGGGCGGGGCGCTGTGTTGTCGGGTCTGGGGGTTGAGGGAACCAGAGGAGGGGAGAGTCAGACTGAGAGCGGTAGCGAAAGGCGGTGAGTTCAATAAAACCAGCCAGCGGGCGGGCGGTGAACTGAGCCGCTCCGGGTCGCGGTGAGACCCGCCATCCTTGCCCACCCTGAGAGGGCGGCGATGGAGCAGGAAAGTGTGGGAGGAAAGGCCTGAGCGCCCAGGCCGCGGTTCTCTCTCTCTGAGCTGCCCGGAGTGGGGTGACTGGGTGACTGAGGGTGGCGGGGGAGAGAAAGTCTCCCCTGTCGCCAGGGAGATTCACGCTCCTGTCCTCAGGGCCACAACATGGAGAGTCAGCGGGCAGACACCCTGGGAAACCCAGGCAGAGAGGAGCTGCGGGAAGGAGGGAGGAGGACAGTGAGTGTGTGTGTGCTGGGCCGCTGTAGCAGAGCCTGGTCTCCAATATCTTGGATCCCCTCGCCATCGGACCAAGACCTTGCTCTGTCAAGCCCGTGTGGTGGCTGGTGTGCGACGGCCAGCCCGCGTTAAAAGAATTAATGCACAGGCATCTTCCACCCTTTAAAATGAAGTTCGGGACCTGGAACATCAGGACCCTCATGGCTCGCATTGGACTCATCAGTCACCTAAGAACTCATTTTTAACGTGGAAGCAAGTCATCCTCGGTTCCGAGGGACTGCCTAAGAAGAAGAGCAGCAGAGGGTCGCTCCGGCCAGACAGCAGCAGAGGGTCGCTCCGGCCAGACAACATGAAAAGGGTCGCTCTGGCCAGACAGCAGCAGAGGGTCGCTCCGGCCAGAGAGCAGCAGAAGTCGCTCCGGCCAGCCCACACCATTGAGCTGCTGTGTGACTCAGAGTGGAAATTCGAGCCGATGGTGTTCTCATGCACCTTCCGCCCGTGCCTTTCTGGGTGCTGTGATCTATTACCTATAAGACAGTGTTTAGGTTTGCACAGGACTCGGAGCAAAATGATCCTGATTATAACATTTTAAGCAAAGTGAAAAAATAGTTTTGTATTGCAGTATTAATAAAGGGTTCTGTGTCAAGGCTGGAACACTAGGATGTTCCCTGGAGTTATGTTAAGATAGAATCTATATGTATACAGTTAAGGAATAGGAAAGGAAATAGCACATTTCCCGGTGGGTTTTGCAGGCTATCGAGCAGGGGAGATGAGAGAGAGGGAGACTGTGTTGTGAGCAAACTCCTGGAATCTGTATTTCGAGGTCGAATTATTGAAAATTTGCAGATACAGTCGATGATCAGGGGAGGCTGGAAATGATGAGCTGTAGACAAGTCGTGTTTGACAAATTTTCACACTTTTTAAGAATTGGCTATATAAATCGATGGAATGAAACACATGCGATGTATGTGGGTTTTCAGAAGGTGTTTGTTAATGTGGTTCTTTGTGTTCACAGATCCGAACTCGACAATCAATAAGTTCTTCACAAAGTACGACGATTACCAGCTGTTCCAGTTGGTGAAAATCTACCGGGACAGACTGGAGCAGGCGATTGAAGAGGGTGTGGAGGGACTCGGTCTCTGGTTAACAGGCGAGGACCATTTCAGTGGACAAGAGTATCACGTAAGTGGGAGGGACACAGAATGAGTTTAGATTATTCTAACATCACATTACTGACACAATATCCTAACGGGTACAAAAGAATCGCCAGATGAAGAAAGCCCGAGGTCTCTGTAACTCCCCTCCAACATCCTGGTATCGAATGCTACAATGATAATGGAGTTGTTGACTAATCGATCTTTATCAATTAGTCTACAACAGACCCAGACATGAGTTGAGTAAAACCCCAGAGGTGGAGAGCTCTGGGAACCGTAGATCCAAAGGCACCTGTTCCTCCCAAGCATGCTGCACTTACCACATCATATCTCAAATTACTCATATACTGCATCCCAAAATGTGATTTTTCTGAAATGAATCTATCTAATTTACATTTGAATATCAATATTAACTGCTTCTGCCATCTCCCTAGGGAGCCTGTTTCCCAGATTAACCTGTCACTCACTCAAATATTGTTCCACAGACTAGTTTTGAATTTACCCTCCAAGCGCAGGCCGTGTCCTCTGATTCTACTATACTGGACAAAGTGAAACAGCGATCATATCACCTCTCAACATTCTCTCTTCCAGTGAGAACATGTTCAATTTACACAATCCTCCTGTTCCAACCCCTCCACTCTCTCAATCACTCTAGTTGCTCTCTTCAATAGCTGTGATAACCTTTTTGTGCTGAGGCAATCAGAACTGTCCACAGTTTACTCAGTGCTGTCACACCAATGGTTAATAAAGTAGCGGGATTATCTCACTACGTCTGCTGAATATTGACCTGTTAGCACATCCGAAAACTGATTTGCTTTCCTCACTGCCACTGAAAATTGTTGCAAAACCAAAACTTGGAATCATGAAATTTACAGAATAAAAAAGGGCAAAATAGGAAAGAAATGCATAAAACTGCAAATATTATGAATCTGAAACAATGATACAAAGAGGTGAAAATACCAAACGGTTCCGTCGGTATCTGTACAAAGGAGATGGTAATGGTTCGGGTATAACTCTTATGTGGACTGAAAACAAAGGGAAACGGTTTTACTGGGACTGGGAAAAGGAGAGACCAGAGGCAACAGACAGGAGTTAGAGGGAAGGCAATGAGCTGAGTGACCAGGAAACTACTTAATAGTAAATCAGGGAAATGTTAGATGACACAAAAAAATCCCCTGTGGCTTAAACAAAAGACATTTTAAACTAAAGAGTTCAAATGGTGAAAATATATGAAACCCAAACCGGACAAATAACCCCAAAAAACTATTGATGGAAAAAGCAGAGCGATCCCCCATTGATACTGTGCAAGTGTTTGTTTTCCCCTCCCTGAGTCACCGAGTGTAATCCCCCCCCCCCCCCCGTCCCACCCAATACCCATTACCGTTAATATCCCACCTAGTCTAATCTCAAGCTCCTGCTCACTACCCATTACCGTTAATATCCCACCTAGTCTTATCCCAACCTCCTGCTCACTGCCCATTACCGTTAATATCCCACCTAGTCTAATCTCAAGCTCCTGCTCACTACCCATTACCGTTAATATCCCCCCCATGTCTAATCCCAACCTCCTGCTCACTACCCATTACTGCTAATATCCCACCTAGTCTAATCCCAACCTCCTGCTCACTACCCATTACTGTTAATATCCCACCTAGTCTAATCCCAACCTCCTGCTCACTGCCCATTACTGTTAATATCCCACCTAGTCTAATCCCAACCTCCTGCTCACTGCCCATTACCGTTAATATCCCACCCAGTCTAATCCCAACCTCCTGCTCACTACCCATTACAGTTAATATCCCACCTAGTCTAATCCCAACCACCTGCTCACTACCCATTACCGTTAATATCCCACCCAGTCTAATCCCAACCTCCTGCTCACTGCCCATTACTGTTAATATCCCACCGAGTCTAATCCCAACCTCCTGCTCACTGCCCATTACCGTTAATATCCCACCTAGTCTAATCCCAACCTCCTGCTCACTACCCATTACTGTTAATATCCCACCCAGTCTAATCCCAACCTCCTGCTCACTACCCATTACCGTTAATATCCTACCTAGTCTAATCCCAACCTCCTGCTCACTGCCCATTACTGTTAATATCCCACCCAGTCTAATCCCAACCTCCTGCTCACTACCCATTACTGTTAATATCCCACCTAGTCTAATCCCAACCTCCTGCTCACTGCCCATTACCGTTAATATCCCACCTAGTCTAATCCCCCCGTCCCACCCACTATCCATCACCGTTAATATCCCACCTAGTCTAATCCCAACCTCCTGCTCACTACCCATTACCGTTAATATCCCACCTAGTCTAATCCCAACCACCTACTCACTACCCATTACCGTTAATATCCCACCTAGTCTAATCCCAACCACCTACTCACTACCCATTACCGTTAATATCCCACCTAGTCTAATCCCAACCTGCTGCTCACTAGCCATTACTGTTAATATCCCATCTAGGAGTGCAGCATAAACGTGGGCATGGACTGGTTGGACCGAATGGTCTGTATGTGTGCTCTGTGTGATCCTGGAGTGCAGCATATACCCGGGCATGGACTGGTTGGACCGAATGCTCTGTGTCTGTGTTGTGTGTGTGATCCTGGAGTGCAGTATAAACCCGGACATGGACTGGTTGTACCGAATGCTCTGTGTGTGATCCTGGAGTGCAGCATAAACCCGGGCATGGACTGGTTGGGCCGAATGCTCTGTAATTTTCTTGTGTGTGATCCTGGAGTGCAGCATAAACCCGGGCATGGACTGGTTGGACCGAAAGCTCTGTGTCTGTGCTCTGTGTGATCCTGGAGTGCAGCATAAACCCGGGCAAGGAGTGGTTGGGCCGAATGCTCTGTGTCTGTGTTGTGTGTGATCCTGGAGTGCAGCATAAACTTGGGCATGGACTGGTTGGGCCGAATGCTCTGTGTCTGTGGTGTGTGTGATCCTGGAGTGCAGCATGAACCCGGACATGGACTGGTTGGGCCGAATGCTCTGTATTGTGTGTGTGATCCTGGAGTGCAGCATAAACCCGGGCATGGACTGGTTGGACCCAATGCTCTGTGTCTGTGTTGTGTGTGATCCTGGAGTGCAGCATAAACCTGGGCATGAACTGGTTGGACCGAATGCTCTGTGTCTGTGCTCTGTGTGATCCTGGAGTGCAGCATAAACCCAGGCATGGACTGGTTGGGCCGAATGCTCTGTGTGTGTGTTGTGTGTGTGATCCTGGAGTGCAGCATAAACCCGGGCACGGACTGGTTGGGCCGAATGCTCTGTAATTTTCTTGTGTGTGATCCTGGAGTGCAGCATAAACCCGGGCATGGACTGGTTGGACCGAATCCTCTTTGTGATGTCATCCTCTTTGTGATGTCATCCTCTGTCAGTGACTTGAGCCGTGGGCGGGGCCTATGATGTCACACTCGCTGTGGACGGGGAGTTGACGTCACAGGCTCTGTGTTCGTGGCGCCAACGTCACGTGATGTGGATGGGGGTTGACGTCACCCTCGCGCTCAGGCGGTTTAACGGCTGCCCGGATTCAAATCGGCGGCCACGTGACCCCGAGCTGTCAGCATTCCTTCGGCACAGCGGGCGGGGCTCTGTGGAGGTCCAGGCTGCCATTGGTTTGAGGGTCTGTCCATCTACTATGCGCAGCCAATGGCAGAGGAGAACTCAGCCACCGTCATAGATTTATGGAGCCATCTCGCGCTGTGGACGCAGTGCGCATGCTCGGTGCTACGCAGGTTCCTGTAAAATTCGGTTTCGCCAAAATGGCAGAATGTCGCTGGAAACTGGACTGAGGAGCGGCCGATAGAGCCGGGCCGTGCGGGGATCAGAGACTGGGAGACCCATAGAGCCGGGCCGGGGATCAGAGACTGGGAGACCCATAGAGCCGGGCCGGGGATCAGAGACTGGGAGACCCATAGTGCCGGGCCGTGCGGGGATCAGAGACTGGGAGACCGATAGAGCCGGGCCGTGCGGGGATCAGAGTCTGGGAGACCCATAGAGCCGGGCCGGCGATCAGAAATTGGGAGACCCATAGAGCTGGCACGGGAATCAGAGACTGGGAGACCCATAGAGCCGGGCCGGGGATCACAGACTGGGAGACCCATAGAGCCGGGCCGGGGATCAGAGACTGGGAGACCCATAGAGCCGGGCCGGGGATCAGAGACTGGGAGACCCATAGAGCCGGGCCGTGCGGGGTCCAGAGACTGGGAGACCCATAGAGCCGGGCCGGGGATCAGAGACTGGGAGACCCATAGAGCCGGGACGGTGATCAGAGACTGGGAGACCCATAGAGCCGGGCCGTGGGGATCAGATACTGGGAGACCCATAGAGCCGGGCCGGGGATCAGAGACTGGGAGACGCATAGAGCCGGGCCGTGCGGGGATCAGAGACTGGGAGACCGATAGAGCCGGGCCGTGGATCAGCGACTGGGAGACCGATAGATCCGGGCCGTGCGGGGATCAGAGTCTGGGAGACCCATAGAGCCGGGCCGGGGATCAGAGACTAGGAGACCCATAGAGCCGGGCCGGGGATCAGAGACTGGGAGACCCATAGAGCCGGGCCGGGGATCAGAGACTGGGAGACCCATAGAGCCGGGCCGGGGATCAGAGACTGGGAGACCTATAGAGCCGGGCCGGGGATCAGAGACTGGGAGACCCATAGAGCCGGGCCGTGCGGGGTCCAGAGACTGGGAGACCGATAGATCCGGGCCGGGAGTGCGGGGATCAGACACTGGGAGACCCATAGAGCCGGGCCGGGGATCAGAGACTGGGAGACCCATAGAGCCGGGCCGGGGATCAGAGACTGGGAGACCCATAGAGCCGGGACGGTGATCAGAGACTGGGAGACCCATAGAGCCGGGCCGTGGGGATAAGATACTGGGAGACCCATAGAGCCGGGCCGGGGATCAGAGACTGGGAGACCCATAGAGCCGGGCCGGGGATCAGAGACTGGGAGACCCATAGAGCCGGGACGGTGATCAGAGACTGGGAGACCCATAGAGCCGGGCCGTGGGGATAAGATACTGGGAGACCCATAGAGCCGGGCCGGGGATCAGAGACTGGGAGACCCATAGAGCCTGGCCGTGCGGGGATCAGAGACTGGGAGACCCACAGAGCCGGGCTGGGGATCAGAGACTTGGAGACCCATAGAGCCGGGCCGTGCGGGGATCAGAGTCTGGGAGACCCATAGAGCCGGTCCGTGCGGGGATCAGAGACTGGGAGACCCATAGAGCCGGGCCGGGGATCAGAGACTGGGAGACCCATAGAGCAGGGTCGGGGATCAGAGACTGGGAGACCCATGGAGCCGGGCCGGGCGGGGATCAGAGACTGGGAGACCCATAGAGCTGGGCCAGGGATCAGAGACTGGGAGACCCATAGAGCCGGGCCGGGGATCAGAGACTGGGAGACCCATAGAGCCGGGCCGGGGATCAGAGAATGGGAGACCCATAGAGCCGGGCCGGGGATCAGAGACTGGGAGACCCATAGATCCGGGCCAGGGATCAGAGACTGGGAGAACGATAGATCCGGGCCGTGCGGGGATCAGAGACTGGGAGTCCCATAGAGCCGGGCCGGGGGTCAGAGACTGGGAGACCCATAGAGCCGGGCCAGGGATCAGAGACTGGGGGACCCATAGAGCCGGGCCGGGGATCAGAGACTGGGAGACCCGTAGAGCCGGGCCGTGAGTGCGGGGATCAGAGACTGGGAGACCCATAGAGCCGGGCCGGCGATCAGAAATTGGGAGACCCATAGAGCTGGCACGGGAATCAGAGACTGGGAGACCCATAGAGCCGGGCCGGGGATCACAGACTGGGAGACCCATAGAGCCGGGCCGGGGATCAGAGACTGGGAGACCCATAGAGCCGGGCCGGGGATCAGAGACTGGGAGACCCATAGAGCCGGGCCGTGCGGGGTCCAGAGACTGGGAGACCCATAGAGCCGGGCCGGGGATCAGAGACTGGGAGACCCATAGAGCCGGGACGGTGATCAGAGACTGGGAGACCCATAGAGCCGGGCCGTGGGGATCAGATACTGGGAGACCCATAGAGCCGGGCCGGGGATCAGAGACTGGGAGACGCATAGAGCCGGGCCGTGCGGGGATCAGAGACTGGGAGACCGATAGAGCCGGGCCGTGGATCAGCGACTGGGAGACCGATAGATCCGGGCCGTGCGGGGATCAGAGTCTGGGAGACCCATAGAGCCGGGCCGGGGATCAGAGACTAGGAGACCCATAGAGCCGGGCCGGGGATCAGAGACTGGGAGACCCATAGAGCCGGGCCGGGGATCAGAGACTGGGAGACCCATAGAGCCGGGCCGGGGATCAGAGACTGGGAGACCTATAGAGCCGGGCCGGGGATCAGAGACTGGGAGACCCATAGAGCCGGGCCGTGCGGGGTCCAGAGACTGGGAGACCGATAGATCCGGGCCGGGAGTGCGGGGATCAGACACTGGGAGACCCATAGAGCCGGGCCGGGGATCAGAGACTGGGAGACCCATAGAGCCGGGACGGTGATCAGAGACTGGGAGACCCATAGAGCCGGGCCGTGGGGATAAGATACTGGGAGACCCATAGAGCCGGGCCGGGGATCAGAGACTGGGAGACCCATAGAGCCTGGCCGTGCGGGGATCAGAGACTGGGAGACCCACAGAGCCGGGCTGGGGATCAGAGACTTGGAGACCCATAGAGCCGGGCCGTGCGGGGATCAGAGTCTGGGAGACCCATAGAGCCGGTCCGTGCGGGGATCAGAGACTGGGAGACCCATAGAGCCGGGCCGGGGATCAGAGACTGGGAGACCCATAGAGCCGGGTCGGGGATCAGAGACTGGGAGACCCATGGAGCCGGGCCGGGCGGGGATCAGAGACTGGGAGACCCATAGAGCTGGGCCAGGGATCAGAGACTGGGAGACCCATAGAGCCGGGCCGGGGATCAGAGACTGGGAGACCCATAGAGCCGGGCCGGGGATCAGAGAATGGGAGACCCATAGAGCCGGGCCGGGGATCAGAGACTGGGAGACCCATAGATCCGGGCCAGGGATCAGAGACTGGGAGAACGATAGATCCGGGCCGTGCGGGGATCAGAGACTGGGAGTCCCATAGAGCCGGGCCGGGGGTCAGAGACTGGGAGACCCATAGAGCCGGGCCAGGGATCAGAGACTGGGGGACCCATAGAGCCGGGCCGGGGATCAGAGACTGGGAGACCCGTAGAGCCGGGCCGTGAGTGCGGGGATCAGAGACTGGGAGACCCATAGAGCTGGGCCGGGGATCAGAGACTGGGAGACCCATAGAGCCGGGCCGTGCGGGGATCAGAGACTGGGAGACCCATAGAGCCGGGCCGTGCGGGGATCAGAGACTGGGAGACCCATAGAGCCGGGCCGGGGATCAGAGACTGGGAGACCCATAGAGCCGGGCCGTGCAGGGATCAGAGACTGGGAGACCCATAGAGCCGGGCCGGGGATCAGAGACTGGGAGACCAATACAGCCGGGCCGGGTATCACAGACTGGGAGACCCATAGAGCCGGGCCGGGGATCAGAGACTGGGAGACCCATAGAGCCGGGCCGGGGATCAGAGACTGGGAGACCCATAGAGCCGGGCTGTGCGGGGATCAGAGACTGGGAGACCCATAGAGCCGGGCCGGGGATCAGAGACTGGGAGACCGATAGCGCCGCGCCGTGCGGGGATCAGAGACTGGGAGACCCATAGAGCCGGGCTGTGCAGGGATCAGAGACTGGGAGACCCATGGAGCCGGGCCGGGGATCAGAGACTGGGAGACCCATAGAGCCGGACCGAGGATCAGAGACTGGGAGACCGATAGAGCCGGGCCGGGGATCAGAGACTGGGAGACCCATAGAGCCGGGCTGTGCGGGGATCAGAGACTGGGAGACCCATAGAGCCGGGCCGGGGATCAGAGACTGGGAGACCGATAGCGCCGGGCCGTGCGGGGATCAGAGACTGGGAGACCCATAGAGCCGGGCTGTGCAGGGATCAGAGACTGGGAGACCCATGGAGCCGGGCCGGGGATCAGAGACTGGGAGACCCATAGAGCCGGGCCGGGGATCAGAGACTGGGAGACCGATAGAGCCGGGCCGGGGATCAGAGAATGGGAGACCCATAGAGCCGGGCCGGGGATCGGAGTCTGGGAGACCCATAGAGCCGGGCCGTGCGGGGATCAGAGACTGGGAGACCCATAGAGCCGGGCCGTGCGGGAATCAGAGACTGGGAGACCCATAGAGCCGGGCCGGGGATCAGAGACTGAGAGACCCATAGAGCCGGGCCGTGCGGGGATCAGAGACTGGTAGACCCATAGAGCCGGGCCGGGGATCAGAGACTGGGAGACCCATAGAGCCGGGCCGGGGATCAGAGACTGGGAGACCCATGGAGCCGGGCCGGGGATCAGAGACTGGGAGTCCCACAGAGCCGGGCCGGGGATCAGAGACTGGGAGACCCACTGAGCCGGGCCGGGGATCAGAGACTGGGAGACCCATAGAGCTGGGCCGGGGATCAGAGACTGGGATACCCATAGAGCCGGGCCGTGCGGGGATCAGAGACTGGGAGACCCATAGAGCCGGGCCGGGGATCAGAGACTGGGAGACCCATAGAGCCGGGCCGTGCGGGGATCAGAGACTGGGAGACCAATAGAGCCGGGCCGGGGATCAGAGACTGGGAGACCCATAGAGCCAGGCCGGAGATCAGAGACTTGGAGACCCATAGAGCCGGGCTGTGCGGGGATCAGAGACTGGGATACCCATAGAGCCGGGACGTGCGGGGATCAGAGACTGGCAGACCGATGGAGCCGGGCCGTGCGGGGATCAGTGACTGGGAGACCCATAGAGCCGGGCCGTGCGGGGATCAGAGACTGGGAGACCCACAGAGCCGGGCCGGGGATCAGAGACTGGGAGACCCAGAGAGCCGGCCCGGGGATCAGAGACTGGGAGACCCATAGAGCCGGGCTGGGGATCAGAGACTGGGAGACACATAGAGCCGGGCCGGGGATCAGAGACTGGGAGACCCATAGAGCCGGGCCGGGGATCAGAGACTGGGAGACCGATAGCGCCGGGCCGTGCGGGGATCAGAGACTGGGAGACCCATAGAGCCGGGCCGTGCAGGGATCAGAGACTGGGAGACCCATAGAGCCGGGCCGGGGATCAGAGACTGGGAGTCCCACAGAGCCGGGCCGGGGATCAGAGACTGGGAGACCCACTGAGCCGGGCCGGTGATCAGAGACTGGGAGACCCATAGAGCTGGGCCGGGGATCAGAGACTGGGATACCCATAGAGCCGGGCCGTGCGGGGATCAGAGACTGGGAGACCCATAGAGCCGGGCCGGGGATCAGAGACTGGGAGACCCATAGAGCCGGGCCATGCGGGGATCAGAGACTGGGAGACCAATAGAGCCGGGCCGGGGATCAGAGACTGGGAGACCCATAGAGCCAGGCCGGAGATCAGAGACTGGGATACCCATAGAGCCGGGCTGTGCGGGGATCAGAGACTGGGATACCCATAGAGCCGGGACGTGCGGGGATCAGAGACTGGCAGATCGATGGAGCCGGGCCGTGCGGGGATCAGTGACTGGGAGACCCATAGAGCCGGGCCGTGCGGGGATCAGAGACTGGGAGACCCACAGAGCCGGGCCGGGGATCAGAGACTGGGAGACCCAGAGAGCCGGCCCGGGGATCAGAGACTGGGAGACCCATAGAGCCGGGCCGGAGATCAGAGACTGGGAGACACATAGAGCCGGGCCGGGGATCAGAGACTGGGAGACCCATAGAGCCGGGCCGGGGATCAGAGACTGGGAGACCGATAGCGCCGGGCCGTGCGGGGATCAGAGACTGGGAGACCCACAGAGCCGGGCCGTGCAGGGATCAGAGACTGGGAGACCCATAGAGCCGGGCCGGGGATCAGAGACTGGGAGACCCATAGAGCCGGGCCAGGGATCAGAGACTGGGAGACCCATCGAGCCGGGCCGTGCGGGGATCAGTGACTGGGAGACCCATACAGCCGGGCCGGGGATCAGAGACTGGGAGACCCATAGAGCCGGGCCGGGGATCAGAGAATGGGAGACCGATAGAGCCGGGCCAGGGATCAGAGACTGGGAGACCGATAGAGCCGGGCCGGGGATCAGAGACTGGGAGACCAATAGAGCCGGGCCGTGCGGGGATCAGAGACTGGGAGACCCATTGAGCCGGGCAGGGAGGGGATCAGAGACTGGGAGACCCATAGAGCCGGGCCGTGCGGGGATCAGAGACTGGGAGACCCATAGAGCTGGGCCGGGGATCAGAGACTGGGAGACCCATAGAGGTGGGCCGTGCGGGGATTTGGTGAGGTGAGTGCGGCGATCAGAGACTGGGAGACCCATAGAGCCGGGCCGTGCGGGAATCAGAGACTGGGAGACCCATAGAGCCGGGCCGGGGATCAGAGACTGAGAGACCCATAGAGCCGGGCCGTGCGGGGATCAGAGACTGGTAGACCCATAGAGCCGGGCCGTGCGGGAATCAGAGACTGGGAGACCCATAGAGCCGGGCCGGGGATCAGAGACTGAGAGACCCATAGAGCCGGGCCGTGCGGGGATCAGAGACTGGTAGACCCATAGAGCCGGGCCGGGGATCAGAGACTGGGAGACCCATAGAGCCGGGCCGGGGATCAGAGACTGGGAGACCCATGGAGCCGGGCCGGGGATCAGAGACTGGGAGTCCCACAGAGCCGGGCCGGGGATCAGAGACTGGGAGACCCACTGAGCCGGGCCGGGGATCAGAGACTGGGAGACCCATAGAGCTGGGCCGGGGATCAGAGACTGGGATACCCATAGAGCCGGGCCGTGCGGGGATCAGAGACTGGGAGACCCATAGAGCCGGGCCGGGGATCAGAGACTGGGAGACCCATAGAGCCGGGCCGTGCGGGGATCAGAGACTGGGAGACCAATAGAGCCGGGCCGGGGATCAGAGACTGGGAGACCCATAGAGCCAGGCCGGAGATCAGAGACTTGGAGACCCATAGAGCCGGGCTGTGCGGGGATCAGAGACTGGGATACCCATAGAGCCGGGACGTGCGGGGATCAGAGACTGGCAGACCGATGGAGCCGGGCCGTGCGGGGATCAGTGACTGGGAGACCCATAGAGCCGGGCCGTGCGGGGATCAGAGACTGGGAGACCCACAGAGCCGGGCCGGGGATCAGAGACTGGGAGACCCAGAGAGCCGGCCCGGGGATCAGAGACTGGGAGACCCATAGAGCCGGGCCGGGGATCAGAGACTGGGAGACACATAGAGCCGGGCCGGGGATCAGAGACTGGGAGACCCATAGAGCCGGGCCGGGGATCAGAGACTGGGAGACCGATAGCGCCGGGCCGTGCGGGGATCAGAGACTGGGAGACCCATAGAGCCGGGCCGTGCAGGGATCAGAGACTGGGAGACCCATAGAGCCGGGCCGGGGATCAGAGACTGGGAGTCCCACAGAGCCGGGCCGGGGATCAGAGACTGGGAGACCCACTGAGCCGGGCCGGTGATCAGAGACTGGGAGACCCATAGAGCTGGGCCGGGGATCAGAGACTGGGATACCCATAGAGCCGGGCCGTGCGGGGATCAGAGACTGGGAGACCCATAGAGCCGGGCCGGGGATCAGAGACTGGGAGACCCATAGAGCCGGGCCATGCGGGGATCAGAGACTGGGAGACCAATAGAGCCGGGCCGGGGATCAGAGACTGGGAGACCCATAGAGCCAGGCCGGAGATCAGAGACTGGGATACCCATAGAGCCGGGCTGTGCGGGGATCAGAGACTGGGATACCCATAGAGCCGGGACGTGCGGGGATCAGAGACTGGCAGACCGATGGAGCCGGGCCGTGCGGGGATCAGTGACTGGGAGACCCATAGAGCCGGGCCGTGCGGGGATCAGAGACTGGGAGACCCACAGAGCCGGGCCGGGGATCAGAGACTGGGAGACCCAGAGAGCCGGCCCGGGGATCAGAGACTGGGAGACCCATAGAGCCGGGCCGGAGATCAGAGACTGGGAGACACATAGAGCCGGGCCGGGGATCAGAGACTGGGAGACCCATAGAGCCGGGCCGGGGATCAGAGACTGGGAGACCGATAGCGCCGGGCCGTGCGGGGATCAGAGACTGGGAGACCCATAGAGCCGGGCCGTGCAGGGATCAGAGACTGGGAGACCCATAGAGCCGGGCCGGGGATCAGAGACTGGGAGACCCATAGAGCCGGGCCAGGGATCAGAGACTGGGAGACCCATCGAGCCGGGCCGTGCGGGGATCAGTGACTGGGAGACCCATACAGCCGGGCCGGGGATCAGAGACTGGGAGACCCATAGAGCCGGGCCGGGGATCAGAGAATGGGAGACCGATAGAGCCGGGCCAGGGATCAGAGACTGGGAGACCGATAGAGCCGGGCCGGGGATCAGAGACTGGGAGACCAATAGAGCCGGGCCGTGCGGGGATCAGAGACTGGGAGACCCATAGAGCCGGGCAGGGAGGGGATCAGAGACTGGGAGACCCATAGAGCCGGGCCGTGCGGGGATCAGAGACTGGGAGACCCATAGAGCTGGGCCGGGGATCAGAGACTGGGAGACCCATAGAGGTGGGCCGTGCGGGGATTTGGTGAGGTGAGTGCGGCGATCAGAGCCACAAACACTTCATGTCGTGGCAAGTTTCAAATTCTAACCACTCTCTGGGTAAAGTATCGGGAGAGTCTTTATTAGACTGTCATAATTATGGCCCCTAAATCTGGACACCTCCATAAATGGGAAGTCTTCTCTGCCGACCCTGACTAACCCCTTCATCATTTTAAAGATCTCTAAAGAGTCAGGAGATGAGACACTCATTGCAGAATACCCAGCCTCTGACCTGCTCTTGTTACCACAGTATTTATGTGGCTGGTCCAGTTACGTTTCTAGTCAATGGTGACCCCCCCAGGATGTTGATGGTGGGGGATTCGGTGATGGTAATGCCATTGAATGTCAAGGGGCGGTGGTTCGACTCTCGTTTGTTGGTGATGGTCATTGCCTGGCACTTCTGTGGCGCGAATGTTACCTGCCACTTATCAGCCCAAGCCTGAATGTCGTCCAGGTCTTGTTGCATGCGGGCATGAACTGCTTCATTACCTGTGGAGTTGTGAATGGCGCTGAACACTGGGCAGTCATCAGCAAACATCCCCATTTCTGACCTTATGTTGCAGGGAAGATCATTGATGAAGCAGCTGAAGATGGTTGGGCCCAGGACACTGCCCTGAGGAACTCCTGCAGCGATGTCCTGGGGCTGTGATGATTGACCTTCAACCACCACAGCAATCTTCCATTGTGCTAGGTATGACTCCAGCCAGTGGAGAGTTTTCTCCGATTCCCGTTGACTTCAGTTTTACTAGGGCTCCTTCATGACAGTCTCGGTCAAATGCTGCCTTGATGTCAAGGGCAGTCACTCTCGCCTCACCTCTGGAATTCAGCTCCTTTGTCCATGTTTGGACCAAGGCTGTAATGAGGTCGGGAGCTGACTGGTCTTGGCGGAACCCAAACTGGGCATGAGTGAGCAGGTTATTGGTGAGTAAGTGCCGCTTGATAGCACTGTCAATGACACCTTCCATCACTTTGCTGTTGATTGAGAGTAGACTGATGGGGCGGTCATTGGCCGGGTTGGATTTGTCCTGCTTTTTGTGGACAGGACATACCTGGGCAGTTTTCCACCTTGTCGGATCGATGCCAGTGTTGTAGCTGTACTGGAACAGCTTGTCTAGAGGCGCGGCTATTTCTGGAGCACAAGTCTTCAGCACGATAGCCGGGATGTTGTCGGGGCCCACAGCCTTTGCTGTATCCAGTGTGCTGAGCCGTTTCTTGAAATCATGTGGAATGAATCAAATTGGCTGGTGGAATAGGCTGGAGGGGCTGAATATGTTCCAATGTAGTCCTCCCACCACTGGGGGAGCTAAAATGATGCGTTCGTGCTCCCTTGGTCTCCCGCGCAGGCGCAGTGCCGCTCACTTGCTGATCCGGGGATGTCCAGTGGGCGGGGTTTGTTGTGTGCAGGGGGCGGGGTCTGCTGGGTCCAGTGGGCGGGGTCTGCTGGGTCCAGTGGGCGGGGTCTGCTGGGTCCAGTGGGCGGGGTTTGCTGTGTGCAGGGGGCGGGGTCTGCTGGGTGCAGGGGGCGGGGTCTGCTGGGTGCAGGGGGCGGGGTCTGCTGGGTGCAGGGGGCGGGGTCTGCTGGGTGCAGGGGGCGGGGTCTGCTGGGTGCAGGGGGCGGGGTCTGCTGGGTGCAGGGGGCGGGGTCTGCTGGGTGCAGGGGGCGGGGTCTGCTGGGTGCAGGGGGCGGGGTCTGCTGGGTGCAGGGGGCGGGGTCTGCTGGGTGCAGGGGGCGGGGTCTGTTGGGTGCAGGGGGCGGGGTTTGTGTGCAGGGGGTGGGATATGTTGGGTCCAGTGGGCGGGGTCTGCTGTGTCCAGTGGGCGGGGTTTGTTGTGTGCAGGGGGCGGTGTCTGCTGGGTGCAGGGGGCGGGGTCTGCTGGGTGCAGGGGGCGGGGTCTGCTGGGTGCAGGGGGCGGGGTCTGCTGGGTGCAAGGGGCGGGGTCTGCTGGGCGCAGGGGCGGGGTCTGCTGGGTGCAGGGGGCGGGGTCTGCTGGGTGCAGGGGGCGGGGTCTGCTTGGTGCAGGGGGCGGGGTCTGCTGGGTGCAGGGGGCGGGGTCTGTTGGGTGCAGGTGGCGGGGTTTGTTGGGTGCAGGGGGCGGGTTATGCTCGGTCCAGTGGGCGGGGTCTGCTGGGTCCAGCGGGCGGGGTCTGCTGGGTGCAGTGGGCGGGGTCTGTTGGGTCCAGTGGGCGGGGTCTGTTGGGTCCAGTGGGCGGGGTCTGTTGGGTCCAGTGGGCGGGGTCGTTTGGGTCCATGGGCGGGGTCTGCTGGGTCCAGTGGGCGGGGTCTGCTGGGTCCAGTGGGCGGGGTCGTTTGGGTCCAGTGGGCGGGGTTGTTTGGGTCCAGTGGGCGGGGTCGTTTGGGTCCAGTGGGCGGGGTCGTTTGGGTCCAGTGGGCGGGGTCGTTTGGGTCCAGTGGGCGGGGTCTGCTGGGTCCAGTGGGCGGGGTCTGCTGGGTCCAGTGGGCGGGGTCTGCTGGGTGCAGGGGGCGGGATCTGCTGGGTGCAGGGGGCGGGGTCTGCTGGGTGCAGGGGGCGGGGTCTGCTGGGTGCAGGGGGCGGGGTCTGCTGGGTGCAGGGGGCGGGGTCTGCTGGGTGCAGGGGGCGGGGTCTGCTGGGTGCAGGGGCGGGGTCTGCTGGGTGCAGGGGGCGGGGTCTGCTGGGTGCAGGGTCTGCTGGGTGCAGGGGGCGGGGTCTGCTGGGTGCAGGGTCTGCTGGGTGCAGGGGGCGGGGTCTGCTGGGCGCAGGGGTCGGGGTCTGCTGGGCGCAGGGGGGCGGGGTCTGCTGGGTCCAGTGGGCGGGGTCTGCTGGGTCCAGTTGGCGGGGTCTGCTGGGTCAGTGGGCGGGGTCTGCTGGGTCCAGTGGGCGGGGTCTGCTGGGTCCAGTGGGCGGGGTCTGCTGGGTCCAGTGGGCGGGGTCTGCTAGGTCCAGTGGGCGGGGTCTGCTGGGTCCAGTGGGCGGGGTCTGCTGGGTCCAGTGGGCGGGATCTGCTGTGTGCAGGGGGCGGGGTCTGCTGTGTGCAGTGGGCGGGGTCTGCTGGGTGCAGTGGGCGGGGTTTGCTGAATGCAGTGGGCGGGGTTTGCTGGGTCCAGTGGCGGGGTCTGCTGGGTCCAGTGGGCGGGGTCTGCTGGGTCCAGTGGGCGGGGTCTGCTGGGTGCAGTGGGCGGGGTCTGCTGGGTGCAGTGGGCGGGGTTTGCTGGGTCCAGTGGGCGGTGTCTGCTGGGTCCAGTGGGCGGGGTTTGCTGGGTGCAGTGGGCGGGGTTTGTGTGCAGGGGGCGGGGTTTGCTGATCCGGGGTTTGCTGTGTGCGGGGCGGGGCCGGGCGGCGCGGGTTGGTCGCTGAGTGACGGTAAGGCGCAGGATGTTTGCCCGGGTTACAGGGGCCTTGCTCTGTGACTGAGGGAACTCGGCTCCATTCAGCTCACGGCCCAGCGTTTAGATCACAGCGAGGGAGGAAGGGGCTTCACAGTGTCACAGCTCCGGTTAGTAACCGCAGAGAAAATGGCGCATTTCCGCCCAGAGCAGTGAAAAGGGCAACATGGTGGCATAGTGGTTCGCACTGTTGCCTCACAGCGTCAGGGACCCGGGTTCAAATCCGGCCCCGGGTGACTGTCTGTGTGGAGTTTGCACATTCTCCCCGTGTCTGCGTGGGTTTCCTCCGGGTGCTCCGGTTTGCTCCCACAGTCCAAAGATGTGCGGGTTAGGTTGATTTGGCTATGATAAATTGACCCTTAGTGTTAGGGGGATTAAATACATGGGGTTACGGGGGTTACGGGGATAGGGAGTGATATGTGTCGGTGCAGGCTCGATGGGCCGAAATGGCCTCTATCTGCATTGTGGGGATTCTGTGATTCTGTGAAATGCGGAAGTCTCCGTTCTAATTGCCCAGATAATCTGGAAAAATCTGCGCCCTTACCTGAGGGCTCCTGGGACGCACACACTTCTGCTCCTGGGCCTCTCCAAACTCCAGGTGCGTAGGACCCACGTATCCCAGAGGCCCATGTAGTTCACAGCGTCCCTGGGATCACATGGGCCATGGGGAGCCAATCACAGAAGGGAATCTCCCTTCATACACTTGACAGGAAGACCTGTCAAATATATGAATGGAGATCATCCCAAAAACATAGTAAAACTTTAAATATATTAAAAAAAATATCACATTTTTAAAATGACTTGAAATTACAATAAATTAACTATTTTAAACAAAAATTTTAATTTTTGAAAAGAATAATTAAAGTTTTTTACAGGGCTAATACTTTTTTTTAAAGTATTTTAAAATGATAAATCAGTTTTTTTTTCTTACTCTTATCCTGGTGAAAGCAGGCATTACACCTGCTTCTACCAGGCGCAAGAATTGTAAGGGTTTTCTGCAGGCGGAGGGTCTCCAAAAAGCGGAACTATCCGCCCGCAGAGGCCCTTCTCCAGGGCAGACGGAGAATATGTCGAGCATTCTTGACAGATCGGAAATGCGATGGGTCACAGTTTTAAAATAATTGGTAAAAGAGCTGGAGGGGAAATTAGGAGAAAAAGCTGAGGTGTGGGACTAGTTTGGACATCTTTTCAAAGAGCCGGCACAAGCACCGTGGGCCGAATGCTTTAAGATTGGAAGGGGTTTGATCCAAGAGCCCAGCAGATATTAACTGTCTCCCCGCCACCAGCACCAATTTGGAAAGAACCGACCTTTATGTTCCCCATAATATTAATATTATACTGCGTGTTAAGGTAGTACCAGACACTCAAATATATTTCATAGATAACTCTCAATAAATAATACAAACATACGAATTAGGAGCAGGAGTAGGCCACTGGGCCCCTCGAGCCTGCTCCGCCATTCAATAAGATCATGGCTGATCTGATTACTCCACATTCCCGCCTACCCCCGATAACCTTTCACCCTCTTGCTGATCAAGAATCTATCTACAGGAAACTTTCGTTTATCCGGCATCGACGGGACCGGCGTGGTGCCGGTTTATCGAAAGTACCGGATAACGGAGAGTTATATCTACCGAGGCTATTTTTAACAAAGAGACTCCAGGCAGCACGGGAGAATCAACTCCTGCTACTGTAGTGTTTCGGACTTCCGACAGCGCCAGGAGGCCGAGTAGTGGCACTTTTGAAAAGTACCCCTACTGACTAAATCGGCGTTCGCGGACTCGGACTCGGACTCGGGATCGGCAACATTGCCGGTTATTTGAGAGGAGTTTTCGGAGCACTCGGCGTTCGCGGAGACTCGACTGCGACTCGGCAACATTGCCGGTTATTTGAGAGGAGTTTTCAGAGGATGATTTTTGCCGGTTAAGCGAGAATTCCGGATATTTGGGTGCCGGATAAACGAAAGTTTCCTGTACCTCTGCCTTAAAAATATTCAAAGGCTCTGCTTCTACCTCCCTCTGAGGAAGAGAGTTCCAAAGACTCACGACACTTTGTGAGAAAAATTCTCTTCATCTCTGTCTTAAATGGGTGACCCCTTATTTTTAAACAGTGACCCCTAGTTCTAGATTCTCCCACAAGAGGAAACATCCTCTCCACATCCACCCTGTCCAGACCCCTCAGGATCTTATATGTTTCAATCAAGTCACCTCTTACTCTTCTAAACTCCAGCGGATACAAGCCTAGCCTGTCCAACCTTTCCTCATAAGACAACGCGCCCATTCCAGGGATTAGTCTAGTAAACCTTTTCTGAACTGCTTCCAACGCATTTACATCCTTCCTTAAATAAGGAGACCGAAACTGTACACAGTACTCCAGATGTGATCTCACCAATGCCCTGTATAACTGAAGCATAACCTCCCTACTTTTATATTCAATTCCCGATAAACGATAACATTCTATTAGTTTTCCTAATTACTTGCTGTACCTGTATACTAACCTTTTGCGATTCATGCACTAGGACACCCAGATCCCTCTGCATCCTCTCACCAAAATGGACAACTTCACATTTTCCCACATTATACTCCATTTGCCAGATCTTTGCCCACTCACTTAACCTATCGATATCCCTTTTCAGCCTCCTTATGTCCTCTTCACAATTTATTTTCCTACCTATCTTTGTGTCATCAGCAAATTTAGCAACCATACCTTCGGTCCCTTCATCCAAGTCATGTATATAAATTGTAAAAAGTTGAGGCCCCAGCACTGATCCCTGTGGCACACCACTCGTTACATCTTGCCAATCAGAAAATGACCCATTTATGCCTACTCTCTGTTTCCTGTTAGCTAGCCAATCTTCTATCCATGCCAAAATGTTCCCTCCTACACATGAGCTTTTATTTTCTGCAATAACCTTTGATGTGGCACCTTATCAAATGCCTTCTGGAAATCTAAGTGCAGTAAATTCACTGGTTCCCCTTTATCCACAGCACATGTTACTTCCTCAAAGAACTCCAATAAATTGGTCAAACATGATTTCCCTTTCACAAAACCATGTTGACTCTGCCTGATCACCTTGAACATTTCTAAGTGCCCTGCTATAACGTCTTTAATAATAGCTTCTAATATCTTCCCTATGACAGATGTTAAGCTATCTGGCCTGTAATTTCCTGCTTTCTGTCTCCCTCCCTTATGTAGATACATATAATTTGGAAGACTTCCTCTTGGCATGGTTTTTTTTTTAATTTGATAACCTGAGTCTCAATGGGCGGGGTTTGCTGTGGGCGGGGCCGGGGATGAGCAGTGGGCGGGGCTTGCTTTGGGCGGGGCCGGGGATGAGCAGTGGGCGGCGTTTGCTGTGGGCTGGGCCGGGGATGTGCAGTGGGCGGGGTTTGCTGTGGGCGGGGTTTGCTGTGGGCGGGGCCGGGGTTGAGCAGTGGGCGGGGTTTGCTGTGGGCGGGGCCGGGGTTGAGCAGTGGGCGGGGCCGGGGATGTGCAGTGGGTGGGGTTTGCTGTGGGCGGGGCCGGGGATGTGCAGTGGGCGGGGTTTGCTGTGGGCTGGGCCGGGGATGT
This sequence comes from Squalus acanthias, assembly GCA_030390025.1. Taxonomy (NCBI): domain Eukaryota; kingdom Metazoa; phylum Chordata; class Chondrichthyes; order Squaliformes; family Squalidae; genus Squalus; species Squalus acanthias. The sequence continues at coordinate 55,178 of JASTWF010001104.1, read as the reverse complement.
GCAGTGGGCGGGGCCGGGGTTGAGCAGTGGGCGGGGTTTGCAGTGGGCGGGGCCGGGCCGGGGATGTGCAGTGGGCGGGGTTTGGTGCGGGCGGGGCCGGGGATGTGCAGTGGGCGGGGTTTGATGTGGGCGGGGCCGGGAATGAGCAGGAGGCGGGGTTTGCAGTGGGCGGGGCCAGGGATGAGCAGTGGGTGGAGTTTGCTGTGGGCGGGGCCGGGGATGAGCAGTGGGCGGGGTTTCCTGTGGGCGGGGATGACCAGTGGGCAAGCTTTGCTGTGGGCGGGGCTGGGGATGTGCAGTGGGCGGGGTTTGCTGTGGGCGGGGATCAGCAGTGGGCGGGGTTTGCTCTGTGCCGGGGATGAGCTGTGGGCGGGGTTTGCTGTGGGCGGGGCCGGGGATGAGCAGTAGGCGGGGATCAGCAGTGGGCGGGGTTTGCTCTGGGCCGGGGATGAGCAGTGGGCGGGGTTTGCTGTGGGCCGGGGATGAGCAGTGGGCGGGGTTTGCTGTGGGCGGGGCCGGGGATGAGCAGTAGGCGGGGATCAGCAGTGGGCGGGGTTTGCTCTGGGCCGGGGATGAGCAGTGGGCGGGGTTTGCTGTGGGCCGGGGATGAGCAGTGGGCGGGGTTTGCTGTGGGCCAGGGATGAGCAGTGGGCGGGGTTTGCTGTGGGCCGGGGATGAGCAGTGGGCGGGGTTTGCTGTGGGCCGGGGATGAGCAGTGGGCGGGGTTTGCTGTGGGCCAGGGATGAGCAGTGGGCGGGGTTTGCTGTGGGCCGGGGATGAGCAGTGGGCGGGGTTTGCTGTGGGCCAGGGATGAGCAGTGGGCGGGGTTTGCTGTGGGCCGGGGATGAGCAGTGGGCGGGGTTTGCTGTGGGCCGGGGATGAGCAGTGGGCGGGGCCGGGGATGAGCAGTGGGCGGGGCCGGGAATGAGCAGTGGGCGGGGTCTCACAGCTCCGGTTAGCAACCGCAGAGAAAATGGCGCATTTCCGTCCAGAGCAGTGAGAATGGGGGAGTCTGAGTTCTCATGTTTTATCACAGGGAGGGAGGTTAAAGTGAAACAGAACCGGTTTGAAACCCCATACACACCTGGCAGGATCCTGATACACTGTGAAATCCCATACACACCTGGCAGGATCATGATACACGGTGAAAATCCATACTCACCTGGCAGGATCCTGATAAACTGTGAAACCCCATACACACCATTGCAGGATCCTGATAAACTGTTAACCCCCAGACACACCTGGCAGGATCCTGACACACTGTGAAACCCCATACACACCTGGCAGGATCCTGATACACTGTGAAACCCATACACACCTGGCAGGATCCTGATACACTGTGAAACCTCATACACACCTGGCAGGATCCTGATACACTGTGAAACCCCATACACACCTGGCAGGATCCTGATACACTGTGAAACCCCATACACACCTGGCAGGATCATGATACACTGTGAAATCCCATACACACCTGGCAGGATCATGATACACTGTGAAATCCCATACACACCTGGCAGGATCATGATACACTGTGAAACCCCATACACACCTGGCAGGATCCTGATACACTGTGAAACCCCATACACACCTGGCAGGATCCTGATACACTGTGAAACCCCATACACACCTGGCAGGATCCTGATACACTGTGAAACCCCATACACACCTGGCAGGATCCTGATACACTGTGAAACCCCATACACACCTGGCAGGATCCTGATACACTGTGAAACCATATACACACCTGGCAGGATCCTGATACACTGTGAAACCCCATACACACCTGGCAGGATCCTGATACACTGTGAAATCCCACACACACCTGGCAGGATCCTGATACACTGTGAAATCCCATACACACCTAATAGAATCATGATACACTGTGAAAACCCATACACACCTGGCAGGATCCTGATACACTGTGAAACCCCATACACACCTGGCAGGATCATGATACACGGTGAAAATCCATACTCACCTGGCAGGATCCTGATAAACTGTGAAACCCCATACACACCATTGCAGGATCCTGATAAACTGTTAACCCCCAGACACACCTGGCAGGATCCTGACACACTGTGAAACCCCATACACACCTGGCAGGATCCTGATACACTGTGAAACCTCATACACACCTGGCAGGATCCTGATACACTGTGAAACCCCATACTCACCTGGCAGGATCCTGATACACTGTGAAACCCCATACACACCTGGCAGGATCATGATACACTGTGAAATCCCATACACACCTGGCAGGATCATGATACACTGTGAAATCCCATACACACCTGGCAGGATCATGATACACTGTGAAACCCCATACACACCTGGCAGGATCCTGATACACTGTGAAACCCCATACACACCTGGCACGATCCTGATACACTGTGAAACCCCATACACACCTGGCAGGATCCTGATACACTGTGAAACCCCATACACACCTGGCAGGATCCTGATACACTGTGAAACCCCATACACACCTGGCAGGATCCTGATACACTGTGAAACCCCATACACACCTGGCAGGATCCTGATACACTGTGAAACCCCATACACACCTGGCAGGATCCTGATACACTGTGAAACCCCATACACACCTGGCAGGATCCTGATACACTGTGAAACCCCATACACACCTGGCAGGATCCTGATACACTGTGAAACCCCATACACACCTGGCAGGATCTGATACACTGTGAAACCCCATACACACCTGGCAGGATCCTGATACACTGTGAAACCCCATACACACCTGGCAGGATCCTGATACACTGTGAAACCCATACACACCTTGCAGGATCCTGATACACTGTGAAACCCCATACACACCTGACAGGATCCTGATACACTGTGAAACCCCATAAACACCTGGCAGGATTCTGATACACTGTGAAACCCCATACACTTCTGGCAGGATCCTGATACACTGTGAAACCCCAAACACACCTGGCAGGATCTTCATTCACTGTGAAACCCCATACACACCTGGCAGGATCCTGATACACTGTGAAACCCCATACACACCTGGCTGGATCCTGATACACTGTGAGACCCCATACACACCTGGCAGGATCCTGATGCACTGTGAAACACCATATACACCTGGCAGGATCCCGATATACTGTGAAACCCCATACACACCTGGCGAGATCATTATACCGTGTGAAACAAATGCCTTTTTGCCTGATGTGGAAGTTGTCTCTGCCCCTGGGCTGCTATTCAGCACAAACTGTCGAAAAAGTGTTGGAGAAATGGGAAAAAGTTAAGCATTACCATTGTACATCACGTCATGAACGTCAGATAGTGTTCGATCTAATCTGAGAAGATGTTCAGAGTTTCACACAATCAAACATTAACTGAGGAGGAACATGAGGAAAAGGCCGTGTTATGGGTGATTTGAAATTGATTGGGCCGATTACCTCTGGCAGTAAATCAGACAAACTAGGCACAGAGAATCTTGTACTGAACGACGTCATTTCATTCAGGGGGATTTTGAATCCCAATTTACTGATTATCAGAAACATACTTGTAATTTTCAAAACTACATTATAGGAAACTCGTGTCCAAATGGAACGATGGAGTTTAATAATTGTAACTGTTGAAATGAACTCTGTCTTTTCTTCCCTAAGGTAACACTAAGGGAAGTGGGCGGTAGTTCTATTTCTGATTCTGATTGGTTATCTGATGAGACTGTTATCTAAAAATAATATAATTGTAAAATCACTGAAAGCTGATCGCATTTTCTGAAACACAACAGGAGGATGTTTAGGGGTCCAAACCAGTCTGTCCTGTTAGAGATGAACCCACCTGTCCCTCCTCTCAGTGTCTCCACAGAAACACAACCAATTGTCTCTTGTCCCCAATTAACCTGCCCCTTAGTGTCCTCCCTGGTAACTGGTCTCCCGCTCTGTTACCCATTGGTGAACAAGATTTCCCTGATTTCCCTTCTTAGTCCTGGCGTGTTAGTGTCAGTTTGCACTTAATTAATTGTGTTCATTGTGAATCTCATTCCGCATTAATTTTTGACTTCCGTCAGATATTCTGATCAATTCCTGAAACACACAATCATCTTATTTCTCTCTGCACCTTCACCATTTCAATAATATTCTTCCTGTGATTAGAAGTGCACACAGTACCTGCCAGGGCCTGATATACTAACGGGTGAACTTCTGTACATTCACAGTCTGTCCCTCTCCCAGTGCACACTATCCCAGATAACCTGCCCAGGACCTGACACACTAACGGTGGAACTTCTGTCCATTCACAGTCTGTCCTTCTCCCAGTGCCCACACTACCCCAGATAACCTGCCCAGGACCTGACACACTAACGGTGGAACTTCTGTCCATTCACAGTCTGTCCCTCTCCCAGTGCCCACAATACCCCAGATAACCTGCCCAGGACCTGACACACTAACGGTGGAACTTCTGTCCATTCACAGTCTGTCCCTCTCCCAGTGCCCACACTACCCCAGATAACCTGCCCAGGACCTGACACACTAACGGTGGAACTTCTGTCCATTCACAGTCTGTCCCTCTCCCAGTGCCCACACTCCCCCAGATAACCTGCCCACGGTCTGATACAGCAACGGCGGATCTTCTGCACATTGTCCCTCTCGGTGAGCAATCAATCCGGTTTTCCATTGCTGCAGAAGGGAAGCACCAGTGACGGTTTCAGAGATTGATCCACTGGAACTTCTAATATCTTATAAACAGGATCATGTGTGGATTTGTAATGTGATTTCTAAAGCACAGGCTGGCCGGGTAGTATTAACCATCAGAGGGAAAATATCACCTTTATAGAAATCTCCATGTTCAGTGAATATTATAATCAAGTGAGGATTCAAAACTTTTCTCAGCCATTGTTCACTTTCAAATGAGGTTTCCATTAACTGAGATTTAATTTCTACACGCACCTCTGTTGAAGCTGTGAATTAAACCTTGCAACATTTTACTGAACATTAAATGTTATTGAGAAGTTGTTTTTTGTCAATACAACTAACATTGAAACCACTTTCTGTCTGTTCTAATTGAAGATGTTCAACAGAAACACAAGGAAACACTCCGGGTACAAACTGAAACACTGAGAGTGAACACTATCCTAATAAAGGAGAAGGTTAAGATTTTCCAGCTGGTTGATCGATACGCTGAGCTAACGGTCATTTCTACTGTTCGAGATCGGACACTTGTAGAACATGAACTGCTGGCAAGAGGCCGAGACCATGAAGAGTGGAGAAAGCAACATCTCCGGGGAGAACTGGAAAAAATCCGAACTGATCAATTGTTCCACAGCAGTTTTTTCCGGAGAGAATCCAAATCTGGGAGTTCAGGAGCAGTGAGCGGAGTCCCGGGGATTGGAAAAACAACAATGGTACAAAAGATGGTTCATGACTGGGCCACTGGGAAAATATACCCACAGTTTCAATTTGTTTTCAGTTTTAAATTCCGGGATTTGAACACTATTAACTGTAGAATAAACCTGAGGAATCTGATACTGGATCTGTATCCTTACTTTGGGAATATTCTGAGAGAGCTCTGGAAGAACCCAGAGGGATTGCTGTTTATATTCGATGGTTTGGATGAATTCAAGGACAGTATCGAGTTTGCTGACAATCGGAGAAATACAGAACCTCAGCACATGTGCACAGATCCCGAAGACTGGTGTGAAGTGTCTGACATTGTGTACACTTTAATACAGCACAAGCTGCTCCCAGGATGTTCAGTGCTAGTGACCAGCCGCCCCACTGCATTACATTTATTGGAAAAGGCTGAGATCAGTGTCTGGGCTGAAATCCTGGGATTTGTTGGTGAAGAACGGAAGGAATATTTCAACAAGTTTTTTGAAGATCAGACAGTGGCAGCAGCTGTTTTCAAACACGTGGAGGAGAACGAGATCCTGTACACCATGTGCTACAACCCTTCCTACTGCTGGATCCTCGGTCTGTCACTGGGTCCCTTCTTTACACAAAGAGACAGCAATCAGCAGCGAGTTCCAAAGACCATCACCCAACTATATTCCTACTATATCTACAACATTCTGAAAAACCATGGCCGAGAGATTGAAAGCCCCCGTGATGTGTTACTGAAGCTTGGTGAGATGGCCTTCACAGGAGTCTCCGAGAAGAAGATTGTGTTTGGAAATGGAGATTTGATCAAGTACAATCTGCAACCTTCCCAGTTCCTGTCTGGGTTCATGATGGAACTTTTGGACAGAGATGCTACAGCCCAGAGTGTGGTGTACACATTCCCGCACCTCACCATCCAAGAGTTTGTAGCCGCACTCACACAATTCCTGACTCCAGATCCCGGGGACATCCTGAAACTCCTCAGAGAAGCCCACAGCAAGGAAGATGGGCGATTTGAGATATTTCTCCGTTTTGTTGCTGGTCTCTCTTCCCCACAGGCAGCTCGGCACCTGGAGGAGTTTCTGGGTCCATTTCTTCATCAAACCACCTGCCGAGTGATTGACTGGGTGAAGGAGAAGGTTGAAGGACAGATTGGGAACGCAGAGAGTGAAACTGGTCAAAGGAACCTCCTGAACACATTCCACTACCTGTTTGAGTCTCAGAATAAAGCACTGGCTCGGATAACAGTGGGATCTGTGGAAAGACTTACATTTTGTGGATTGATACTGACCCCGATTGACTGTGCGGTCCTGTCTCATGTCATTGGACTCTGTGATACAATAAAAGAACTCGATCTAGGGTACTGCAACATTCAGTGTGAGGGACTCCAGCGGCTGGGACCCGTACTGCACAAATGCCGGGTGTTGAGGTAACTGTTTATTTGTCTCTAACTGTTGGGCGAATTGTAGAACAGTCACAGATTGTATTGTTGCTCCGTAATGTAGGGTAACAAACAGTTCAGTTAAACCAGAGAGAAGCAGATTCAACACAAATATGACCAATAATCAGAGGATCAGTTAGTAATTCCCTAAGGACTGGAGAATCTAAAATGGATCCTTGTGAACAAGTAGGGATTTTACAGTCTTTATCGGATCAGCAAATACAGGTCACTGAGAGTCTGATAATTTAATTACAATAAATCATGTTTAATAAGGCTGGACAGCAGAAGGTAAACATAAAATATAATCCGGCAGTAAAGATAAAATTAATTTAAAATGTTTTCCACATCCACCATTTCAACTAGAAACAGGAGAGAAACCAGAGTTTAAATCACTAATAGTTCGATATTTACTCCAAAACCGTGCAGGGTGTGTCCTGTCGAGGGGTTAGTTTCCTGGATTGGGAATATTGGGGAATCAGGAATTCTTTCAGCTGTAAATGTTTACAATTATTCATAGTCCTGAACATTGAGTAAAGATTGCTATTCAGGATCTTAAACCTGCCGGTGAAAAGGTTCCAATCTAACCGGAGTACAGACACACACCGGCCAGCGGTGGGGCCTCGCACAGAGCGGGCGGCTCCTGGGTAAACCGGGGGCAGTGAACCCGGGAATTCCCCATAATCCACCCCCTGTGTGTGAGGCCCCGCTCGGGGAGGGAACTTCCGAAAATTCCCCAAAAACTGTCCGTCCAGTTATACCTGAAATAAATGTAGAGCCAGTTTAATGGGAATAAAGTGAGAGACTCCCCTCCCCTATAAACTAGGAGCACAGGGACATTTGAAACTTGTAACGGGACAGAACAAACTCTATTGCTGCTATTGACAAACATTCACTATAAGCCCTCTGACTCCCACAGCTACCTGGAATACACTTCCTCCCACCTCGCTTCCTGTCAGGACGCTGGTCCATTCTCCCAGTTTTTCTGTCACTGCCGCATCTGCTCTGACAATGCCAAGTTCCATATCAGTGCTTCCGACATTTCTTCCTTTTCCCTCAACCGAGGATTCCCCGCTACCGTGGTGACATGGCTCTTGACCGTGTCCGTTCTATTTCCCGCACTTCTGCTCTCACCCCTTCCCCTCCCTCCCAGAACCACGATAGAGTTCACCTTGTCCTCACCTTTCACCCCACCAGCCTCCGCATTCAACGGATCATCCTCCAACATTTCCGCCACCTCCAGCGTGATCCCACCACCAAATACATCTTCCCCCTCACCTCCCCTTTCAGCATTCCAAGGGACCGCTCCCTGCACGACACCCTGGTCCACTCCTCAATCACCCCCAACAGCCCTTCCCCTTCCCACGGCACCTTCCCGTGCAAGCACAGGAGATGCTACACCTGCCCTTTTACCACTTCCCTTCCCACTGTCCAGGGCCCCAAACACTCCTTCCAGGTGAAACAGCGATTTACTTGTACTTCTTGCAATTTAGTATACAGTATTCGCTGCTCACGATGCGGTCTCCTCTACATTGGGGAGACCAAACGCAGATTGGGTGACCGCTTTGTGGAACACCTCCGCTCAGTCCGTAAGTATGACCCCGAGCTTCTGGTCGCCTATCGCTTTAATTCTCTGCTCCACTCCCACTCTGATCTCTGTATTCTCGGCCTCTTACACTCTTCCAACAAAGGACAACATAAGATCGAGGAACAGACCTCATCTTTCAATGAGGCACTTTACAGCCTTCTGGACTCAACATCGAGTTCAACAATTTCAGGCTATAAACTCGGCCCCTATTTTAATTTTTTCATTATTGCTTTTCCTTTTCCCTTTTTTCCCCTTTATGACAGCTGTTGATGATTCTGCCATTGCCATTCACAGCTCATCTAGATTCATCTTTTGATTTTTAACTTGTCCCATGACCAGCTCCTTTTGCTTGCACCATCATCCCTTTTGTCTTTTAATCTCTCCTGTCTTCCACCCTGTCACAGACCTTCCCTTTTGTTCTTTCCTCCGCTCCCCCCACCTTTCCCGGCCCCGACACTTGCTTAAAAATCTGTTACATCTGTAACTTTTTCCAGTTCTGACCAAGGGTCCTCGACCTGAAACATTAACTCTGTTTCTCTCTCTAGATGCTGCCTGACCTGCTGGGTATTTCCAGCATTTCCTGTTTTTATTTCAGCATAAATTCTCCTTGTTATATAAAATCCTGGGGGACTGATTTTACAGCAGCAGTTAGCGTTTCACAATATAACTCACCCCGAGATATTATACAGATTAATATAATGCACAGAGTATAAAGTACAGGGAATCACCGCTTTATCATTTAATTCCGGGAAAATCGCCCCATTCCCAGAAAATCCGGGATTTTAGGAGCAGCAGAAATGAGACAAGTTTCTCCAAACATGACGAGGCCGGTTACTGAGCTCCAGGAGGGTAATTCTGATCATCAGGGAATGAGACCGGACTGAGGAACACCAGACCCGACCCGGCACCAACCCCGGCCCCACCCTACCCGAACCAGACCACAACCGCCCCCGACCCGGCCCCACCCGACCCGAACCCGACCACAACCGCCCCCGACCCGACCCGGCCCCACCCGACCCGAACGCGACCACAACCGCCCCCGACCCGAACCAGCCCCACCCGACCCGAACCCGACCACAACCGCCCCCGACCCGACCCGGCCCCACCCGACCCGAACGCGACCACAACCGCCCCCGACCCGACCCGGCCCCACCCGACCCGAACGCGACCACAACCGCCCCCGACCCGGCACCACCCACCCCGACCCCGGCCCCACCCGACCCCGACCACACCCGACCCGACCCCGGCCGACCCCACCCGCCCCAGACCCCACCCGACCCGACCCCGGCCGACCCCACCCGCCCCAGACGCCACCCGACCCGACCACGCCCCACCCCACCCGACGCAACCCCGACCCCACCCCACCCGACCCGACCCCGGCCCCACCCGCCCCAGACCCCACCCGACCCGACCCCGACCCCGACCCCACCCCACCCGACCCGACCCCGACCCCACGCGAACCGCCCCCGACCATCCACCGACCCCGACCAACCACCGACCCCACCCGACCATCCCCCGACCCCGACCCCACCCGACCAGACCCCGACCCCACCCGACCATCCCCCGACCCCGACCCCACCAGACCCTCCATCGTCCCCGGCCCACCCGACCATCCCCCGACCCCACCCGACCATCCACCGACCCGACCCCGACCATCCACCGACCCCACCCGACCATCCCCCGACCCCACCCGACCATCCCCCGACCCCGACCCCCACCAGGACCCTCCACCGTCCCCCGGCCCCCACCCGACCCGACCCCACTCGACCATCCACCGACCCCGACCCCACCCGACCGTCCACCGGCCCCACCCCGACCATCCCCCGGCCCCACCCGACCATCTCCGGCCCCCACCCGACCATCCCCCGGCCCCACCCCCGACCGTCCCCCGGCCCCCACCCGACCGTCCCCGGCCCACCCGACCGTCCCCGGCCCCACCGGCCGTCCCCCGGCCCCCACCGGCCGGCCCCCACCCCGACCGTCCCCCGGCCCCACCCCGACCGTCCCCCGGCCCCCACCCGACCGTCACCGACCCCACAGACCGTCCACCGACCCGACCCCACCCGACCGTCCCCGGCCCCACCCGACCGTCCCCCGCCCCCACCCGACCGTCCCCCGACCCCACCCGACCGTCCCCGGCCCCACCCCACCTGACCATCCACCGACCCCGGCCCCACCCGACCATCCACCGACCCCGACCATCCCCCGCCCCCACCCGACCATCCCCCGACCCCGACCCGACCCCACCCGACCTGACCTCGGCCCTACCCGACCCAACACTGACCCCTGCCCACCCGACCCAGCCCCACATGAACCGCCCCCGACCCCACCACAGACGGGGGAAAACCGGGTTATTAATTTCCTGAAGTACTTTCAGTGATTGCTGTAATATCCGAGCGAGGGAATTATATCAGATCCGGGCTTTGATTCAGTTTGTTTCTCTCTCTCTGTTTGTTGTTAGTCTGAACCGCAATAATCTGGGAGATTCAGGAGGGAAACTAGTGTCTGAGGCTCTGAGGAACCCGGACTGTAAAGTACAGACACTGGGGTAAGTACCAGACTGTGTGAGATTGTGTTTATAATAACTGGATGTCTGACACTGAACATTATTATTAGTATCAGTAATAGTGTTATTAATAAACTCTGGGGATTGACTCTGATTCCTGTTATTTCTCTCTGATCCCCAGTCTATGGGATGTCGATCTCACAGATTCTTGTGCCGAGGATCTCGCCTCCGCTCTCAGTACAAACCGCTCACTGACGGTTCTGGACCTGAGATCAAACTCCTTCACAGACCGATCTGTCCCCGCTCTCAGCCGCCTCACATTGACCTGCCGGAGTCTGGAGCAGATCAGGTGAGTGTTTGTGTTAATGTTTAATGTAATAAATAAAATATCAATGGGATTCAGTCACTGTGGGTAATATTTGTCTGTAATTATTATTGAAATATTAACCCCAGTCTCGCGGTTATTTACACTGATGTTCAATCTGTTTATTTCCTGTTTAATCTTTAATCTGTTTCAGGCTGTTGGGGAATCCGTTCAGTTTAGACGGACAGAGACTCCTGAGGGCGCTGCAGGGAACAAGACCCGGATTGAGTGTGACGTTAATTGAATTTAATTTAATTTAACCGTTTCCCGCTCGAGCTGATCGCGTCATCGCCCATTGTGAGGTCAGAGGCCCAGCCACAGGGTCACGTGACTCAGCCGCTCCCAGGCTGCACCCCTTTCAAAATGGATGTGAGACTGAGTGTGTGTGTGTCTGCAAATTGCAGAGTCTGTCTGAGTGTGTCTGTATGTGTGAGAGTGTGAGTTTCTGCAAATTGCAGAGTCTGTGAGAGTGTGTCTGTATGTGTGAGAGTGTGAGTTTCTGCAAATTGCAGAGTCTGTCTGAGTGTGTCTGTATGTGTGAGAGTGTGAGTTTCTGCAAATTGCAGAGTCTGTGAGAGTGTGTCTGTATGTGTGAGAGTGTGAGTTTCTGCAAATTGCAGAGTCTGTGTGAGTGTGTCTGTATGTGTGAGAGTGTGAGTTTCTGCAAATTGCAGAGTCTGTGAGAGTGTGTCTGTATGTGTGTGAGAGTGTGTTTCTGCAAATTGCAGAGTCTGTCTGAGTGTGTCTGTATGTCATTTTGGTTTTCATCTTCCAACTCGGCAGACATCCCTCTGCAGGCTGGCCAGGCTGTGAGAGAAATCAAGAGAACCTGCAGAATAAAATACTGAAAACTGTCTGTTTGCTTTTAAACTCCCAAACTGAGCAGAGCAATGATGAAAATCAACTTTCTTTCATTGCTGACAGTGATTTGTGGCAATTTTGCAGGCTGGCTGACTGTGTGTTTGTGTGTGTGTGAGAGAGAGAGAGACAGACAGACAGACAGCAAAAGCTGGTGTGCATGCAGGGCTTGTCTGGGTTTAAGTTCTCTGCCATGTGCATTGGTACTGAATCTCATGTCTGGAAAAAAACAGAAAGTATATACCATTAGATCATATTGTTTTAATTCCAGACTCTGCTGCTGTGGGATCTTACTTTGCCTTTCTTTCAAGAATTAAAAAAAAAGCAAATCTACATATCTACATCAAGCCATTTGATATTTTTCTGGACTGGACTTTAATGGGAATGTTTGTGGAGTGTTTCATGGCACATCCTGCTGTGGGATCTTACTCTCCCCTTTTGCCCAACCCAAACAAAACGAGACATTTGTTTAAAAAAAAGGATTTTTTTAAAATTATTTTCAGAATAATCCATTTGATTTTTTTCTGGACTGAGCTTTATTGGGGAATGTGCTTGGGATGTTTTCAGAGCAAAAGCTGCTATGCGATCTTTCCATTCATTTTATTACACTCCAGGCAAACCACAGACAGGCAGACATTTAGTTAACAGAAGTAAAATATATATATATTATTATTTATTCCTGATTGTATTTACTTCTTTTCACCCTCCGGGCATTCATTTCCTCTCGGGGACCCGGATTTCTGGGGCCTCGTCATCACTTCTTCCTGTTTGATTGACCTCATCAAACATGGACACACAGCCAGGAAGGGACATCATCAAAAATAGACACTCCCAGGCTGCAAATCTTTCAAAATAAATGTGTGTGTGTGTGAGGGTGTGTTTCTGAAAATTGCAGAGTCTGTGTGAGTGTGTGTGTCATGTTACTGTAAATTTTAGTTCAATGTGGGTGGGTGGGTGTCTGTGTGAGTGAGAGACAGACAGAGAGTCAGTGAGAGCGAAAGAGACATGAAATCAAAATGCAAGTAGCAGAATAGAAAGCCTGTTTCTGAAGGCCACAAAGTGAAAAGATAAGATACTGAATAGTGTTTTTTTGGTTTTAATTTTCCAACACGGCAGTCATCCCTCTGCAGGCTGCCCAGGCTGTGAGTGTGTGTGTGAGAGAGAGAGGGCAAAAGCTGGTGTTTGTGTGAGATGTGGTCTGCTGTCTTATTACTTGCTGTTGTTGTATTAAACCCTATTGATTTCATTCTGGTCCAATGTAATGCTGTTGTGTATCACTTTATTGCACTTTATTTCATTTCGCTTCACTTCAAGACAGACAGACAGTCAGTCAGTGAGATACTGAAAAATGTCTTTGTGGACTGTCTGACAATAAAAGCTGCTCTGGGATCTTTGTATTATTTTTATTCCACTCTACTTAAATCAAGACAAGGCAGGCAGGCAGTGAGAGAGACACATGAAATCAAGACAACATGCAGAATAGAAATAAAAACAGAAAATGCTGGAAATACTCTGTTAGGCATCATCAGTGGCGATAAAGAGAAACAAGGTAAATGTTTCAGTTCGATGACCTTTCGTCAGAAACTTGCCAGGAGAAACCGATTTACTTGTACTTCTTGCAATTTAGTATACTGTATTCACTGCTCACGATTGGGTGACCGCTTTGCGGAACACCTCCATTCAGTCCGTAAGGGGGACCCCGAGCTCCCGGTGTCCTGTCACTTTAATTCTCCGCTCCACTCCCACTCTGACCTCACCGTCCTCGGCCTATTACACTGTTCCACGGAAGCTCAGCATAAGCTCGAGGAACAGACCTCATCTTTCGATTATGCACTCTACAGCCCTCTGGACTCAACATTGAGTTCAACAATTTCAGATCAGCACCTCGGCCTCTCATATATATATATATTTGTTTTATCTTTTTATCCACACTTTCTGTTTGTCCTTTCTTTTTTTCTTCTCTCCCACATGGCAGCTGTCCTTCATTCTGCCAGCGCAATTCACACTTCATCTAGAGCCATCCTTTGTTCCTTAACCTGTCCCATTACCACCTCCTCTTGCCTTGAATATTTCTTAATGTCTCTCAATGCCTCTTAATCTCCTGGTTTCTATCCTATCACTGACATTCCCTTTTGTTCTTGCATCTCCTCCCCCATTTCCAACCACTAAATCTCCCTTAAAATCTATTCCATTTCCTGCTTTTTTCCATTTCTGACGAAAGGTCTTCGATCTGAAATGTTAAATCTGTTTCTCTCTCCACGGATGCTGCCTGGCCTGCTGAGTTTTTCCAGCGTTTTCTGTTGTTATTTCGGGTTTCCAGCATCCGCAGTATTTTGCTATGATCTTTTTCTGGACTGGACTTTATAGGGGAATGTTTGTGGAGTGTTTCATGGCATATCCTGCTGTGGGATCTTACTCTCCACTTCATCGCAACCCAAACAAGACAAGACTTTTGTAAAGAAAAATTATATATTTTTTATTAAATTTTCAGAATAATCCATTTGATTTTTTTTCTGAACTGGGCTTTATTGGGGAATGTGCTTGGAATGTTTTCAGAGCAAAAGCTGCTGTGTGGTCTTTCCATTCATTTTATTACACTCCAGGCAAACCACAGTCAGGCAGACATTTAATTAACAAAAGTAAAGTATATATATTATTATTTATTCCTGATTGTATTTACTTCTTTTCACCCTCTGGGCTTTCATTTCCTCTCGGGGACCCGGATTTCTGGGGCCTCGGCTTCACTTCGTCCTGTTGGATTGCCCTCATCGAACATGGCCGCACAGCCAGGAAGGGACATCATCAAAAATAGACACTCCCAGGCTGCAACCATTTCAAAATGGATGCGTGAGTGTGTGTTTCTGCAAATTGCAGAGTCTGACTTAATGTGTCTGTCTGTGTGTCTGCAAATTATAGGGTCTGTGAGAATGTGTCTGTATGTGAGTGGGTGTCTGTGTGTTTGCAAATTGCAGAGTCTGTGAGTGTGTGTCATGTTACTGTAAATTTTAGTTCAATTAGGTGGGAGGGAGACTGTGAGTGACAGACAGACAGTCAGTGAGAGCGAGAGAGACATGGAATCAAAAGGCAAGTTGTGGAATAGAAAGCTTGTTTCTGCAGGCCACAAAGTGAAAAGATAAGATACTGAAAAGTCTGTTTTTGGTTTTAATCTTCCAACATGGCAGTCATCCCTCTGCAGGCTGGCCAGGCTGTGTGTGTGTGTGAGAGAGAGAGAGAGAGGTCAATAGCTGGTGTTTGTGTGAGATGTGGTCTGCTGTCTTATTACCTGCTGTTGCTGTATTAAACCCTATTGATTTCATTCTGGCCTGCTCCACATGTAATGCTGTTGTGTATCACTTTATTTCATTTCACTTCACTTCAAGACAGACAGTCAGTCAGTGAGATACTGAAAAATGTCTTATTGGACGGTCTGACAATAAAAGCTGCTCTGGAATATTTGCATTCTTATTATTCCACATAACTCAAATCAAGACCAGGCTAGCAGGCAGTGAGAGAGACACATGAAATCAAGACAACATGCAGAATAGAAATAAAAACAGAAAATGCTGGAAATACTCAGTATGTTAGGCAGCATCAGTGGAGATACAGAGAAACAGAGTAAATGTTTCAGCTCGATGTCCTTTTGTCAGAACCTTGCCAGAAGCTGACTAAAGATAATTGAGCTGAAATATTAATACTGTTTCTCTGTCTCTCCACAGATGCTGCCTTACCTGCTGAGTATTTCTAACATTTTCCGATTTTTTTTCAGATTTCCCACATCCACAGCATTTGCTTTTGATGCAGATTAGACATCCTGTTTCTGTAGGCCGCAAAATGAAAAGATAAAATACTGCAAACTGCCTGTTTGCTTTTAAACTGCCAAACAGGGCAGAGCAATGAAAGAAATCAACTTTCTTTCATTGTTGACAGTGATTTGTGGCAATTTTAAGGCTGGTCTGTATGTGTGTGTGTGAGAGAGAGAGACAGACAGCAAAAGCTGTGTATGCAGGGCGTGTCTCTGTTCACGTTATCTGCCATGTTCATTGTTACTGCATCTCATGTCTGAACAAAACAGAAAGTATGTACCATTAGATCATATTGATTTAATTCCAGACTCTGCTGTTGTGGGACCTTACTTTGCCTTTACATAGAACAGTACAGCACAGTACAGGCCCTTCGGCCCTCGATGTTGTGCCGAGCATTGTCCAAAACCAAGATCAAGCTATCCCACTCCCTATCATTCTGGTGTGCTCCATGTGCTTATCCAATAATCGCTTGAAAGTTCCTAAAGTGTCCGACTCCACTATCACAGCAGGCAGTCCATTCCACACCCCAACCACTCTCTGAGTAAAGAATCTACCTCGGACATCCCTTCTATATCTCCCCCCATGCACCTTATAGTTAGGCCCCCTTGTAACAGCTACATCCACCCGAGGAAATAGTCTCTGAACATCCACTCTATCCCCCTCATCATCTTATAAATCTCTATTAAGTCGCCTCTCATCCTCCTCCGCTCCAAAGAGAAAAGCCCTAGCTCCCTCAATCTTTCCTCATAAGACCTCCCCCCCCAAACCAGGCAGCATCCTGGTAAATCTCCTTTGCACTCTTTCCAATGCTTCCACGTCCTTCCTATAGTGAGGTGACCAGAACTGCACACAATATTCCAAATGTGGTCTCACCAAATTTCCTGTACAGTTGCAGCATAACCTCACGGTTCTTAAACTCAAACCCCTTGTTAATAAACGCTAACACACTATAGGCCTTCTTTACTGCTCTATCCACTTGAGTGGCAACCTTCAGAGATCTGTGGATATGAACCCTCTGTTCCTCCACGTTCCTCAGAAACCTGCCGTTGACCCTGTAATCCTTATTCAAATTTGCCCTACCAAAATGAATCACCTCGCACTTATCAGGGTTAAATTCCATCTGCCATTTTTCGGCCCAGCTCTGCATCCTATCAATGTCTCTTTGCAGCCTACAACAGCCCTCCACCTCATCCACTACTCCAACAATCTTGGTGTCATCAGCAAATTTACTGATCCACCCTTCAGTCCCCTCCTCCAAGTCATTGATAAAAATCACAAACAGCAGAGGACCCAGCACCGACCCCTGTGGCACACCGCTGGTAACTGGTCTCCAGTCCGAAAATTTTCCATCCACCACCACCGTCTGCCTTCTATGAGATAAAAATGAGAAGTCGCACAACACCAGGTTATAGTCCAACAGATTTATTTAATTTTACAAGCTTTCGGAGCTGTCGCTCCTTCGTCAGGTAAGTTAGCAATGAGAGAATCTCCCAGAATTCACAATTTAAACCCAGACAAAATCTATTCACATTATTCGCTACAACAAAGAGCACAGCCAAGACAATGAGATGTGTCCCAGGGGGTCCAACGTGTCAAACCACCTGCTGGCTGCATATCCTGTCAATTTGTGTTCTTGTGTTAGCCTTTTTAAAAAAAAAAACAAAAAAACAAAAAAAACACCTGGGAAGACCGGCCATGATGTCAAGTCACGTTCTGTATCGTGACATGAACCCGATATCGCGATTGAGGCCATCCTCATGAGTGCGGAACTTGGCTATCAGTTTCTGCTCTATGATTTTGCGCTGTCGTGTATCTCGAAGGCCGCCTTGGAGAACGCTTACCCGCAGATCCGAGGCTGAATGCCCCTGGCTGCTGAAGTGTTCCCCGACTGGGAGGCAACCCTCCTGCCTGGCGATTGTTGCGCGGTGTCCGTTCATACGTTGTCTCAGTGTCTGCATGGTCTCGCCGATGTACCATGCTCTGGAGCATCCTTTACTGCAACGTATCAGGTAGACAACGTTGGCCGAGTCACATGAGTATGTACCGTGTACCTGGTGGGTAGTGTCCTCACGTGTAATGATGGTATCTGTGTCCATGATTTGGCATGTCTTGCAGAGGTTGCCGTGGCAGGGTTGTGTGGTGTCTTGGTTGCTGTTCTCCTGAAAGATGGGTAATCTGCTGCGAACGATGGTACTTTTGAGGTTAGGCGGCTGCTTGAAGGCGAGTAGTGGAGGCGTGGGGATGGCCTTAGCAAGGTGTTCGTCGTCATCGATGACATGTTGAAGGCTGCGAAGAACATGGCGTAGTTTTTCCGCTCCGGGGAAGTACTGGACGACGTAGGGTACTCTGTTGGTTGTGTCCCGTGTTCGTCTTCTGAGGAGGTCTATGCGGTTTTTCGCTGTGGCCCGTCGGAACTGTCGATCGACGAGTCGAGCGTCATATCCCGTTCTTACGAGAGCGTCTTTCAGTGTCTGTAGGTGTCCATCGCGTTCCTCCTCGTCTGAGCAGATCCTGTGTATTCGCAGGGCTTGTCCATAGGGGATGGCTTCTTTAACGTGGTTAGGGTGGAAGCTGGAGAAGTGGAGCATCGTGAGGTTGTCCGTGGGCTTGCGGTAGAGTGAAGTGCTGAGGCGTCCGTCTTTGATGGAGATTCGTGTGTCCAAGAATGAAACCGATTCTGAGGAGTAGTCCATGGTGAGTTTGATGGTGGGATACCTGACGAAGGAGCGACAGCTCCGAAAGCTTGTAAAATTAAATAAATCTGTTGGACTATAACCTGGTGTTGTGCGACTTCTCATTTTTGTCCACCCCAGTCCAACGCCGGCATCTCCACATCATGACTTCTATGAGATAGCCAGTTACTTATCCAATCGGCCAAATTTCCCTCTATCCCACAACTCCTTACTTTCTTCATGAGCCGACCATGGGGAACCTTATCAAACGCCTTACTAAAATCCATGTATACGACATCAACTGCTCTACCTTCATCTACACACTTAGTTACCTCCTCAAAGAATTCAATCAAATTTGTTGGGCAAGAATTACCCTTCACGAATCCGTGTTGACTATCCCGGATTAAGTTGCATCTTTCCAAATGGTCGTAAATCCTATCCCTCAGGACCTTTTCCATTATCTTACCAACCACCGAAGGAGGACTAACCGGCCTATAATTACCAGAGTCATTCCTATTTCCTTTCTTGAAGCGAGGAACAACATTCGCCACTCTCCAGTCCTCTGGCACCATCCCCATGGACAGTGAGGACCCAAAGATCAAAGCCAAAGGCTCTGCAATCGCCTCCCAAAGAATCCTAGGATATATCCCATCTGGTCCAGGGGACTTATCGACCCTCAATTGCTAAAACATCTTCCCTCAGAACATCTACCTCCTCCAGCCTATCCACCTTTATCACACTCTCATCCTCAAAAACATGGCGCCTCTCCTCGGTGAATACTGACGAAAAGTATTCATTCATCACCTCTCCTATCTCTTCTGACTCCATGCACAAGTTCCCACTACTGTCCTTGACCGGCCCTACCCTCACCCTGGTCATTCTTTTATTTCTCACATCAGAGTAAAAAGCCTTGTGGTTTTCCTTGATCCGACCCGCCAAGGACTTCTCATGCCCCCTCCTAGCTCTCCTAAGCTCTTTTTTTAGCTCATTCCTTGCTACCTTGTACCCCTCAATTGACCCAACTGAACCTTGTTTTCTCATCCTTACATACGCTTCCTTTTTCCTCTTGACTAGTATTCAACCTCTTTTGTGAACCATGGTTGTCTCACTCGGCCATTTCCTCCCTGCCTGACAGGGACATACCTATCAAGGACACGCAGTAATTGCTCCATGAAAAAGCTCCACTTTTCGTTTGTGCCTTTCCCTGATAGTTTCTGTTCCCATCTTATGCTCCCTAATTCTTGCCTAATCGCATCATAATTACCCCTCCCCCAATTATAAACCCTGCCCTGCCGTATGGCCCTATCCCTCTCCATTGCAATAGTGAAAGTCACCGAATTGTGGTCACTGTCTCCAAAGTGCTCTCCCACATACAAATCAAACACTTGGCCCGGTTCATTACCCAGTACCAAATCCAATGTGGCCCCACCTCTTGTCGGCCTATCCACATATTGTGTCAGGAAACCCTCCTGCACACACTGTGCAAAAACTATCCCATCCGAACTGTTTGACCTATAAAGGTTCCAATCAATATTTGGAAAGTTGAAGTCACCCATGACAACTACTCTGTGACCTCCACACCTATTCATAATCTGCTTTGCAATTTCTTCCTCCACATCTCTATTACTATTTGGGGGCCTGTAGAAAACTCCTAACAACGTGACCGCTCCTTTCCTATTTCTAACTTCAGCCCATATTACCTCAGACGGCAGATCCCCCTCGAACTGCCTTTCTGCCGCTGTTAAACTATCCTTGATTAACAATGCTACTCCTCCACCTTTCTTACCACCTTCCCTACTCTTACTGAAACATCTATACCCCGGAACTTCCAACAACCATTCCTGTCCCTGTTCTAACCATGTCTCCGTAATGGCCACCACATCGTAGTCCCAAGTAACAATCCACGCTCCAAGTTCTCCTACCTTATTCTTTCAAGAATTTTGTAAAAAGCAAATCTTCATTTATATATCAAGCCATTTGATATTTTTCTGGACTGGACTTTCTTGGGGAATGTTTGTGCAGTGTTTCATGGCACATGCTGCTGTGGGATCTTACTCTCCCCTTAAGCAAAACTCAAACAAGACAAGACATTTGTTAAAGAAAAAGTATATGTTATATGTTTTAAATTATTTTCAGAATAATCCATTTGATTGTTTTCTGGTCTGGGCTTTATTAGGTGTAGTAACCAAAATTAAATCATACTTTAGGTAAATGTCAGAATATGTATAATATAGCATCAATGTACAGGATTGAGGTGGCAAATTAATCCATGCCCTGAGTTAAACGGTAGACAGGTCTGTATTCATTAGACAAGACTAAGATGGTGGGAAATTAAACTGCAGAGTCAGCTGCAGAGTATGACTCGTGGGAAAATTAGGGAGGATACCTACTCAGCAAGGCAGGATAACACGCATACAAGATAACATACATACGGATTGAGTGACGATGTGGCCTGAGGTGGCCTTCGCTTGTTTGTGAAGCTACAACATGGCTGACCAGAAGACAAAATGGCTCACATCGAAGTCAGGTTGAACTAATTATAACATGCTTGCTTTGCAAAAGTACATGAGCAGGTCACAAGGTCAGAATCTATGCTTTGAAGAGATTGTGACTCTCAGACTACACGAATAGATAAGAAGGCCACGATGATAGAGGGGTTGGGATAAGTCAATTAAGCAAAAACATGGTTGACTGCAGAATGTAGGAAGAAAGCGTAAAAATGTCACGCGGTAGAAGTAATGGATATAATGGAATACTAGACACCATGATGGATAAATGTGTATCCGCCCCTAGGGCAGGATGAGACTGATAAGATTGTGTATAAAAATGTAATTTACTAAGCTGTCGTTGGAGTCGGATCCAAGAGTGGTCTTGGAAGGGTCTACCCAGGCCTGTGAATAAAGACCGTTTTGAACCATCATTCGAAGTCTCTCATCTGTACTGAAGCTAAGCGTCGACCTTGTATATCACTTGGTCCACTGATTGCTTACATCAATTGGTGTAGTCAGCAGGATCACAGACTCTGACCAGTACACAGGAACATTAATCTAAGAAGGGTGAGTATATTTTAAACTACCACCCATAAATTAGAAAGCTCAGAACGTACTGTGAGATCTGGTAAGGCTGTGATTAAAAGGACCAAAAGTTGAAAAAAAAAGACAGACTCGAGGAAGTGGTGCGGTCTGATAAGCTGGGAAGGCGGCAAAATCCTCCAAGTAAAATTGGATCCTTGAGAGTCACGGGGTGATCGACACAGACAAGGGTGGTGAAATATCTCAAACACCTAGCCTGAGCCCGAATTAAGAGGACGTAGTCCCACGTGACGGCCAGGATCAAGTATATGTAGGGAACTAATAACACCACAGGATCGTGACCCCGTGACTAAGTGTGTGTGGGTGAATGATAAAGTAACATAAGAACCACTGAGAAGTAAGTCAGAAGTTACATAGAATGCCTAAAAAGGATGTAGAAATAAAGGAGGAGGGACCGTCCCCTTGGGAAGATCCCGACTCCGTCACTCGCTATTTAGCGGACAAAAATCAGAAACTCATTGAAACTATGAAAAAGAAATGGCGGGATCCCGAGGGCAGCGCAGAGAGCCAAAGGGCTTGGTGGAGGGGACAAACCAAAGATAAAGAAGGAAAAAGATCTAATTTGCAGGCTAACCAATCTGAAAACTCAGCAAAGGAAGAAAAAAAAAGTGATTTGGAAAGCCAGGAAAAGCTGCTGAGACACCGATGTAAAAAGGAAAAAAAAAAGAGAAATTTAAAGTTTTACCGACACGGAAGTTATTAATGTCTGTGCCGAGACAAATAAAACACAAGATTTGCTGAGTGAAAGGAATCTTAAAAGGAATACTGGGATCTCAGTTTGTGTGAAATTGTGAGTTAAAAGCATGAAAGTTTTCCTGACTGTGACTGTTTAAGGAGTTACAGTATTGCTTTTGTCTGAAAGTCTCTCTTTAAAAAAGTATTCGTCATTTTTGTTTTAGCTCCACCCACTCTTTTGTACAGAG
The DNA here is from genome assembly GCA_030390025.1 of Squalus acanthias. Taxonomy (NCBI): domain Eukaryota; kingdom Metazoa; phylum Chordata; class Chondrichthyes; order Squaliformes; family Squalidae; genus Squalus; species Squalus acanthias. The sequence goes on along the minus strand of JASTWF010001104.1, from coordinate 32,583 downwards.
AGCGAAAAGCTGTTTAACCCTTTGAAGACTTGTCTTCAATGATAGTCAAGTGTGTGTTGTTTTAAGTTTGTTAATTGCTTTACAAAAGATAAGCTTCAGCCTTGAAGTCACAGTTGCCAACGTGACTGGAAGAAAATGAATTTGAATATTTACAAGGCATGGGTAATTGTTTCTTTGTTAATATGGTTTCTTTCTTTTCCAAGTGATACTGGTTAGTTTAAAAAAAATTGATCTGGATTGAATTGGAGTTATTGAGGTTAATTAACCTATTAAAACCAGACTTTTATTGTGGCCACGGTGAAATTGTGGTTGGTGTAAATTTGTGTAGACCGCATCGAATAAGATTGTGCACCTAGAATTGAAACAAAATTTCAAACTGCAATTTAAGTTAAGCTGGTGTGTAAAAACTGAGAAGAAAAACAAAAAGTTTGTTTAACAAAAGATTAAGTTTCAGTCTAAGATTTAACCTTGGAGTGGCAGCTGCTATGGTGAAATCCTCCAAAGCAATTTGATTAAATGTGAAAAACTAATTTTTCTCCAGTTGTAAGCAACAACTTTAGTATTGCTGAATGAAATTTAAAGATATTGGACATTATTAAATTTAAGTGTCTTAATTTTAAGTTAATATTTCCCCACAGTGACGGAAGGAAAATTAAGATTTGATAAATTAACCCCTTGGGCTCTTAAACAGAACTATATCAGATAGCTGGAAAGCAAAGTGGGAAGCAATCCTCCTACCAAGAGATAGATCAGTATAAATACAAAAACATACTGGAATAAACCCAGCATCCGGAATATTAACAGAAGGGTATGAGCATAGTTGCCAAGTAAAAATAGAGGAAGAAGTAAGTAGTGGGGTAAAAGAGAACCCCCTCGAGAACCCGGATGAAGTGTTATACGTGGATGGATCAAGAAAATACATAAATGGGAAACTTGGAACAGGATGGGCCGTGGTAAATGAGGAGGGGGAAACCTTAATGACTGGAGCACTACAGGGGGATAAATCAGCACAGGTGGCTGAATTGGTGACCCTGATCAAAGCATTAGAATCAGCAAAGGACAAAAAGTGAACATATACACGGACAGTTGATACGCATTTGGGGTGGTTCATGATGATATGGCTTCGTGGGCTCGAAGGGAATATGTAACCTCAACCGGAGAGGTAGTAAAACATGGAAAACTAATAGAAAGGCTAGTGAAGGCAGCGCAGGCACCCCTGGAGGCAGCTGTAACAAAAGTTAAAGCTCTTACTGAGATAGGGGAAGGCTCAAGGGAAGCTCGAGATCTGCCCCCGCTAGGAAACCGATCTGCTGACACAGCAGCAAAAAGGACTGCAGAGGACCTAAGGCCAGAACCAGCCTTTAGGACCGAAGTAAACGTGGTAATGGCCACTAGCGGAATAAAGGAGGTAAACGTAGCTGAGGTCCAACAGGACGTAAGCACAGAGGAAAAAGAAATATGGAAGCAGGCGGGGGCACGAAAGCAGGATGAGATATGGAAATGGGGACCACGGAATCAGGTAGTTGCACCCGAGTGCTGCAGGCAACAACTGCTGACACTATATCACGGGATAACCCACACTGGGAGGAGTAACATGCTACACCTACTATCCCAATACTGGTGGTGGCCCGGAATGGGAAGGGATGTGGCAAAGCATTGCCAGAAATGTATAATATGTGCTAGAAATAATGTGGGACGAGGCTGTAAGGTAAGGATGGGAAACCAACCGAGACCACAGGGGCCCTGGGAAAACTTACAAATCGACTTTACCGGACCACTAACCCAGGACAGGGGAAAGAAGTACTGCCTGGTAATAATTGACCAATTTACCAGATGGGTGGAAGCCTTTGCCACCCGAGACTGCTCAGCAAGGAGAGTAGCATAAATACTGGCCAGTGAAGTAATACCCAGATGGAGAGTCCCAATCCAAATTGACTCTGATAATGGTACGCATTTTACTGGGAAAATAATGAAGGAAACTTGTAAGTTGCTAGGGATAACCCAAAAGTATCACATCCCGTACCACCTGCAGAGCTCCGGGATGGTCGAAAGAATGAATAGAACCTTAAAAACCACCCTGGCAAAGGCAATACAGGAAACCGGAAAAGGGTGGTCAGAATTAACCCCCAGTATACTAATGAGATTAAGAGCAACCCGGGACGAGTAACCGGACTAACAGCCTATGAATTAATGACAGGCAGAGCAATGAGGCTACCAGAAGACCTAGTAGGCAGTAAACAAGGTCGAAACAGAACCAGAAACGCAGATAGACATAGCTGCTATTACTGCCCTGCCAGAGAATATAGACATATCCAAATTACATAAGGAAGTATCCCAGGAGGAGAAGCAGCTATGGGAACGAAGAGTTGCAAGAGAAAGGGCGGGGGGAATATGGAGAAAAGAGCAGCAAATATGTACACCAAGCTGTATACAACAAGAATTAATTAAATTGTACCATGGTAGACAACACACAGGTATATCCAATATGTTAAACAACCTCCAGCGATGCTGGTGGTGGCCCGGAATGAAACAAGCTGTGGACAGATTCTGTAGACACTGCCCCATATGTGCACAGTATAACATAGGGAAACCTGTCAAGGTAAAGTGGGGACATCAGCCGAGACCAAGAGGCCCATGGGAACAGTTGCAGATAGACTTTACTGGACCCTTACCAAAATCAAAAGGAAAAACATATTGTTTGGTAATAATAGATCAATTTACTAGATGGGTTGAAGCATATGCCACTAGAGATTGTACAGCTACAACAGTGGCACAAATAATGGCAGAGGAAGTAGTAACACGATGGGGAGTCCTGGTACAAATTGATTCAGACCAGGGAACGCATTTTACGGGAAAGGTCATAAAAGAGACATGTGCCTTATTAGGTATCAGAAAGAGGTTCCACATACCATACCACCCTCAGAGTTCAGGGATGATAGAAAGGATGAACCGGACATTGAAATTATCCCTAGCTAAGGCAATAGAAGACACTGGAAAAGGATGGGCAGAATTACTTCCAAGTATACTAATGAGACTTAGGGCAACTCCGAATAAAACTACGGGGCTGACACCATTTGAACTGATGAGCAATGACACTGCCAGAAGGGGTCGTTACCGTGAGAGAGGGTGTAGGGCCCCTGGAAGACAGAATCAGGAGATTTATTAAACAATTGTGTACGCAATTACACGCTCTCAGACATGAGGCCAAAGACCAACAGATTATACGGGATCTAGAACAGGATACACGGGACGATCAGAAGGAGGTCCCAGCAATAGGTAGCAAGGTGATGGCAAAGATAATACCAACCACACTAGAGCTAGTACCCAGATGGTCAGGACCTTACGAAGTATTAATGAACAGTGACACATGCGCTTGTATAGATGAGTCCGGAACAGGTAAAGGAAGGTGGAAACACTGGACTCAGTTAAAGGTATATAACAAGACTAATGAGTAGACCAGAGATAGCGCCTTTTGACGAGAGTGAGGAGTATGTGCGAAAGTATGAAAAATGGAAGGAGGATGCTATACATATAGTAATACTAGGGCTGTGTGTGATGTTAATATTATATGTCGTGATATGTATCTTCAAGTATATCTGGAAACAGCCACAGACCAAGAAACGAACAATTTGTACAACATCTTGAACTGATAGAACAAATAAGAATAGAATAATCCTAATCGGCTGGTGACAACTGGCCCCTTTGTCTATTTTTACAGGAACGATAAACTTGTAAGAAGAGGAAGTGGAGCATCGTTTGCGCCCTCATCGGGATTTTATGGCTAAGTATAAGCGCTGAGTCAAGTGGGAGGCGCAAGCAACTCGGGATTTTATGGTTAAGTATACGCCTTGAGTCTGTTGGGAATAAAGAGGGAGCGAGGCGCTGTCCAGCAGGATTTTCAGTATGTAGTAATGAAATCTGTACATACAATGAGAGTGGTAGGAGGACCAGATACGGGAACGGAGGATACGGGATACCACCGGAGTGTGTGGTTATGATGATCCCCGGACAATGGGGCTCGTGTTTAAACGGCACCTTCTGTTTGAAATACATAACAAGTACAACAACGATGACGCCCTCCCCGATAACTACAACAACCATCCCGCCACCTCTCACATCCACAACCCCACTAACTTGCCCATCAATGGAAAAAGGAGCTAGAGGGGTTTTAGTAATAAGAAAAACACAACATGAGGTGTATTTTAGTGTGACACATAGAGTTATTAAACTTGCTATCAATATGAGTACTTTTACTATGCCTGTGATGTGTAACAATCATACAAGACAATTATGGGACTCCCTGTGGGTAAAACAATTAGAGGGCCCACAGGGAAAATCTATCTTACAAAAACGTAAGAAACGGGGAATATTGGAAATGGTCGGAGCAGGGTATGCGGCCGGGTTAGCAACAGTTAATAGTTTGGATATAGAAGGATTAATGAAGGAGTAGAAGAACTACAAGCAAAAATAGGGAAGTTACTAAAACAAGCCACTGGAAATAGCCAGCAAATGGCACTGGCGGGAAAACAAATGACAACACAATTGTTAGGGGTGGAAGAGATAGTAGCCCCCAATGCAAAAACAATTAATACAATTATTGATCAGATCAGCAATGCATCACGCCAAACCCATAAGGAATTGGTATGTGCCATGTATGGTTCATGGCTATTGTCAAATGCTCAGCATAACCCGCAGCAAATAAATAGTGGACAGATCCCTGATTGGATTACTAATAAGGACCTGGAACCTTGGATTGACACAAATAAAAGCTTATGCAAAGGGTGTAAAATGGGACAAATATACAGGGCAGGCAATTGCCTGACCCCATGGACTAAGGTAATTGGCTTTGTACTGGCCATCCCACAACTCCCTGAAGAAGGACAGACCCTATATGATTTGAGTAATATAGGGGTGGTACAAGGGGAGAGTTGGGTTAAATATTATGATGTCCCCACAAAGGCAATTTGGGAAAGGAGTAAAGATAATAATCAGAAGAATGGAACCTTAAGTGGGGTGGTGATGGATGGGTGCCACCACAAGGGAAGAACATGGGTGTGCACGCACCCCCCCCCCCCCCACCGAGGGAGACACAGCCAAGTGCTGATTTACAAAAACCATCAATTGCACCCTTGAGATACACCCACGAGGGATATACCGAACAAGGGTAGCACCAGAGAACAACGGGACATTTTGTGTCACCACAGCTGAACAGAAATATGAGTATCAAGATCTGACTTGTCCCATTCCCCAGCCAAACTTTTGTTTCTACCCAAAAATACCTACACAGATAGGATACCAGTATATACACCCACCAAGACCACAAGAGGAGAAAACCTGGTCACTCAATAATATGGAACTTAATAGAATGATTGAAACTTATGTCACACCAGAGCCCAAGGCAATTCCCAAGTTAGAGGAAGAAAAAGCTTGGAAGAAATTACAGTAGGAAACGAAGGACATTTTAAAGCATTATCATAAAATAGAAGAAGATTTAAAAGAACAACTTAAAGACATTTGTAAAACCTTAGCAGAAACTCCTTGATACAATTAGATCTGGAACTGGGGACTAAATGTGAATATACATCCATGGATCAGGTTCATGTCGCATGTGCTAGTTGTAGTTCAATTATTACTATCCTTATACATTCTGATTGATTGTTGCAGGAGATATCGCAGACAGAGAATGAAAACCCTAGCCAAACGGGTGGAGAAGGAGGAAGAGAAAGAAGAACTGTTGCTAACCACTAACAAACAAGGGGTAGGGCGTGAGAAGAATTATTATGAAAACTGTGTTTAGGATTGTGCAAATATGAGTACTAGACACCCTGGGCTGGTACCACCAGGGTGACGGGAATTCATAACAAACAATCTTAAACTGTAGTATATTGGCCATATTGGGTCAAGGTGACCAATGGGCCAAAAGGGGGGAATGCAGTAACCAAAATTAATATCATACTTTAGGTTAATGTTAGAATATGTATAACGTAGCATCAATGTACAGGATTGAGGTGGCAAATTAATCCATGCCCTGAGTTAAACGGTAGACAGGTCTGTATTCATTAGACAAGACTGCGATGGTGGGAAATTAAACTGCAGAGTCAGCTGCAGAGTATGACTCGTGGGAAAATTAGGGAGGATACCTACTCAGCAAGGCAGGATAACACGCATACAAGATAACATACATAAGGATTGAGTGACGATGTGGCCCGAGATGGCCTTCGCTTGTTTGTGAAGCTACAACATGGCTGGCCAGAAGACAAAATGGCTTACATCGAAGTCAAGTTGAACTAATTATACTATGCTTGCTTTGCAGAAGTACATGAGCAGGTCACAAGGTCAGAATCTGTGCTTTGAAGAGATTGTGACTCTCAGACTACACGAATAGATAAGAAAGAAGGCCACGATGATAGAGGGTTTGGGATAAGTCAATTAAGCAAAAACATGATTGACTGCAGAATGTGGGAAGAAAGCGTAAAAATGTCACGCGGTAGAAGTAATGGATATAATGGAATACTAGACACCATGATGGATAAATTTGTACCCGCCCCTAGGGCAGGATGAGACTGATAAGATTATGCATAAAAATGTAATTTACTAAGCTGTCATTGGAGTCGGTTTTGGAAGGTTCTCCCCAGGCCTGTGAATAAAGATCGTTTTGAACCATCATTCGAAGTCTGTCATCTGTACTGAAGCTAAGCATCGACCTTGTATATCACTTGGTCCGCTGATTGCTTACATCAATTGTCTAACTATCTGTAGAAAGTATATTCTTCACTGAAGCTAAGCGTCGACCTTGTATATCACTTGGTCCGCTGATTGCTTACATCACCCACGCACATACAGACACACTCACACAGACTCTGCAATTTGCAGAAACTCACACACACACATTTATTTTAAAAGATTTGCTGCCTGGGACTGTGAATTTCTGATGATGTCCCTTCCTGGTTGTCCGGCCATGTTTGATGAGGACAATCAAACAGGAAGAAGTGAACCGAGGCCCCAGATATCCAGGTCCCCGAGAGGAAATTAAAGCCCGGGAGGGTGATAAGAAGTAAATACAATCAGGAATACATAAAAATATATATACTTTACTTTTGTTAACTAAATGTCTGCCTGTCTGTGGTTTGCCAGGAGTGTAATAAAATGAATGGAAAGATCCCACAGCAGTTTTTGCTCTGAAAACATCCCAAGCACATTCCCCAATAAAGCCCAGTCCAGAAAGAAATCAAATGAATTATTGTGAAAATAATTTAAAAAATATAATATAGATATATATTTTTAAAAGATCTCGTCTTGTTTCGGTTGGGCTGAAGGGGAGAGTAAGATCCCAAAACAGGAAATGCCATGAAACAATCCACAAACATTCCCCTATAAAGTCCAGACCAGAAAAATATCAAATGGCTTAATGTATATATGTAGCCTTGCTTTTTACAAAATTCTTGAAAGAAAGGCAAAGTAAGATCCCAAAGCAGTGCAGTCTGGAATGAAATCAGTTTGATCTGATCAGTTTTTTTCAGACATGAGATGTAAGGCACACGGCAGATAACTTGAACACAGACAAGCCCTGCATACACAGCTTTTGCTGTCTGTCTCTCTCTCTCTCACACACACACAAGCCAGCCTGCAAAATTGCCACAAATCACTGTCAGCAATGAAAGAAAGTTGCTTTCTATCATTGCTCTGCTCAGTTTGGCAGTTTAAAAGCAAACAGACAGTTTTCAGTATTCTATCTTTTCAGTTTGCGGCCTACAGAAACAGACTTTCTATTCTACATCAAAAGTAAATGCTGTGGATGTGGAAAACTGAAATAAAATCAGAAAATGCTGGAAATACTCAGCAGGTAAGGCAGCATCTGTGGAGAGAGAGAGAAACAGAGTTAATGGCCCAAAAATTCGTGAGGAAGCCTTCGTGCGAGGGTAAGGCTTCCCCGCGATCTCTCACTGCGCGTTGGTTTTTTCAGTTCCAGCTCGCACGAACTTGATGTTCTGGACAGCTGCTGTGCAGTGCTTTCGTATCCCACAGGCATAGTTAATTCGTGCGAGCTGTGGGATCACGTGACTCAGTTAGAGCCAATGGCAGCACACCATCTTCCATTCATAACTTTCACATAAGTGCTGTGACAGCTATGAATACTATAGCCCCCCAAAAGAACAGCTAAACCTCAATTAAATTTTAAAAAAAACCATCACATTAATAAAATAAGTATAGTTAAATAAATTAACCATTTTAAATAAAAAATTAAATTTTTGAAAAAATTTAAAATCTTTTAAAAAGTTATAAAAATAAACTTACCTGTCTTTAAAGTCTCTAAAAAAGATATACCTCTTAAAAAAAATTCAAAATAATACTTAATTCACTACTTACCTTGTTAAAAGTGGGTCTTACTACTCCTTTTTTTATGTGTAAAATCTTCCATACTTACCTGCGTGTTGAAACCACTAAGTGCACTGCATGCGCGCAGCCTGCAGCGCGCATGCGGTTCACCTAGGAACCGCCCCCTTTTCCATTCACCAAGTGCCGGTTTTCAGCGCATGCGCAGTGCATGCAGAAAACCGGCAATTGGAGACAGAATACGCGAGAGTACACAGTGCATACTCTTGCGTATCAACACAAATTTTGGGGCCAATGTTTCAGTTCGATTACCTTTTGTCAGATTCTGGCAAAATTCAGACGAAAGGTCATCGAGCTGAAACATTTACTCTGTATCTCTACTGATGATGCTTAAAATACTGAGTATTTCCAGCATTTTCTGTTTTTATTTCTATTCTGCATGTTGTCTTGATTTCATGTGTCTCTCTCACTGCCCGCCTTGCCTTGTCTTGATTTGAGAAGAGTGGAATGAAAAGAATGCAAAGATCCCAGAGCAGCTTTTATTGTCAGACAGTCCGCAAAGACATTTTTCAGTATCTCACTGACTGACTGTCTATCTTGAAGTGAAATGAAATAAAGTGCAATAAAGTGATACACAACAGCATTACATGTGGACCAGGCCAGAATGAAATCAATAGGGTTTAATACAACAACAGCAGGTAATAAGGCAGCAGAACACATCTCACACAAACACCAGCTTTTGCCCTCTCTTTTCTCTCCATCTCTCACACACACTCACAGCCTGGCCACCCTGCAGAGGGATGACTGCCGTGTTGGAAGATTAAAACCAAAAAGACACTTTTCAGTATCTTATCTTTTCACTTTGTGGCCTACAGAAACAGGCTTTCTATTCTGCTACTTGCCTGTTGATTTCATGTCTCTCTCGCTCTCACTGACTGTCTGTCTGTCTGCCACTCACACAGTCTCCCTCCCACCCACATTGAACTAAAATTTACAGTAACATGGCACACACACTCAGACAGACTCTGAAATTTGCAAAAACAGACACACATTTATTTTGAAATGGTGCAGCCTGGGAGTGTCAGTTTCTGATGATGTCCCTTTCTGCGTCCATGATTGATGAGGTCAATCAAACAGGAAGAAGTGAAGTCAAGTCCACAGAAATCCAGGTCCCTGAGAGGAAATGAATGCCCGGAGGGTGAAAAGAAGTAAATACAATCAGGAATAAATAATAATATATATACTTTACTTCTGTTAACTAATGTTTGCCTATCTGTGGTTTGCCTGGAGTGTAATAAAATGAATGGAAAGATCGCACTGCAGCTTTTGCTCTGAAAACATCCCAAGCACATTCCCCAATAAAGCCCAGTCCAGAAAAAAATCAAATGGATAATTCTGAAAATAATTTTAAAAATATAATATATACTTTTTCTTTAACAAATTTCTTGTCTTGTTTGAGTTGGACTGAAGGGGAGAGTAAGATCCCACAGCAGGATGTGCCTTGAAACACTCCACAAACATTCCCCAATAAAGTCCAGTTCAGAAAAATATCAAATGGATTGATGTATATATGGAAATTTGCTTTTTACTAAATTCTTGAAAGAAAGACAAAGTAAGATACAACAACAGCGCAGTCTGGAATGAAATCAGTTTGTTCTAATGGAGTATACTTTATGTTTTCTTCAGACATGAGATGCAGTACCAATGCACATGGCAGATAACTTGAACACAGACAAGCCCTGCATACACACCAGCTTTTGCTGCTTGTCTCTCTCTCTCTCACACAAACACACACACAGTCAGCCTGCAAAATTGCCACAAATCACTGTCAGCAATGAAAGAAAGTTGATTTCTAACATTGCTCTGCTCTGTTTGGCAGTTTAAAAGCAAACAGACAGTTTTCAGTATTTTATCTTTTCAGTTTGCGGCCTACAGAAACAGGCTTTCTATTCTGCATCAAAAGCAAATGCTGTGGATGTGTGAAATCTGAAAGCAAAACAGTAAATGCTGGAAATACTCAGCTGGTAAGGCAGCATCTGCGGAGAGAGAGAGAAACCGAGTTAATGTTTCAGCTTGATTACCTTTTGTCAGATTCAGGCAAGGTTCTGACGAAAGGTCATCGAGCTGAACTTTTACTCTGTTTATCTGTAGCTTAACTGATGCTGCCTAACCTACTGAGTATTTCCAGCATTTTCTGTTTTTATTTCTATTCTGCATGTTGTCTTGATTTCATGTGTCTCTCTCACTGCCTGCCAGCCTTGACTTGAGTTGAGTAGAGTGGAATAAAAAGAATGCAAAGATCCCAGAGCAGCTTTTATTGTCAGACAGTCCACAAAGACATTTTTCAGTATCTCACTGACTGACTGTCTGTCTTGATGTGAAGTGAAATAAATTGCAATAAAGTGATACACAACAGCATTACATGTGAACCAGAATTAAATCAATAGAGTTTAATACAGCAACAGCAGGTAATAGGACAGCAGACCACATCTCACACAAACACCAGCTATTGACCTCTCTCTCTCTCACGGACACACACTCATAGTCTGGCCAGCCTGCAGAGGGATGACTGCCGTGTTGGAAGAGTAAAACCAAAAAGACACTTTTCTTATCTTATCATTTCACTTTGTTGCCTACAGAAACAGGCTTTCTACTCTGCTACTTGCCTGTTGATTTCATGTCTCTCTCACTCTCACTGACTCTCTGTCTGTCTGTCACTCAGACTCCCTCCTACCCACATTGAACTAAAATTTACAGTAACATGACACACACACTCACACAGACTCTGCAATTTGCAGACACACAGACACCCACTCACTTACAGACATACTCACACAGTCTCTGCAATTTGCAGACACACGGACAACCACTCACTTCCAGACACACTCACACAGTCTCTGCAATTTGCAGACACTCAACCTCACACAGACACATCCATTTTGAAAGATGCGGAGCCTGGGAGTGTCTATTTTTGATGATGTCCCTTCCTGGCTGTGCGGCCATGTTTGATGAGGACAATCAAACAGGAAGTGGTGAAGCCGAGGCCCCAGAAATCCGGGTCCCCGAGAGGAAATGAAAGCCCGGAGGGTGAAAAGAAGTAAATACAATCAGGAATAAATAATAATATATATACTTTACTTCTATTAACTAAATGTCTGCCTGTCTGTGGTTTGCCTGGAGTGTAATAAAATGAATGGAAAGATCGCACAGCAGCTTTTGCTCTGAAAACATCCCAAGCACATTCCCCAATAAAGCTCAGTCCAGAAAAAAATCAAATGGATTATTCTGAAAATAATTTTAAAAGTATAATATATACTTTTTTTAAACACATGTCTTGTCTTGTTCGAGTTGGGCTGAAGGGGAGAGTAAGATCCCACAGCAGGATGTGCCATGAAACACTCCACAAACATTACCCAATAAAGTCCAGTCCAGAAAAATATCAAATGGCTTGATGTATATATGTAGATTTGCTTTTTACAAAATACTTGAAAGAAAGGCAAAGTAAGATCCCACAACAGCGTAGTCTGGAATTAAAACAATATGATCTAATGGTGTATACTTTCTGGTTTTTTCAGACATGAGATGCAATAGCAATGCACACGGCAGATAACTTGAACACAGACAAGTCCTGCATACACGCCAACTTTTGCTGTCTGTCTCTCTCTCTCTCTCACACACACACACACACACACACACACACACACAGACAGCCAGCCTGCAAAATTGCCACAAATCACTGTCAGCAATGAAAGAAAGTTGATTTATTTCATAGCTCTGCTATGTTTGGGAGTTTAAAAGCAAACAGACAGTTTTCAGTATTTTATTCTGCATGTTGTCTTGATTTCTCTCACTGCCTGCCAGCCTGCCTTGTCACACACAAACTCACAGCCTGGCCAGCCTGCAGAGGGATGACTGCCGAGTTGGAAGATTAAAACCAAAATGACATACAGACACACTCACAGACTCTGCAATTTGCAGACACACAGACACCAACTCACATACAGACACACTCAGACAGACCCTGCAATTTGCAGAAACTCATACTCACACACATACAGACACACTCAGACAGACACTGCAATTTGCAGAACCTCACACTCACACACATACAGAAACACTCAGACAGACTCTGCAATTTGCAGAAACTCACACTCACACATACAGACACACTCAGACAGACACTGCAATTTGCAGAAACTCACACGCACACAGACACACTCCCACAGACTCTACAATTTGCAGAAACTCACACTCTCACACATACAGACACACTCAGACAGACACTGCAATTTGCAGAAACTCACACTCACACTCACACACATACAGACACACTCAGACAGACTCTGCAATTTGCAGAAACTCACACTAACACACATACAGACACACTCAGACAGACTCTGCAATTTGCAGAAACTGACACTCACTCTCACATCATTTTGAAAGGGGTGCAGCCTGGGAGCGGCTGAGTCACGTGACCCTGTGGCTGGGCCTCTGACCTCACAATGGGCGATGACGCGATCAGCTCGAGCGGGAAACCCTTAAATTAAATTAAATTCTATTAAAGGTCACAGTCAATCCGGGTCTTGTTCCCTGCAGCGCCCTCAGGAGTCTCTGTCCGTCTGAACTGAACCGATTGTCCCACAGCCTGAAACAGATTAAAGATTAAACAGGAAACAAACAGATTGAACATCAGTATAAATAACCGCGAGACTGGGGTTAATATTTCAATAATAATTACAGACAAATATTACCCACAGTGACTGAATCCCATTGATATTTTATTTATTACATTAACACAAACACTCACCCGATCTGCTCCAGACTCCGGCAGGTCAGTGTGAGGCGGCGGAGAGCGGGGACAGATCGGTCTGTGAAGGAGTTTGTTTCCAGGTCCAGATCCGTCAGTGAGCGGTTTGTACTGAGAGCGGAGGCGAGAGCGGAGGCGAGATCCTCGGCACAAGAATCTGTGAGACCGACAGACCGTAGACTGGGGATCAGAGAGAGAAATAACAGGAATCAGAGTCAATCCCCAGAGTTTATTAATAACACTATTACTGATACTAATAATAATGTTCAGTGTCAGACATCCAGTTATTATAAACACAATCTCACACAGTCTGGTACTTACCCCAGTGTCTGTATTTTACAGTCCGGGTTCCTCAGAGCCGCAGTTAGTAGTTTCCCTCCTGAATCTCCCAGGTCATTGCGGTTCAGTCTAAACACAAACAGAGAGAGAGAAACAAACTGAATCAAAGCCCGGATCTGATATATTTTTCTCTCTCGGATATTACAGCAATCACTGAAAGTATTTAAGGAAATTAATAACCCGGTTTCCCCCCCGTCGGTGTCGGGTGGGGTCGGGATCGGTGGCGGGTCGGGTGGGGTCGGGGCCGGGTTCGGGTCGGGTCGGTGCCGGGTCGGGTGGGGTCGGTGCCGGGTCGGGTGTGGCCGGGGTCGGGTGTGGTCGGGGTTGGGGGCGGGTTGGGTGGGGCCGGGGTCGGGTTCGGGTCGGGTGGAGTGGGTGCCGGGTCGGGTCGTAGGGGGGCCGGAGGCGGGTCGGGTCTGGTGTCCTCAGTCCGGTCTCATTCCCTGATGATCCGAATTACCCTCCTGGAGCACAGTGACCTGCTCCGTCATGTTTGGAGAAACTTGTCTCATTTCTGCTGCTCCTTAAATCCCGGATTTTCTGGGAATGGGGCGATTTTCCCGGAATTAAATGATAAAGCGGTGATTCCCTGTACTTTATAGTCTGTGCATTATATTAATCTGTATAATATCTCGGGGTGAGTTATATTGTGAAACGCTAACTGCTGCTGTAAAATCAGTCCCCCAGGATTTTATATAACAAGGAGAATTTATTCTGAAATAAAAACAGGAAATGCTGGAAATACCCAGCAGGTCAGGCAGCATCTAGAGAGAGAGAAAAAGAGTTAATGTTTCAGGTCGAGGACCCTTCATCAGAACTGGAAAAAGTTACAGATGTAACAGATTTTTAAGCAAGTGTCGAGGCCGGGAAAGGTGGGGGGAGCGGAGGAAAGAACAAAAGGGAAGGTCTGTGACAGGGTGGAAGACAGGAGAGATTAAAAGACAAAAGGGATGATGGTGCAAGCAAAAGGAGCTGGTAATGGGACAAGTTAAAAATCAAAAGATGAATCTAGATGAGGTGCGAATGGCAATGGCAGAATCATCACAGCTGTCATAAAGGGGAAAAAAGGGAAAAGGAAAAAACAATAATGAAAAAATTAAAATAGGGGCCGAGTTTATAGTCCTGAAATTGTTGAACTCGATGTTGAGTCCCGAAGGCTGTAAAGTGCCTAATTGAAAGATGAGGTCTGTTCCTCGATCTTATGTTGTACTTTGTTGGAAGAGTGTAAGAGGCCGAGAATGGAGAGATCAGAGTGGGAGTGGAGCGGAGAATTAAAGCGATAGGTGACCAGAAGCTCAGGGTCACACTTACGGACTGAGCGGAGGTGTTCCGCAAAGCGGTCACCCAATCTGCGTTTGGTCTCCCCAATGTAGAGGAGACCGCATCGTGAGCAGCGAATACAGTATACTAAATTGGAAGAAGTACAAGTAAATCGCTGTTTCACCTGGAAGGAGTGTTTGGGGCCCTGGACAGTGGGAAGGGAAGTGCTGAAAGGGTAGGTGTAGCATCTCCTGCGCTTGCACGGGAAGGTGCTGTGGGAAGGGGAAGGGCTGTTGGGGATGATTGAGGAGTGGACCAGGGTGTAGCGGAGGGAGCGGTCCCTTCGGAATGCTGAAAGGGGAGGTGAGGGGAAGATGTGTTTGGTGGTGGGATCACGCTGGAGGTGGCAGAAATGGCGAAAGATGATCCGTTGAATGCGGAGGCTGGTGGGGTGAAAGGTGAGGACAAGGGGAACCCTTTCGTGGTTCTGGGAGGGAGGGGAAGGGGTGAGAGCAGAATTGCGGGAAATAGAACGGACACGGTCAAGATCCGTGTCAACCACAGTAGAGGGGAATCCTCGGATGAGGAATAAGGAAGACATGTCGGAAGCAATAGTATGGAACGTGGCATTGTCAGAAAAACTGGGAGAATGGACCAGCGTCCTTACAGGAAGCGAGGTGGGAGGAATTATATTCCAGGTAGCTGTGGGAGTCAGAAGGCTTGTAGCGAATGTTTGTCAATAGCAGCAATAGAGTTTGTTCTGTCCCGTTACAAGTTTCAAATGTCCCTGTGCTCCTAGTTTATAGGGGAGGGGAGTCTCTCACTTTATTCCCATTAAACTGGGTCTACATTTATTTCAGGTGTAACTGGCCCGACAGTTTTTGGGGAATTTTCGGAAGTTCCCTCCCCGAGCGGGGCCTCACACACAGGGGGTGGATTATGGGGAATTCCCGGGTTCACTGCCCCCGGTTTACCCAGGAGCCGCCCGCTGTGTGCGAGGCCCCACCGCTGGCCGGTGTGTGTCTGTACTCCGGTTAGATTGGAATATTTTCACCGGCAGGTTTAAGATCCTGAATATCAATCTTTACTCAATGTTCAGGACTGTGAATAATTGTAAACATTAACAGCTGAAAGAATTCCCGATTCCCCAATATTCCCAATCCAGGAAACTAACCCCTCGACAGGACACACCCTGCACGGTATTGGAGTAAATATCGAACTATTAGTGATTTAAACTCTGGTTTCTCTCCTGTTTCTAGTTGAAATGGTGGATGTGGAAAACATTTTAAATTAATTGTATCTTTACTGCCGGATTATATTTTATGTTTACCTTCTGCTGTCCAGCCTTATTAAACATGATTTATTGTAATTAAATTATCAGACTCTCAGTGACCTGTATTTGCTGATCTGATAAAGACTGTAAAATCCCAACTTGTTCACAAGGATCCATTCTGGATTCTCCAGTCCTTAGGGAATTACTGACCGATCCTTTTATTATTGGTCATATTTGTGTTGAATCTGCTTCTCCCTGGTTTAACTGAACTGTTTGTTTCCCTTCATTACGGAGCAACAACACAATCCGTGACTGTTCTACAATTCGCCCAACAGTTAGAGACAAATAAACAGTTACCTCAACACCCGGCATTTGTGCAGTACGGGTCCCAACCGCTGGAGTCCTTCACACTCAATGTAGCAGTCCTGTAGATCGAGGTGTTTTATTGTATCACAGAGTCCAATGACATGAGACAGGACCGCACAGTCAATCGGGGTCAATGTCAATGTACTAAATGTAAGTGATTCCACAGATCCCACTGTGTTCCGAGCCAGTGCTTTCTTCTGAGACTCAAACAGGTAGTGGAATGTGTTCAGGAGGTTCCTTTGACCAGTTTCACTCTCTGTGTTTCCAATCTGTCCTTCAAACCTCTCCTTCACCCAGTCAATCACTCGGCAGGTGGTTTGATGAAGAAATGGACCCAGAAACTTCTCCAGGGGCCGAGCTGCCTGTGGGGAGGAGAGACCAGCAACAAAACGGAGAAATATCTCAAATCGCCCATTTTCCTTGTTGTTGGATTCCCTGAGCAGTTTCAGGATGTCCCCGGGATCTGGAGTCAGGAATTGTGTGAGTGTGGCTACAAACTCTTGGATGGTGAGGTGCGGGAATGTGTACACCACGCTCTGGACAGAATCATATGGCTCCAAAAGTTCCATCATGAACCCGGACAGGAACTGGGAAGGTTGCAGATTGTACTTAATCTAATCTCCATTTCCAAACACAATCTTCTTCTCGGAGACTCCTGTGAAGGCCATCTCACCAAGCTTCAGTAACACATCACGGGGGCTTTCAATCTCTCGGCCATGGTTTTTCAGAATGTTGTAAATATAGTAGGAATATAGTTGGGTGATGGTCTTGGGAACTCGCTGCTGATTCCTGTCTCTTTGTGTAAAGAAGGGACTCAGTGACAGACCGAGGATCCAGCAGTAGGAAGGGTTGTAGCACATGGTGTACAGGATCTCGTTCTCCTCCACGTGTTTGAAAACAGCTGCTGCCACCGTCTGATCTTCAAAAAACTTGTTGAAATATTCCTTCCGTTCCTCACCAACAAATCCCAGGATTTCAGCCCAGACACTGATCTTAGCCTTTTCCAATAAATGTAATGCAATGGGGCGGCTGGTCACTAGCACTGAACATCCTGGGAGCAGCTTGTGCTGTATTAAACTGTACACAATGTCAGACACTTCACACCAGCATTCGGGATCTGTGCACATGTGCTGAGGTTCTGTATTTCTCTGATTGTCAGCAAAATCGAACCGGTCCTTGAATTCATCCAAACCATCGAATATAAACAGCAATCTCTCTGGGTTCTTCCAGAGCTCTCCCAGAATATTCCTTAAGTAAGGATAGAAAATGAGTCTCAGGTTCCACAGGGTTATTTTACAGTTAATAGCGTTCAAATCCCGGAATTTAAAGCAGAAAGCAAATTGAAAGTGTGGGTATATTTTCCCAGTGGCCCAGTCATGAACCATCTTTTGTACCATTGTTGTTTTTCCAATCCCCCGCACTTCACTCACTGCTCCTGCACTCCCAGGATTGGACTTACTCCGGGAAAAACTGCTATGGAACAATTGATCAGTTCGGATTTTCTCCAGTTCTTTCCGGAGATGTTTCTCTCTCCACTCTTCATGGTCTCGGCCTCTTGCCAGCAGTTCATGTTCTACAAGTGTCTGATCTCGAACAGTAGAAATGACCGTTAGCTCAGCGTATCGATCAACCAGCTGGAAAATCTTAACCTTCTCCCTTATTAGGATAGTGTTCACTCTCAGTGTTTCAGTTTGTACCCGGAGTGTGTCCCTGTGATTCTGTTGAAGATCTTCCATTAGAACAGACAGAAAGTGGTCTCAATGTTAGTTGTATTGACAAAAAACAACTTCTAAATACCATTTAATGTTCAGTAAAATATTGCAAGATATAATTCACAGCTTCAAAAGAGAAGAGGCAACAAAAAAAACCTCGCTGGAAAGTGAACAATGGCAAAAAAATGTTTCAAATTCGCACTTGATTCTAACATTCACTGAACACAGAGATTTCTATGAGAGTGATATTTTCCCTCTGAAGGTTAATGCCATCAGCGCTGCTTTGTACTGTAGATAGCTCATTACAAATCCACACAAGACCCTGGTTATACAACAGTAGTGGATCTCACTGATCAATCTTCAAAGGGAGCAGCTGAAAGAAACGAGAAGGATACGGACAGACTGTGAATGGTCAGGAGTCCCACTGTCATTGTATCAGACCGTGGGATGGTTATCTGGAGGATTGTGTGTACTGGGAGAGGGACAGACTGTGAATGGCCACTAGTCCCCCTGTCATTGTATCAGACCTTTGTATGGTTATCTGGAGGATTGTGTGTAATGGGAGAGGGACAGACTGTGAATGGTCAGGAGTCCCACTGTCATTGTATCAGACCGTGGGAAGGTTATCTGGAGGATTGTGTGTACTGGGAGAGGGACAGACTGTAAATGGCCACTAGTCCCACTGTCATTGTATCAGACCGTGGGAAGGTTATCTGGAGGATTGCGTGTACTGGGAGAGGGACAGACTGTGAATGGTCACTAGTCCCACTATCATTGTATCAGACCGTGGGAAGGTTATCTGGAGGATTGTGTTTACTGGGAGAGGGACAGACAATGAATGGTCACTAGTCCCAGTGTCATTGTATCAGTCCCTGGGAAGGTTTTCTGGAGGATTGTGTGTACTGGGAGAGGGACAGACTGTAAATGGCCACTAGTCCCACTGTCATTGTATCAGACCGTGGGAAGGTTATCTGGAGGATTGCGTGTACTGGGAGAGGGACAGACTGTGAATGGTCACTAGTCCCACTATCATTGTATCAGACCGTGGGAAGGTTATCTGGAGGATTGTGTTTACTGGGAGAGGGACAGACAATGAATGGTCACTAGTCCCACTGTCATTGTATCAGACCGTGGGATGGTTATCTGGAGGATTGTGTGTACTGGGAGAGGGAGAGACTGTGAATGGCCAGGAGTCCCACTGTCATTGTATCAGCCCGTGGGAAGGTTATCTGGAGCATTGTGTGTACTGGGAGAGGGACAGACTGTGAATGGTCACCAGTCCCACTCTCATTGTATCAGACCGTGGGATGGTTATCAGGAGGGTTGCGTGTACTGGGAGAGGGACAGACTGTGAATGGCCAGGAGTCCCACTGTCATTGTATCAGACCTTTGTATGGTTTTCTGGAGGATTGTGTGTAATGGGAGAGGGACAGATTGTGAATGGTCAGGAGTCCCACTGTCATTGTATCAGAACGTGGGAAGGATATCTGGAGGATTGTGTGTACTGGGAGAGGGACAGACAATGAATGGTCACTAGTCCCACTGTCATTGTATCAGCCCGTGGGAAGGTTATCTGGAGCATTGTGAGTACTGGGAGAGGGACAGACTGTGAATGGTCACTAGTCCCACTCTCATTGTATCAGACCGTGGCATGGTTATCTGAAGGATTGTGTGTACTGGGAGAGGGACAGACTGTGAATAGTCAGGAGTCCCACTGTCATTGTATCAGACCGTGGGAAGGTTATCTGGCGGATTGTGTGCACTGGGAGAGGGACAGACTGTGAATGGCCAGGATTCCCCTGTCATTGTATCAGACCGTGGGATGGTTATCTGGAGGATTGTGTGCACTGGGAGAGGGACAGACTGTGAATGGTCAGGATGTCCCACTGTCATTATATCAGACCGTGGGAAGGTTATCTGGAGGATTGTGCGTACTGGGAGAGGGACAGACTGTGAATGGCCACTAGTCCCACTGTCATTGTATCAGTCCGTGGGAACGTTATCTGGAGCAGTGTGTGTACTGGGAGAGGGACAGACTGTGAATGGCCACTAGTCCCACTGTCATTGTATCAGACCGTGGGAAGTTTATCTGGAGGATTGTGTGTACTGGGAGAGGGACAGACTGTGAATGGCCAGGAGTCCCACTATCATTGTATCAGACCGTGGGTTGTTTATCTTGAAGGTTGTGTGTACTGGGAGAGGGACAGACTGTGAATAGTCACTAGTCCCACTCTCATTGTATCAGACCGTGGGTTGGTTATCTGGAGGATTGTGTGTAATGGGAGAGGGACAGACTGTGAATGGTCAGGTGTCCCACTGTCCTGGTATCAGAACGTGGGAAGGATATCTGGAGGATTGTGTGCACTGGGAGAAGGACAGACTGTGAATGGTCACTAGTCCCAGTGTCATTGTATCAGTCCCTGGGAAGGTTTTCTGGAGGATTGTGTGTACTGGGAGAGGGACAGACAATGAATGGTCACTAGTCCCAGTGTCATTGTATCAGCCCGTGGGAAGGTTATCTGGAGCATTGTGTGCACTGGGAGAAGGACAGACTGTGAATGGTCACTAGTCCCAGTGTCATTGTATCAGTCCCTGGGAAGGTTTTCTGGAGGATTGTGTGTACTGGGAGAGGGACAGACTGTGAATGGTCACTAGTCCCACTCTCATTGTATCAGACCGTGGCATGGTTGTCTGGAGGATTGTGTGTACTGGGAGAGGGACAGACTGTGAATGGTCAGGAGTCCCACTGTCATTGTATCAGACCGTGGGAAGGTTATCTGGAGGATTGTGTGTACTGGGAGAGGGACAGACTGTGAATGGTCAGGAGTCCCACTGTCATTATATCAGACCGTGGGAAGGTTATCTGGAGGATTGTGCGTACTGGGAGAGGGACAGACTGTGAATGGCCACTAGTCCCACTGTCATTGTATCAGACCGTGGGATGGTTATCTGGAGGATTGTGTGTACTGGTAGAGGGACAAACTGTGAATGGCCAGTAGACCCACTGTCATTGTATCAGACCGTGGGAAGGTTATCTGGAGACTTGTGTGTACTGGGAGAGGGAGAGACGGTGAATGGCCCGGTATCCCACTGTCATTGTATCAGACGGTGGGAAGGTTATCTGGAGGACTGTGTGTACTGGGAGAGAGACAGACTGTGAATGGTCACCAGTCCCACTGTCATTGTATCAGACCGTGGGATGGTTATCTGGAGGATTGTGTGTACTGGGAGATGGACAGATTATGAATGGCCACTAGTCCCACTGTCATTGTATCAGTCCGTGGGAAGGTTATCTGGAGCATTGTGTGTACTGGGAGAGGGACAGACTGTGAATGGTCACTAGTCCCACTGTCTTTGTATCAGACCGTGGGAATGTTATCTGGAGGCTTGTGTGTACTGGGAGAGGGACAGACTGTGAATGGCCAGGAGTCCCACTATCATTGTATCAGAGCTTGGGCACGGTTATCTGGAGGATTGTGTGTACTGGGAGAGGGACAGACTATGAATGGCCATTAGTCCCACTGTCATTGTATCAGACCGTGGGAAGGTTATCTGGAGCATTGTGTGTACTGGGAGAGGGACAGACTGGAATGGCCACTAGTCCCACTGTCATTGTATCAGTCCGTGGGATGGTTATCTGTAGGATTGTGTGTACTGGGAGAGGGACAGACTGTGAATAGTCACTAGTCCCACTGTCATTGTATCAGACCGTGGGAAGGTTAACTGGAGTATTGTGTGCACTGGGAGACGGAGAGACTGTGAATGGCCAGGAGTCCCACTATCATTGTATCAGACCGTGGGATGGTTATCTGGAGGATTGTGTGTACTGGGAGAGGGACAGAATGTGAATGGCCACTAGTCCCACTGTCATTGTATCAGACCGTGGGAAGGTTATCTGGAGGATTGTGTGGAATGGGAGAGGGAGAGACTGTGATCGGCCACTAGTCCCACTGTCATTGTATCAGACCGTGGGATGGTTATCTGGAGGATTGTGTGTACTGGGAGAGGGACAGACAGTGAATAGTCACTAGTCCCACTGTCATTGTATCAGACCGTGGGAAGGTTATCTGGAGGATTGTGTGTACTGGGAGAGGGGAAGACTGTGAATGGTCACTAGTCCCACTGTCATTGTATCAGACCGTGGGATGGTTATCTGGAGGATTGTGTGTACTGGGAGAGGGACAGACAGTGAATAGTCACTAGTCCCACTGTCATTGTATCAGACCGTGGGATGGTTATCTGGAGGATTGTGTGTACTGGGAGAGGGGAAGACTGTGAATGGTCACTAGTTCCACTGTCTTTGTATCAGACCGTGGGAAGGTTATCTGGAGCAGTGTGTGTACTGGGAGAGGGACAGACTGTGAATGCCCAGGAGACCCACTGTCAATGTATCAGACGGTGGGAAGGTTATCTGGAGGACTGTGTGTACTGGGAGAGAGACAGACTGTGAATGGTCACCAGTCCCACTGTCATTGTATCAGACCGTGGGATGGTTATCTGGAGGATTGTGTGTACTGGGAGATGGACAGACTATGAATGGCCACTAGTCCCACTCTCATTGTATCAGTCCGTGGGAAGGTTATCTGGAGCATTGTGTGTACTGGGAGAGGGACAGACTGTGAATGGTCACTAGTCCCACTGTCTTTGTATCAGACCGTGGGAATGTTATCTGGAGGCTTGTGCGTACTGGGAGAGGGACAGACTGTGAATGGCCAGGAGTCCCACTGTCATTGTATTAGACCTTGGGCACGTTATCTGGAGGATTGTGTGTACTGGGAGAGGGACAGACTGTGAAAGGCCACTAGTCCCACTGTCATTGTATCAGACAGTGGGAAGGTTATCTGGAGCATTGTGTGTACTGGGAGAGGGACAGACTGGGAATGGCCACTAGTCCCACTGTCATTGTATCAGACCGTGGGATGGTTATCTGGAGGATTGTGTGTACTGGGAGAGGGACAGACTGTGAATAGTCACTAGTCCCACTGTCATTGTATCAGACCTCGGAAAGGTTATCTGTAGTATTGTGTGCACTGGGAGACGGAGAGACTGTGAATGGCCAGGAGTCCCACTATAATTGTATCAGACCGTGGGAAGGTTATCTGGAGAATTGTGTGTACTGGGAGAGGGACAGAATGTGAATGGCCACTAGTCCCACTGTCATTGTATCAGACCGTGGGAAGGTTATCTGGAGGATTGTGTGGAATGGGAGAAGGAGAGACTGTGAACGGCCACTAGTCCCACTGTCATTGTATCAGACCGTGTGAAGGCTACCTGGAGGATGGTGTGTACTGGGAGAGGGACAGACAGGGAATGACTATTAGTTCCACTGTCATTGAATCAGACCGTGGGATGGTTATCTGGAGCACTGTGTGTACTGGGAGATGGACAGACTGTGAGCGGCCAGGAGTCCCCCTGTCATTGTATCAGACCGCGGGATGGTTATCTGGAGCATTGTGTGTACTGGGAGAGGGACAGACTGTGAATGGTCACTATTACCAATGTCATTGTATCAGACCGTGGATGGTTATCTGTAGGATTGTGTGTACTGGGAGAGGGACAGGCTGTGAACGGCCAGGAGACCCCTGTCATTGTATCAGACCGTGGGGTGGTTTTCTGGAGGATTGTGTGTACTGGGAGAGGGACAGACTGTGAATGGCCAGGAGTCCCACTGTCAATGTATCAGACCTTGATCAGGTTATCTGGAGGATTGTGTGAACTGGGAGAGGGACAGACTGTGAATGGCCACTAGTCCCACTGTCATTGTATCAGACCGTGGGATGGTTATCTGGAGGATTGTGTTTAATGGGAGAGGGACAGAGTGTGAATGGCCAGGAGACCCCCTGTCATTGTATCAGACCGTGGGAAGGTTATCTGGAGGATTGTGTGTACTGGGAGAGGGACAGACTGTGAATGGCCAGGAGTCCCACTGTCAAAGTATCAGACCGTGGGAAGGTTATCTGACGGAATGTGTGTACTGGGAGAGGGACAGACTGTGAATGACCAGGAGTCCCACTGTCTTTGTGTCAGACCGTGGGAAGGTTATCTGGAGGACTGTGTGTACTGGGAGAGGGAAAGACTGTGAATGGTCACTAGTCCCACTGTCATTGTATCAGACCGTGGGAAGGTTATCTGGAGCATTGTGTGCACTGGGAGGCGGGGAGACTGTGAATGGCCAGGAGTCCCACGTCATTGTATCGGACCTTGGGCAGGTTATCTGGAGGATTGTGTGTACTTGGAGAGGGACAGACTATGAATGACGAGGAGTCCCACTGTCATTGTATCAGACCATGGGCAGGTTATCTGGAATGATTGTGTGTACTGGGAGAGGGACAGACTGTGAATGGTCACTGGTCCTACTGTCATTGTATCAGATCGTGGGATGGTTATCTGGAGGATTGTGTGCACTGGGAGAGGGACAGACTGTGAATGGTCACTAGTCCCACTGTCATTGTATCAGACCGTGTGAAGGCTGTCTGGAGGATTATGTGTACTGGGAGAGGGACAGACAGGGAATGACCATTAGTTCCACTGTCATTGAATCAGACCGTGGGATGGTTATCTGGAGCACTGTGTGTACTGGGAGATGGACAGACTGTGAGCGGCCAGGACTCCCCCTTTCATTGTATCAGACCGCGGGATGGTTATCTGGAGCATTGTGTGTACTGGGAGAGGGACAGACTGTGAATGGTCACTATTCCCAATGTCATTGTATCAGACCGTGGGATGGTTATCTGTAGGATTGTGTGTACTGGGAGAGGGACAGGCTGTGAACGGCCAGGAGTCCCCCTGTCATTGTATCAGACCGTGGTGTGGTTATCTGGAGGATTGTGTGTGTTGAGAGAGGGACAGACTGTGAATGGCCAGGAGTCCCACTGTCATTGTATCAAACCTTGATCAGGTTATCTGGAGGATTGTGTGAACTGGGAGAGGGACAGACTGTGAATGGCCACTAGTCCCACTGTCATTGTATCAGACCGTGGGAAGGTTATCTGGAGACTTGTGTGTACTGGGAGAGGGAGAGACTGTGAATGGCCCGGTATCCCACTGTCATTGTATCAGACGGTGGGAAGGTTATCTGGAGGACTGTGTGTACTGGGAGAGAGACAGACTGTGAATGGTCACCAGTCCCACTGTCATTGTATCAGACCGTGGGATGGTTATCTGGAGGATTGTGTGTACTGGGAGATGGACAGATTATGAATGGCCACTAGTCCCACTGTCATTGTATCAGTCCGTGGGAAGGTTATCTGGAGCATTGTGTGTACTGGGAGAGGGACAGACTGTGAATGGTCACTAGTCCCACTGTCTTTGTATCAGACCGTGGGAATGTTATCTGGAGGCTTGTGTGTACTGGGAGAGGGACAGACTGTGAATGGCCAGGAGTCCCACTATCATTGTATCAGAGCTTGGGCACGTTATCTGGAGGATTGTGTGTACTGGGAGAGGGACAGACTGTGAATGGCCATTAGTCCCACTGTCATTGTATCAGACCGTGGGAAGGTTATCTGGAGCATTGTGTGTACTGGGAGAGGGACAGACTGGGAATGGCCACTAGTCCCACTGTCATTGTATCAGTCCGTGGGATGGTTATCTGTAGGATTGTGTGTACTGGGAGAGGGACAGACTGTGAATAGTCACTAGTCCCACTGTCATTGTATCAGACCGTGGGAAGGTTATCTGGAGTATTGTGTGCACTGGGAGAGGGACAGACTGTGAATGGCCAGGAGTCCCACTATCATTGTATCAGACCGTGGGAAGTTTATCTGGAGTATTGTGTGTACTGGGAGAGGGACAGACTGTGAATGGACACTAGTCCCACTGTCATTGTATCAGACCGTGGGAAGGTTATCTGGAGGATTGTGTGGAACTGGGAGAGGGAGAGACTGTGATCGGCCACTAGTCCCACTGTCATTGTATCAGACCGTGGGATGGTTATCTGGAGGATTGTGTGTACTGGGAGAGGGACAGACAGTGAATAGTCACTAGTCCCACTGTCATTGTATCAGACCGTGGGAAGGTTATCTGGAGGATTGTGTGTACTGGGAGAGGGGAAGACTGTGAATGGTCACTAGTCCCACTGTCATTGTATCAGACCGTGGGATGGTTATCTGGAGGATTGTGTGTACTGGGAGAGGGACAGACAGTGAATAGTCACTAGTCCCACTGTCATTGTATCAGACCGTGGGATGGTTATCTGGAGGATTGTGTGTACTGGGAGAGGGGAAGACTGTGAATGGTCACTAGTTCCACTGTCTTTGTATCAGACCGTGGGAAGGTTATCTGGAGCAGTGTGTGTACTGGGAGAGGGACAGACTGTGAATGCCCAGGAGACCCACTGTCAATGTATCAGACGGTGGGAAGGTTATCTGGAGGACTGTGTGTACTGGGAGAGAGACAGACTGTGAATGGTCACCAGTCCCTCTGTCATTGTATCAGACCGTGGGATGGTTATCTGGAGGATTGTGTGTACTGGGAGATGGACAGACTATGAATGGCCACTAGTCCCACTCTCATTGTATCAGTCCGTGGGAAGGTTATCTGGAGCATTGTGTGTACTGGGAGAGGGACAGACTGTGAATGCCCAGGAGACCCACTGTCAATGTATCAGACCGTGGGAATGTTATCTGGAGGCTTGTGCGTACTGGGAGAGGGACAGACTGTGAATGGCCAGGAGTCCCACTGTCATTGTATTAGACCTTGGGCACGTTATCTGGAGGATTGTGTGTACTGGGAGAGGGACAGACTGTGAAAGGCCACTAGTCCCACTGTCATTGTATCAGACAGTGGGAAGGTTATCTGGAGCATTGTGTGTACTGGGAGAGGGACAGACTGGGAATGGCCACTAGTCCCACTGTCATTGTATCAGACCGTGGGATGGTTATCTGGAGGATTGTGTGTACTGGGAGAGGGACAGACTGTGAATAGTCACTAGTCCCACTGTCATTGTATCAGACCTCGGAAAGGTTATCTGTAGTATTGTGTGCACTGGGAGACGGAGAGACTGTGAATGGCCAGGAGCCCCACTATAATTGTATCAGACCGTGGGAAGGTTATCTGGAGAATTGTGTGTACTGGGAGAGGGACAGAATGTGAATGGCCACTAGTCCCACTGTCATTGTATCAGACCGTGGGAAGGTTATCTGGAGGATTGTGTGGAATGGGAGAAGGAGAGACTGTGAACGGCCACTAGTCCCACTGTCATTGTATCAGACCGTGTGAAGGCTATCTGGAGGATGGTGTGTACTGGGAGAGGGACAGACAGGGAATGACTATTAGTTCCACTGTCATTGAATCAGACCGTGGGATGGTTATCTGGAGCACTGTGTGTACTGGAGATGGACAGACTGTGAGCGGCCAGGAGTCCCCCTGTCATTGTATCAGACCGCGGGATGGTTATCTGGAGCATTGTGTGTACTGGGAGAGGGACAGACTGTGAATGGTCACTATTCCCACTGTCATTGTATCAGACCGTGGGATGGTTATCTGTAGGATTGTGTGTACTGGGAGAGGGACAGGCTGTGAACGGCCAGGAGTCCCCTGTCATTGTATCAGACCGTGGGTGGTTTTCTGGAGGATTGTGTGTACTGGGAGAGGGACAGACTGTGAATGGCCAGGAGTCCCACTGTCATTGTATCAGACCGTGATCAGGTTATCTGGAGGATTGTGTGAACTGGGAGAGGGACAGACTGTGAATGGCCACTAGTCCCACTGTCATTGTATCAGACCGTGGGATGGTTATCTGGAGGATTGTGTGTACTGGGAGAGGGACAGACTGTGAATGGCCAGGAGACCCACTGTCATTGTATCAGACCGTGGGAAGGTTATCTGGAGGATTGTGTGTACTGGGAGAGGGACAGACTGTGAATGGCCAGGAGTCCCACTGTCAATGTATCAGACCGTGGGAAGGTTATCTGACGGATTGTGTGTACTGGGAGAGGGACAGACTGTGAATGACCAGGAGTCCCACTGTCTTTGTGTCAGACCGTGGGAAGGTTATCTGGAGGACTGTGTGTACTGGGAGAGGGAAAGACTGTGAATGGTCACTAGTCCCACTGTCATTGTATCAGACCGTGGGAAGGTTATCTGGAGCATTGTGTGCACTGGGAGGCGGGGAGACTGTGAATGGCCAGGAGTCCCACGTCATTGTATCGGACCTTGGGCAGGTTATCTGGAGGATTGTGTGTACTTGGAGAGGGACAGACTATGAATGACGAGGAGTCCCACTGTCATTGTATCAGACCATGGGCAGGTTATCTGGAATGATTGTGTGTACTGGGAGAGGGACAGACTGTGAATGGTCACTAGTCCTACTGTCATTGTATCAGATCGTGGGATGGTTATCTGGAGGATTGTGTGCACTGGGAGAGGGACAGACTGTGAATGGTCACTAGTCCCACTGTCATTGTATCAGACCGTGTGAAGGCTGTCTGGAGGATTATGTGTACTGGGAGAGGGACAGACAGGGAATGACCATTAGTTCCACTGTCATTGAATCAGACCGTGGGATGGTTATCTGGAGCACTGTGTGTACTGGGAGATGGACAGACTGTGAGCGGCCAGGACTCCCCCTTTCATTGTATCAGACCGCGGGATGGTTATCTGGAGCATTGTGTGTACTGGGAGAGGGACAGACTGTGAATGGTCACTATTCCCAATGTCATTGTATCAGACCGTGGGATGGTTATCTGTAGGATTGTGTGTACTGGGAGAGGGACAGGCTGTGAACGGCCAGGAGTCCCCCTGTCATTGTATCAGACCGTGGTGTGGTTATCTGGAGGATTGTGTGTGTTGAGAGAGGGACAGACTGTGAATGGCCAGGAGTCCCACTGTCATTGTATCAAACCTTGATCAGGTTATCTGGAGGATTGTGTGAACTGGGAGAGGGACAGACTGTGAATGGCCACTAGTCCCACTGTCATTGTATCAGACCGTGGGAAGGTTATCTGGAGACTTGTGTGTACTGGGAGAGGGAGAGACGGTGAATGGCCCGGTATCCCACTGTCATTGTATCAGACGGTGGGAAGGTTATCTGGAGGACTGTGTGTACTGGGAGAGAGACAGACTGTGAATGGTCACCAGTCCCACTGTCATTGTATCAGACCGTGGGATGGTTATCTGGAGGATTGTGTGTACTGGGAGATGGACAGATTATGAATGGCCACTAGTCCCACTGTCATTGTATCAGTCCGTGGGAAGGTTATCTGGAGCATTGTGTGTACTGGGAGAGGGACAGACTGTGAATGGTCACTAGTCCCACTGTCTTTGTATCAGACCGTGGGAATGTTATCTGGAGGCTTGTGTGTACTGGGAGAGGGACAGACTGTGAATGGCCAGGAGTCCCACTATCATTGTATCAGAGCTTGGGCACGTTATCTGGAGGATTGTGTGTACTGGGAGAGGGACAGACTATGAATGGCCATTAGTCCCACTGTCATTGTATCAGACCGTGGGAAGGTTATCTGGAGCATTGTGTGTACTGGGAGAGGGACAGACTGGGAATGGCCACTAGTCCCACTGTCATTGTATCAGTCCGTGGGATGGTTATCTGTAGGATTGTGTGTACTGGGAGAGGGACAGACTGTGAATAGTCACTAGTCCCACTGTCATTGTATCAGACCGTGGGAAGGTTAACTGGAGTATTGTGTGCACTGGGAGACGGAGAGACTGTGAATGGCCAGGAATCCCACTATCATTGTATCAGACCGTGGGAAGTTTATCTGGAGTATTGTGTGTACTGGGAGAGGGACAGAATGTGAATGGCCACTAGTCCCACTGTCATTGTATCAGACCGTGGGAAGGTTATCTGGAGGATTGTGTGGAATGGGAGAGGGAGAGACTGTGATCGGCCACTAGTCCCACTGTCATTGTATCAGACCGTGGGATGGTTATCTGGAGGATTGTGTGTACTGGGAGAGGGACAGACAGTGAATAGTCACTAGTCCCACTGTCATTGTATCAGACCGTGGGAAGGTTATCTGGAGGATTGTGTGTACTGGGAGAGGGGAAGACTGTGAATGGTCACTAGTCCCACTGTCATTGTATCAGACCGTGGGATGGTTATCTGGAGGATTGTGTGTACTGGGAGAGGGACAGACAGTGAATAGTCACTAGTCCCACTGTCATTGTATCAGACCGTGGGATGGTTATCTGGAGGATTGTGTGTACTGGGAGAGGGGAAGACTGTGAATGGTCACTAGTTCCACTGTCTTTGTATCAGACCGTGGGAAGGTTATCTGGAGCAGTGTGTGTACTGGGAGAGGGACAGACTGTGAATGCCCAGGAGACCCACTGTCAATGTATC
Organism: Squalus acanthias; assembly: GCA_030390025.1. Taxonomy (NCBI): domain Eukaryota; kingdom Metazoa; phylum Chordata; class Chondrichthyes; order Squaliformes; family Squalidae; genus Squalus; species Squalus acanthias. Next base: position 2,191 of record JASTWF010001104.1, on the reverse strand, counting down.
AGACGGTGGGAAGGTTATCTGGAGGACTGTGTGTACTGGGAGAGAGACAGACTGTGAATGGTCACCAGTCCCTCTGTCATTGTATCAGACCGTGGGATGGTTATCTGGAGGATTGTGTGTACTGGGAGATGGACAGACTATGAATGGCCACTAGTCCCACTCTCATTGTATCAGTCCGTGGGAAGGTTATCTGGAGCATTGTGTGTACTGGGAGAGGGACAGACTGTGAATGCCCAGGAGACCCACTGTCAATGTATCAGACCGTGGGAATGTTATCTGGAGGCTTGTGCGTACTGGGAGAGGGACAGACTGTGAATGGCCAGGAGTCCCACTGTCATTGTATTAGACCTTGGGCACGTTATCTGGAGGATTGTGTGTACTGGGAGAGGGACAGACTGTGAAAGGCCACTAGTCCCACTGTCATTGTATCAGACAGTGGGAAGGTTATCTGGAGCATTGTGTGTACTGGGAGAGGGACAGACTGGGAATGGCCACTAGTCCCACTGTCATTGTATCAGACCGTGGGATGGTTATCTGGAGGATTGTGTGTACTGGGAGAGGGACAGACTGTGAATAGTCACTAGTCCCACTGTCATTGTATCAGACCGTGGGAAGGTTAACTGGAGTATTGTGTGCACTGGGAGACGGAGAGACTGTGAATGGCCAGGAGTCCCACTATCATTGTATCAGACCGTGGGAAGTTTATCTGGAGTATTGTGTGTACTGGGAGAGGGACAGAATGTGAATGGCCACTAGTCCCACTGTCATTGTATCAGACCGTGGGAAGGTTATCTGGAGGATTGTGTGGAATGGGAGAGGGAGAGACTGTGATCGGCCACTAGTCCCACTGTCATTGTATCAGACCGTGGGATGGTTATCTGGAGGATTGTGTGTACTGGGAGAGGGACAGACAGTGAATAGTCACTAGTCCCACTGTCATTGTATCAGACCGTGGGAAGGTTATCTGGAGGATTGTGTGTACTGGGAGAGGGGAAGACTGTGAATGGTCACTAGTCCCACTGTCATTGTATCAGACCGTGGGATGGTTATCTGGAGGATTGTGTGTACTGGGAGAGGGACAGACAGTGAATAGTCACTAGTCCCACTGTCATTGTATCAGACCGTGGGATGGTTATCTGGAGGATTGTGTGTACTGTGAGAGGGGAAGACTGTGAATGGTCACTAGTTCCACTGTCTTTGTATCAGACCGTGGGAAGGTTATCTGGAGCAGTGTGTGTACTGGGAGAGGGACAGACTGTGAATGCCCAGGAGACCCACTGTCAATGTATCAGACGGTGGGAAGGTTATCTGGAGGACTGTGTGTACTGGGAGAGAGACAGACTGTGAATGGTCACCAGTCCCTCTGTCATTGTATCAGACCGTGGGATGGTTATCTGGAGGATTGTGTGTACTGGGAGATGGACAGACTATGAATGGCCACTAGTCCCACTCTCATTGTATCAGTCCGTGGGAAGGTTATCTGGAGCATTGTGTGTACTGGGAGAGGGACAGACTGTGAATGCCCAGGAGACCCACTGTCAATGTATCAGACCGTGGGAATGTTATCTGGAGGCTTGTGCGTACTGGGAGAGGGACAGACTGTGAATGGCCAGGAGTCCCACTGTCATTGTATTAGACCTTGGGCACGTTATCTGGAGGATTGTGTGTACTGGGAGAGGGACAGACTGTGAAAGGCCACTAGTCCCACTGTCATTGTATCAGACAGTGGGAAGGTTATCTGGAGCATTGTGTGTACTGGGAGAGGGACAGACTGGGAATGGCCACTAGTCCCACTGTCATTGTATCAGACCGTGGGATGGTTATCTGGAGGATTGTGTGTACTGGGAGAGGGACAGACTGTGAATAGTCACTAGTCCCACTGTCATTGTATCAGACCTCGGAAAGGTTATCTGTAGTATTGTGTGCACTGGGAGACGGAGAGACTGTGAATGGCCAGGAGTCCCACTATAATTGTATCAGACCGTGGGAAGGTTATCTGGAGAATTGTGTGTACTGGGAGAGGGACAGAATGTGAATGGCCACTAGTCCCACTGTCATTGTATCAGACCGTGGGAAGGTTATCTGGAGGATTGTGTGGAATGGGAGAAGGAGAGACTGTGAACGGCCACTAGTCCCACTGTCATTGTATCAGACCGTGTGAAGGCTATCTGGAGGATGGTGTGTACTGGGA
>JASTWF010001103.1:80680-120125 GCA_030390025.1 Squalus acanthias | reverse complement strand
TATTCATAATCTGCTTTGCAATTTCTTCCTCCACATCTTTATTACTATTTGGGGGCCTGTAGAAAACTCCTAACAACGTGACCGCTCCTTTCCTATTTCTAACTTCAGCCCATATTACCTCAGACGGCAGATCCCCCTCGAACTGCCTTTCTGCCGCTGTTAAACTATCCTTGATTAACAATGCTACTCCTCCACCTTTCTTACCAACTTCCCTACTCTTACTGAAACATCTATACCCCGGAACTTCCAACAACCATTCCTGTCCCTGTTCTAACCATGTCTCCGTAATGGCCACCACATCGTAGTCCCAAGTACCAATCCACGCTCCAAGTTCTCCTACCTTATTCCGGATGCTCCTTGCATTGAAGTAGACACACTTCAAGCCATCTTCCTGTCTGCCGGTACATTCCTGCGACCTTGATACCCTCCTCAGTACCTCCCTACACTCACCACTGGCTCGTGGACTACAGCCCTTTTTCCCATCCCCCTGACAAATTAGTTTAAACCCCCCCGAAGAGCCGTAGCAAATTTCCACAGCGGGTAAAAGATCGATTAGCTCCCATCTGGTAATGTATGGCCCGTGTGTGTCTCAGTGTCGGCTCCTGTACATGTGCAGCACACAGCGGATAAAAGGGAACGATTCACTTCCGTGTGATACTGTACGGCCCGTGTGTGTCTCAGTGTCAGCTACTGTACATGTACAGTACACAGATGGTAAAAGGGAATGATTCACTCCCATCTGGTACTGTACAGCCCGTGTGTCTCAGGGTCAGCTCCTGTACATGTACAGTACACAGCGGGTAAAAGGGGACGATTCACTCCCATCTGGTACTGTACGGCCCGTGTGTGTCTCAGTGTCAGCTCCTGTACATGTACAGTATACAGTGGGTAAAGGGGAGCGATTCACTCTAGTCTGATAATGTATGTGTCCCAGTGACAGCTCCTGTACATGTACATCACACAGCGGGTAAAAGGGAACGATTCACTCTCGTCAGATACTGTACAACCCGTGTGTGTCTCAGTGTCAGCTCCTGTACATGTACAGCACACAGCGGGTAAAAGGGAACGATTCACTCCCATCTGGTACTGTACGGCCCGTGTGTGTCTCAGTGTCAGCTCCTGTACATGTACAGTACACAGCGGGTAAAAGGGAACGATTCACTCCCGTCCGGTACTGTACAGCCCGTGTGTGTCTCAGTGTCGGCTCCTGTACATGTACAGCACACAAAGCAGATAAAAGGAACGATTCACTCCCGTCTGGTACTGTACGGTCCGTGTGTGTCTCAGTGTCAGCTCCTGTACATGTACAGCACACAGCGGGTAAAAGGGAACGATTCACTCCCGTCTGGTACTGTACGGCCCGTGTGTGTCTCAGTGTCAGCTCCTGTACGTGTACAGCACACAGCGGGTAAAAGGGAACGATTCACTCCCGTCTGGTACTGTACAGCCCGTGTGTCACAGGGTCAGCTCCTGTACATGTACAGCACACAGCGGGTAAAAGGGAACGATTCACTCCCATCTGGTACTGTACGGCCCATGTGTGTCTCAGTGTCAGCTCCTGTACATGTACAGCACACAGTGGGTAAAAGGGAACGATTCACTCCTGTCTGGTACTGTACGGCCTGTGTGTGTCTCAGTGTCAGCTCCTGTACATGTACAGTACACAGCGGGTAAAAGGGAACGATTCACTCCCGTCTGGTTCTGTACAGCCCGTGTGTGTCTCAGTGTCAGCTCCTGTACATGTACAGTACACAGCGGGTAAAAGGGAACGATTCACTCCCCTCTGGTACTGTACATCCCGTGTGTGTCTCAGTGTCAGCTCCTGTACATGTACAGTACACAGCGGGTAAAAGGGAACGATTCACTCCCGTCTGGTACTGTGAGGCCTGTGTGTGTGTCTCAGTGTCAGCTCCTGTACATGTACAGTACATAGCGGGTAAAAGATCGATTAGCTCCCATCTGGTACTGTACGGCCCGTGTGTGTCTCAGTGTCAGCTCCTGTACATGTGCAGCACACAGCGGGTAAAAGGGAATGATTTACTCCCATCTGGTACTGTACAGCCCGTGTGTGTGTCTCAGTGTCAGCTCCTGTACATGTACAGCACACCGGGTGAAAGGGAACGATTCACTCCCGTCTGGTACTGTACGGCCCGTGAGTGTCTCAGTGTCGGCTCCTGTACATGAAAAGTACACAGCAGGTAAAAGGGAACGATTCACTCCCCTCTGGTACTGTACGGCCTGTGTGTGTGTCTCAGTGTCAGCTCCTGTACATGTACAGTACACACAGCGGGTAAAAGGGAACGATTCACTCCCGTCTGGTGATGTACACAGCTCAGGGACTAGGCCTGCAGCCTTGGCCTGTAGTTGCTGGACACAACACAGGAACCAGTGTTTGAGACTGAGGAGGAGCAGCAGGGAACTGAGAGGGGCCTCAGTCGGGGATGTCGGTCAGCTCTGAACTTGCCTGCTTATGGACACACCCCCTCAGTGTGCGGACCACACACACTGTGAGACAGCAGCAGGAAATTCCCCACACATTAGAGCAGCAGAGGCCTCTCAGGAAGAGGGAAATATCACAGGCCTGAGCAGGAAGGAGAGACGCTAATCAGGCCCAGCCTCCGAGAGAGGAGACTGCAGTCTGAAGAATTATTCTGATGTGTCCTCCTCATGGGCAACAACCCACACACACACACCCACTGCAGGAAAGTCCCAGGCTCCATCCCCGGCCTAGTGCTAAGAGAGAGAGAGAGCGAGAAACAGAGAACAAGGAGAGAGAGAGAGAGAGAGAGGACTGCGGGGAAAGGGCGGGGGGAGTGGGACTGGCTGAGGTGCTCTTGCAGAGAGCCGGCACGGGCTCGACAGGCCGAATGGTCTCCTTCTGAGCTGTAACCATTCTATGATTCTATGAGAACATAAGAACATAAGAAGTAAGAGCAGGAGTCGGCCATACCGTCCCTCGAGCCTGCTCCGCCATTCAATAAGATCATGGCTGATCATCGACCTCAACTCCACTTTCCCGCCTGATCCCATATCCCTTGATTCCCCTGGAGTCCAAACATCTATCGATCTCAGCCTTGAATATACTCAAAGACTCAGCATTCACAGCCCTCTGGGGCAGAGAATTCCAAAGATTCACAACCCTCTGAGTGAAGAAATTCCTCCTCATCTCAGTCCTAAATGGCCTACTCCTTATCCTGAGACTATGCCCCGTAGTTCTAGACACTCCATCCAGGGGGAAACAACCTCTCAGCATCCACCCTGTCAATCCCCTTCAGAATCTTGCATGTTTCAATGAGATCACCTCTCATTCTTCTAAACTCCAGAGAGTATCGGCCCATTCTACACAATCTCTCATCATAGGACAGCCCTCTCATCCCAGGAATCAATCCAGTGAACCTTTGTTGCACCGCCTCCAAGGCAAGTATATCCTTCCTTAGATAGGGAGACCAGAACTGTGCACAGTACTCCAGGTGTGGTCTCACCAAGACCCTGTACAATTGTAGCAAGACTTCCTTACTCTTATACTCCAACCCCCTTGCAATAAAGGCCAACATGCCATTTGCCTTCCTTATTGCTTGCTGTACCTGCATGCTGGCTTTCTGTGTTTCTTGCACAAGGACATCCAAATCTCTCTGAACACCAACATTTGAAAGTTTCTCACCATTTAAAACATATTCTGTTTTTCTATTCTTCCTACCAAAGTGAATAACCTCACATTTCCCCACATTATACTCCATCTGCCACCTTACTGCCCACTCACTTAGTCTATCTAAAGCCCTTTGCAGACTCTTTGTGTTCTCCTCACAGCTTACTGTGAGAGAGAGAGAGAGAAACCCAGAACACAGAGAGAGAGAGAGAGAGAGAGAGATCAATCCAGAACACGGAGAGAGAGAGAGAGAGAGAGATCAATCCAGAACACGGAGAGAGAGAGAGAGAGAGAGAGAAACCCAGAACACGGAGAGAGAGAGAGAGAGAGAGAGAAACCCAGAACACAGAGAGAGAGAGAGAGAGAGAGAAATCAATCCAGAACACGGAGAGAGAAAGGGAGAGAAACCCATTGGATGGAGATCTATATTAGAGAAAGGAACAGGAGGAGGCCATTCAGCCCCTCGAGCCTGTTCCGCCATTCAATCAGATCATGGCTAAACTGTGCCTCAACCCCATTTCCCCACCTTTGCTCCGTACTCCTTGACAAAATTCTGTTGCCACAGATGCAGAAACGAACAAATGTCAAAACAAAAAGTTTTTTTTAGTACATCAGACAGGAAAGGAAGCTATGTAAATAGTTCACTCAGAAACTCTGGGATGTGAGTGGAGGACGAGCTGAGACGTAGCAGAGATGGGAGCCTCAAACTCTGGCAGCCTGACGCCGGGATAGCCTGGGAAAGAAGCTATTAAAACACACGAGCTTAATAACTTACGGACACATTGGACTGACCTCAGCTTGAACCTTCATTCCCGAGGAGTTCCACCCACTCCCTCCCGGGATCCGCTCATCTCGTTAATGTGTCGCAGCTGTCTGTTCAAGCGTGAGGTGGAAAGTTTCTGGAAAGTGATACCAGCCTCTCACCACCCCCGCACACAAGCAGCACAAGTTCAAAGCTCACCTTGGAGTTCAGCGATCGAATGGGAAACAACAAATGATTCTCTTTCCCTCTCGATAGTGTTTTGCCTTAAAATGAAGGGCAGCCATTTTAAGTCAGCCATTTTGTTATCTCCTTGACATTGGAAGATGAGGGAGGGAACCAATTTGAGTCAGCCATTTTCTTACCTCCTTGGCATTGGGACGAAGGACTAAAGTTGTGTGGAGAGACTGGAGAAGCTGGGATTGTTCTCCTTAGAGCAAAGGTTAAGAAGAGATTTGATTGAGGTGTTCAAAATCATGAATGGTTTTGATAGAGTAAATAAGGAGAAACTGTTTCCAGTGGCAGGAGGGTCGGTAACCAGACGACACAGATTTAAGGTGATTGGCAAAAGAACCAGAGGGGAGATGAGGAAAAACTTTTTTACGCAGCGAGTTGTTGTGATCTGGAATGCGCTGCCTGAAAGGGCGGTGGAAGCAGATTCAATAGTGACTTTCAAAAGAGAATTGGATAAATACTCGAAGGGGAAAGAATTGCTGGGGCTATGGAGAAAGAGCAGGGAAGTGGGATTAATGGGATAGCTGTTTTAAAGAACCGACACAGGCAAGATGGGCCGAATGGCCTCCTTCTTTCGGGTGAGCTGTTAAACCAAGGCCCCGTCTGCTCTCTCAGGTGGACATGAAAGAGCCCATGGCACTATTTCGAAGAGGAGCAGGGGTCCTCTCCCCTGTGTCCTGGCCAATAATTATCTCTCAATCAACATGACAAAAAACAGGTTATCTGGTTATTATCACATTGCTGTTTGTGGGAGCTTGCTGTGTGCAGATTGGCTGCAGCGTTTCCCACATTACAACAGTGACTAGACTACAAAACATACGCCATTCTGGCGGCGAGGGAATGAGGGGTGAGGTGGAAGGGCAGAAAGACTGATGTGTGGGACCTACCTCAGGACAAGCCGGGGAAGGAATCTGTCCCATCAAACACTCCCAGGGCAGGTACAGCACGGGTTAGATAGAGAGTAAAGCTCCCTCTACACTGTCCCATCAAACACTCCCAGGGCAGGTATAGCACGGGTTAGATACAGAGTAAAGCTCCCTCTACACTGTCCCATCAAACACTCCCAGGGCAGGTATAGCACGGGTTAGATACAGAGTATCTGGCCTTCTTCCTCTAACTCTCTGACTCTCCAGGTCACTCTATCTGTGTCTCTATCTCTCTCATTCTATCTCGCCCTCTCTTTCCCTTTAGATGTCTGTCTTTCTTGTTCCCTCTCTCTCTCTTCCACTCTTTCTCTCATTCTCTCTCTCTCATTTTCGGTCTCTCTCTCTCTCTCTCTCTCTCTTTCTCTTTCTCCCTCCTCTCTCTCTCTCTCTCTTTCTTTCTCCCTCCATGCCTCTCCCTCACTGCCTGACACCTCATATTGCTCTCTCTTTGTCCCTTCCTATTTCCCTCCCTTCCTCCCTCCCACCCTCTGTGCCTCCCTCACTTACTGACCTCGTATCTCTCTATCTCCCTCTCCCTCCCTCTCTCCCACTCAGACACCCCAAATCTCCCTCTCCCTCCATCCCTCTCTCTCTCCCTCCCCCTGTCCCTCCCTCACTCACTCACTGACACCCCGTATCTCTTTATTTCACTCTCCCTACATCCCTCTCTCTCTCCCTCCCCCCCCTCCCTCACTCTCTGACAATTAGATACAGAGTAAAGCTCCCTCTGCACTGTCCCATCAAACACTCCCAGGGAAGGGACAGCATGGGTTAGATACAGAGTAAAGCTCCCTCTACACTGTCCCATCAAACACTCCCAGGGCAGCTACAGCACGGGTTAGATAGAGAGTAAAGCTCCCTCTGCACTGTCCCATCAAACACTCCCAGGACAGGTACAGCACGGGTTAGATAGAGAGTAAAGCTCCCTCTGCACTGTCCCATCAAACACTCCTAGGACAGGTACAGCACAGGTTAGATACAGATTAAAGGTCCCTCTACACTGCCCCATCAAACACTCCCGGGGCAGGTACAGCTCGGGTTAGATACAGAGTAAAGCTCCCTCTACGCTGTCCCATCAAACACTCCCAGGGCAGGTACAGCACGGGTTAGATACAGAGTAAAGCTCCCTCTACACTGTCCCATCAAACACTCCCAGGGCAGGTACAGCACGGGTTAGATACAGAGTAAAGCTCCCTCTACACTGTCCCATCAAACACTCCCAGGGCAGGTACAGCACGGGTTAGATACAGAGTAAAGCTCCCTCCTACTGTCCCATCAAACACTCCCAGGGCAGGTACAGCACGGGTTAGATACAGAGTAAAGCTCCCTCTACATTGTCCCATCAAACACTCCCAGGGCAGGTACAGCACGGGTTAGATACAGAGTAAAGCTCCCTCCTACTGTCCCATCAAACACAGCAGAGGAAAAATTTTGGGTATCGCCCATTTTGGGGCGCTAATATCAGCCGGGCGCAAAGTTTAGCGCCCGGCGCTAATTATCGCCTTCAACTGCAAAATTCGCCTCTATCGCCCCCCTGGAGGTGGGTTGAGCGCTAAATCAGGCGCTACACACCTCTCTTAAGGCACTAACGTCGGGGAGCGAGGCGCTACCTCAGAGCGCTACCGAAGCTCAGGCGATGTCCGTTACCATGGAAGCCAGACAGACTGGCGCCGTCCAGTTCTTAAAGGGGACGGGCCATCTTGCTGGCCAGCCGCGCCCTGCTCATTGCAGCCTTGCATCTCGGCCTGGAGAGACCTCAAAAGCAATTGTGTTGGAAGCACTAATGGATAGGCCCAGGGAAAGAGCTCGGCGCTTAGGAACCTCAAAAGTGGTGCTGAGGGCTAAAACTCCTCAGGACAGCGTTAAAACCAAAAGTTTTGCCGACAAGAAAAGGCAGGTAGCGCCCGCCTTTAAACAGCGCTCCCCCAGCCCCTTCCCGGCTTGAAAACGTTCCCCTCTGCCTGTCGTTCCTCGCGGCAGGCGCTAAGGCAGGGGGCGTGACTCAATATCCGGTCTGGGGCGCTAACGGGGCGTTGCGCACTCGACTGACATCACGATCTGCAGGAGATCATGGCGGCAGTATTTAGCGCCGCCGAAAAACGACTGATAAATTTTGCGAGCGGCGCTCAAATCGCCGCGCTCGGGCGCTAAGTTCCTAGCGCCCCGTTAGCGCCCACCAGAGGCACTTACAGGAGGCGCTAACCAATCGAACTTTTCCCCCCAGCAAGTTTGAAATGATGTTGCCTTGTTTAGTGCCTTTTGTGTCCACACGGTGACAGTATAGCTGAAACATTCAGCTCAATAATGTTCGACATTCTGCACCCTCGTCAACTTCTTTAAGTTAGAAATAACAACAAGGCCTGGGTTGCTGAGGACCCACACAGAGAACACAGCAAGAGCCCAGAGGTACTGAGCCCCACACACAGAGCACAGGAAGAGCCCAGTGGTACTGAGCCCCACACACAGAGCAAAGGAAGAGGCCAGGGATACTGAGCCCCACACACAGAGCACAGGATGAGCCCAGAGGTACTGAGCCCCACACACAGAGCAAAGGAAGAGGCCAGGGATACTGAGCCCCACACACAGAGCACAGGATGAGCCCAGAGGTACTGAGCCCCACACACAGAGCAAAGGAAGAGGCCAGGGATACTGAGCCCCACACACAGAGCACAGGATGAGCTCAGGGGTACTGAGCCCCACACACAGAGCACAGGAAGAGCCCAGTGGTACTGAGCACCACACACAGAGCACAGGAAGAGCCCAGGGGTACTGAGCACCACACTCAGAGCACAGGAAGAGCCCAAGGGTACTGAGCCCCACACACAGAGTACAGGAAGAGCCCATGGGTGCTGAGCCCCACTCACAGAGCACAGGAAGAGCCCAGGGGTACTGAGCCCCACACACAGAGCACAGGAAGAGCCCAGGGTTACTGAGCCCCACACACACAGCACAGGAAAACCCCAGGGGCACTGAGCCCCACACACAGAGCACAGGAAGATCCCAGAGGGTACTGAGCCCCACACACAGAGCACAGGAAGAGCCCAGGGGCACTGAGCCCCACACACAGAGCAGAGGAAGAGCCCAGAGGGTCCTGAGCCCCACACACAGAGCACAGGAAGAGCCCATGGGTGCTGAGCCCCACACACAGAGCACAGGAAGAGCCCAGGGGTACTGAGCCCCACAGTCAGAGCACAGGAAGAGCCCAGGGGTACTGAGCCCCACTCACAGAGCAGAGGAAGAGCCCAGAGGTACTGAGCCCCACACACAGTGCACAGGAAGAGCCCAGGGGTACTGAGCCCCACACACAGAGCACAGGAAGAGCCCAGGGGTACTGAGCCCCACACACAGAGCACAGGAAGAGCCCATGGGTGCTGAGCCCCACACACAGAGCACAGGAAGAGCCCAGGGGTACTGAACCCCACACACAGAGCACAGGAAGAGCCCACGGATACTGAGCTTCACACACAGAGCACAGGAAGAGCCTAGGGGTACTGAGCCCCACACACAGAGCACAGGAAGAGCCCAGGGGTACTGAGCCCCACACACAGAGCACAGGAAGAGCCCAGGGGTACTGAGCACCACACACAGAGCACAGGAAGAGCCCAGGAGTACTGAGCCCCACTCACAGAGCAGAGGAAGAGCCCAGCGGTACTGAGCCCCACACACAGAGCACAGGAATTGCCGAGGGGTGCTGAGCCCCAGACAGAGAGCACAGGAAGAGCCCAGGGGTACTGAGCACCACACTCAGAGCACAGGAAGAGCCAAGGGGTACTGAGCCCCACACACAGAGCACAGGAAGAGCCCATGGGTGCTGAGCACCACCCACAGAGCACAGGAAGAGCCCAGGGGTACTGAGCACCACACACAGAGCACAGGAAGAGCCCAGGGGTACTGAGCACCAGACTCAGAGCACAGGAAGAGCCCAGAGGTACTGAGCCCCACACACAGAGCACAGGAAGAGCCCAGGGGTACTGAGCACCACACACAGAGCACAGGAAGAGCCCAGGGGTGCTGAACCTCACACACAGAGCACAGGAAGAGCCCATGGGTACTGAGCCACACACACAGAGCACAGGAAGAGCCCAGGGGTACTGAGCACCAGACTCAGAGCACAGGAAGAGCCCATGGGTACTGAGCCCCACACACAGAGCACAGGAAGAGCCTAGGGGTACTGAGCCCCACACACAGAGCACAGGAAGAGCCCATGGGTACTGAGCCCCACACACAGAGCAGAAAAGCCTCTCTGTCATTGTCTATTTCTGGCCTTCTCCCTCTAACTCTCTGACTCACCAGGTCTCTCTATCTGTGTCTCTGTCTCTCTCATACTATCTCGCCATCTCTTTCCCTTCAGGTGTCTGTCTTTCTTGTTCCCTCTCTCTCTCTTCCACAGTTTCTCTCATTCTCTCTCTCTTGTTTTCTCTCTCTCTTTCTCTTTCTCCCTCCCTCTCTCTCTCTCTCTCTTTCTTTCTCCCTCCACGCCTCTCCCTCACTGCCTGACACCTTATATCTCTCTCTCATTGTCCCTTCCTCTCTCCCTCCATTCCTCCCTCCCACCCTCTGTGCCTCCCTCCCTCACTTACTGACCTCGTATCTCTCTATCTCCCCCTCACTCCCTCTCTCCCACTCAGACACCCCAAATCTCCCTCTCCCTCCATCCCTCTCTCTCTCCCTCCCCCTGTCCCTCCCTCACTCACTCACTGACACCAAGTATTTCTTTATTTCACTCTCCCTAAATCCCTCTCTCTCTCCCTCCCCCCCCTCCCTCACTCTCTGACAATTAGATACAGAGTAAAGCTCACTCTGCACTGTCCCATCAAACACTCCCAGGGCAGGTACAACACGGGTTAGATACAGAGTAAAGCTCCCTCTGCACTGTCCAATCAAACACTCCCAGGGCAGGTACAGCACAGGTTAGATACAGAGTAAAGGTCCCTCTACACTGTCCCATCAAACACTCCCAGGGCAGCTACAGCACGGGTTAGATACAGAGTAAAGCTCCCTCTACACTGTCCCATCAAAAACTCCCAGGGCAGGTACAGCACGGGTTAGCTACAGAGTAAAGCTCCCTCTACACTGTCCCGTCAAACAATCCCAGGGCAGGTACAGCAGGGGTTAGATACAGAGTAAAGCTCCCTCTACACTGTCCCATCAAACACTCCCAGGGCAGGTACAGCACGGGTTAGATACAGAGTAAAGCTCCCTCTACACTGTCCCGTCAAACACTCCCAGGGCAGGTACAGCAGGGGTTAGATACAGAGTAAAGCTCCCTCTACACTGTCCCATCAAACACTCCCAGGGAGATACAGCACGGGTTAGATACAGAGTAAAGCTCCCTCTACACTGTCCCAGCAAACACTCGCAGGGCAAGTACAGCACCGGTTAGATACAGAGTAAAGCTCCCTCTACACTGTCCCATCAAACACTCCCAGGGCAAGTACAGCACGGGTTAGATACACAGTAAAGCTCCCTCTACACTGCCCCATCAAACACTCCCAGGGAGGTACAGCACAGGTTAGATACAGAGTAAAGCTCCCTCTACACTGTCCCATCAAATACTCCCAGGGCAGGTACAGCACGGGTTAGATACAGAGTAAAGCTCCCTCTACACTGCCCCATCAAACTATCCCAGGGCAGGTACAGCACGGGTTAGATACAGAGTGAAGCTCCCTCTACACTGACCCATCAAACACTCCCAGGGCAGGTACAGCACGGGTTAGATACAGAGTGAAGCTCCCTCTACACTGTCCCATCAAACACTCCCAGGGCAGTTACAGCACGGGTTAGATACAGAGTAAAGCTCCCTCTACACTGCCCCATCAAACACTCCCAGGGCAGGTACACCACGGGTTAGATACAGAGTAAAGCTCCCTCTACACTGTCCCATCAAACTGTACCAGGGCAGGTACAGCACGGGTTAGATACAGAGTAAAGCTCCCTCTACACTGTCCCATCAAACACTCCCAGGGCAGGTACAGCACGGGTTAGATACAGAGTAAAGCTCCCTCTACACTGTCCCATCAAACACTCCCAGGGCAGGTACAGCACGGGTTAGATACAGACTGAAGCTCCCTCTACACTGTCCCATCAAACACTCCCAGGGCAGGTATAGCACTGGTTAGATACAGAGTGAAGCTCCCTCTACACTGCCCCATCAAACACTCCCAGGGCAGGTACAGCACGGGTTAGATACAGAGTAAAGCTCCCTCTACACTGTCCCATCAAACACTCCCAGGGCAGGTACAGCACGGGTTAGATACAGAGTAAAGCTCCCTCTACACTGTCCCATCAAACACTCCCAGGGCAGGTACAGCACGGGTTAGATACAGAGTAAAGCTCCCTCTACACTGTCCCATCAAACACTCCCAGGGCAGGTACAGCACGGGTTAGATACAGAGTAAAGCTCCCTCTACACTGTCCCATCAAACACTCCCAGGGCAGGTACAGCACGGGTTAGATACAGACTGAAGCTCCCTCTACACTGTCCCATCAAACACTCCCAGGGCAGGTATAGCACTGGTTAGATACAGAGTGAAGCTCCCTCTACACTGCCCCATCAAACACTCCCAGGGCAGGTACAGCACGGGTTAGATACAGAGTAAAGCTCCCTCTACACTGTCCCATCAAACACTCCCAGGGCAGGTACAGCACGGGTTAGATACAGAGTAAAGCTCCCTCTACACTGTCCATCAAACACTCCCAGGGCAGGTACAGCACGGGTTAGATACAGAGTAAAGCTCCCTCTACACTGTCCCATCAAACACTACCAGGGCAGGTACAGCAAGTTTGAAATGATGTTGTCTTTTTTAGTGTCTTTTGTGTCCACACGGTGACAGTACAGCTGAAACATTCAGCTCAATAATGTTCGACATTCTGCACCCTCGTCACCTACTTTCAGTTAGAAATAACAACAAGGCCCGGGTTGCTGAGGTCCCACACAGAGAACACAGCAAGTGCCCAGAGGTACTGAGCCCCACTCACAGTGCACAGCAAGATCCCAGGGGCACCGAGCCCCACACATAGAGCACAGGAAGAGCCCAGAGATACTGAGCCCCACACACAGAGCACAGGAAGAGCCCAGAGGTACTGAGCCCTACTCACAGTGCACAGCAAGATCCCAGGGGCACCGAGCCCCACACACAGAGCACAGGAAGAGCCCAGGGGTGCTGAGCCCCACACACAGAGCACAGCAAGATCCCAGGGGTACTGAGCCCCACACACAGAGCACAGCAAGATCCCAGGGGTACTGAGCCCCACACACAAAGCACAGGCAGAGCCCATGGGTACTGAGCACCACACTCAGAGCAGAAAAGCCTCTCTGTCATTGTCTATGTCTTGCCTTCTCCCTCTAACTCTCTGACTCTCCAGGTCTCTCTATCTGTCTCTCTCTCTCTCTCATTCTATCTCGCCATCTCTTTCCCTTTAGATGTCTTTCTTTCTTGTTCTCTCTCTCCCTCCCTCACTGACTGACACCCAGGATCTCTCTATCTCCCTCTCCCTCCATCCCTCTCTCCCTCCCTCCCTCACTGACTGACTCCCCATAGCTCTCCATCAACTCTCCCTCCATCCCTCTCTCCCTCCCTCTCTCTCTCCTCCCTCCCTCACTGACTGACACCCATATCCCTCCCTCTCCCTCCATCCCTCTCTCCTTCCCTCATTCGCTCCCTCCCTCACTCACTGACACCCAGAATCTCTCTATCTCCCTCTCCCTCCATCCCTCTCTCCCTCCCTCCCTCACTGACTGACTGACTGACTCCCCATATCGCTCCATCTCCCTCTCCCTCCATCCCTCTCTCCCTCCCTCTCTCTCTCCCTCCCTCACCAACTGACACCCATATCCCTCCCTCTCCCTCCATCCCTCTCTCCCTCCCTCATTCGCTCCCTCCCTCACTCACTGACACCCAGAATCTCTCTATCTCCCTCCATCCCTCTCTCCCTCCCTCACTCACTGACTGACAGCCCGTATCCCTCTATCTCCCTCCATCCCTCACTCACTCTCTCCCTCCCTCATTCGCTCCCTCCCTCACTCACTGACACCCAGTACCTCTCTATCTCCCTCTCCCTCCATCCCTCTCTCCCTCCCTCTCTCCCTCCCTCACTCACTGACTGACAGCCCGTATCTCTCCATCTCCCTCCCTCTCCCTCACTCACGTACTAACACCCCATATCTCTCTATTTCCTTTTCGCTTCTGCGCTCTGTCCCTCCCTCCCTCCCTCTCTCCCCTATCTCTCTATCTCTGTACCTGCTGATGCAGGAAGTGAGCTCGGGCTCTCTATACATAGATAACCATGAGATCATTGTTAGCAATCAGCAGAGAGCAACACGCCGCTCACACACACACACAGTTGAGCTGAGAGGAGACAGGACAAGTCGATTCGCTCCCATGGCAGAACCAGACTCACCTAAAGCAGCAGGTAGGGCTAGAATCTGCTGAACCTGTGCGTCCCCTTCAGGATCTCTCTCAGCTTCCTCCCGTTACAGTATCATCGGAACGTGGGAACATCGGAACAGGTTGTTTTTTCGGACTGGAGGAAGGCGGTGGAACAAAATGGTGTTCCCCAGGGGTCCGCGCTAGGTCCGCTGCTGTTTTTTGACAGATATATAGGCCCAGAAATTCCGTTGCCATCTGGAAAAATCGGCGCCTGGACCGAAGGGCTCCCGGGAGGCGCAGAGTTCCGTTGCTGGGCCTTTCCAAACTGCTGGCTGCGCAGGGCCCACGTATCGCCTGCTTTTACCAGGCGCAAGAATTGTGAGTGTTTTCTGCGGGCGGAGGGTCTCCAAAAAATGGAACTCTCCACCCGCAGAGGCCCTGCTCCCGGGCAGGCGGAGGATCTGTCAAGAGCTCTCTTGCAGATAATAAAGGTTCCTGGGCTTTATAAATAGAGGCGTAGAGTACAACAGTCAGGAAGTCCTGCTAAACCTTTATATAAAACACGAGTTTGGCCTCAGCTCGAGTACTGCGTACAATTCTGAGCACCGCACTTTAGGAAGGATGTGAAGGCCTTAGAGAGGGTGCAGAAGAGATTGACCAGAATGGTACCAGGGATGAAGGACTTCAGTTATGTGAAGAGACTGGAGAAGCTGGGGTTGTTCTCCTTAGAGCAGAGAAGGTTAAGGGGAGATTGACCAGAATGGTTCCAGGGATGAGGGACTTCAGTTATGTGGAGAGACTGGAGAAGCTGGGGTTGTTCTCCTCGGAGCAGAGAAGACGAAGAGGAGATTTGATAGAGGTGTTCAAAATCATGAGGGGTCTAGACAGAGTCAATGGAGAGAAACTGTTCCCATTGGTGGAAGGGTCGAGAACCAGAGGACACAGATTTAAGGTGATTGGCAAAAGAATCAAAGGCGACATGAGGAAAAACTTTTTTAGGCAGCGAGTGGTTAGGATCTGGAATGCACTGCCTGAGAGGGTGGTGGAGGCCAGACTCAATCGCGGCTTTCAAAAGGGAATTGGATAAGCACCTGAAGGAGAAAGAATTGCAGGGAGATGGGGAAAGGGCGGGGGAGTGGGACTAGCTGGATTGCTCGTTGAAAGGCCGGCGCAGATTAGATGGGCTGAATGGCCTCCTTCTGTGCTGTACTATTCTATGATTCTATGTACAGTATATAACGGGTAAAAGGGAACGATTTACTCCCGTCTGGTACTGTACAGCCCGTGTGTGTCTCAGTGTCGGCTCCTGTACATGTACAGTACACAGCGGGTAAAAGGGAACGATTCACTCCCGTCTGGTACTGTACGGCCCGTGTGTGTGTCTCAGTGTCAGCTCCTGTACATGTACAGTACACAGCGGGTAAAAGGGAACGATTCACTCCCGTCTGGTACTGTACGGCCTGTGTGTGTGTCTCAGTGTCAGCTCCTGTACATGTACAGTACACAGCAGGTAAAAGGGAACGATTCACACCCGTCTGGTACTGTACGGCCCGTGTGTGTCTCAGTGTCAGCTCCTGTACATGTACAGTACACACAGCGGGTAAAAGGAACGATTCACTCCTGTCTGGTACTGTACGGCCTGTGTGTGTCCCAGTGTCAGCTCCTGTCCAGGTACAGTGCACAGCAGGTAAAAGGGAACGATTCACTTCCGTCTGGTACTGTACGGCCCGTGTGTGTC
The DNA here is from genome assembly GCA_030390025.1 of Squalus acanthias. NCBI lineage: Eukaryota > Metazoa > Chordata > Chondrichthyes > Squaliformes > Squalidae > Squalus > Squalus acanthias. The sequence continues at coordinate 104,452 of JASTWF010001103.1, read as the reverse complement.
TCAGTGTCAGCTCCTGTACATGTACAGCACACAGCAGGTAAAAGGGAACGATTCACTCGCGTCTGGTACTGTACGGCCCGTGTGTGTCTCAGTGTCAGCTCCTGTACATGTACAGCACACAGTGGGTAAAAGGGAATGATTCACTCCCGTCTGGTACTGTATGGCCCTTGTGTGTCTCAGTGTCAGCTCCTGTACATGTACTGTACACAGCGGGTAAAAGGGAACGATTCACTCCCGTCTGGTACTGTACGGCCCGTGTGTGTCTCAGTGTCAGCTCCTGTACATGTACTGTACACAGCTGGTTAATGGGAATGATTCACTCCCGTCTGGTACTGTACGGCCCGTGTGTGTCTCAGTGTCAGCTCCTGTACATGTACAGTACACAGCTGGTTAATGGGAATGATTCACTCCCGTCTGGTACTGTACGGCCCGTGTGTGACTCAGTGTCAGTTCCTGTTTGGTTGAGACATTAAACCGATGCTCTGTCTGCCCTCCCAGGTCGATGTAAAAGATCCCATGGCACTATTAGGAGAAGAGCAGGTGGAGTTTGCCCCTGGTCCCATGCCCAATATTTATCCCTCAATCAACACCACTAAAAAACAGATTATCTGGTCATTATCACAGTGCTGTTTGTGGGATCTTGCTGTGCACAACTGGCTGCCGTGTGTCATACATTACAACAGTGACTACACTTCAAAAGGTACTTCATTGTTTATAAAGTGCACTGGGATGTCCTGAGGTAGTGAAAGGCACGATAGATATGCAAGTCTTTTTCTCATTTTCTCGCACCCCGTCTCCTCGAGGATTAACCAACTGCCTGCAAACACTGGGGTAGGATACCCTGCCACGGCAGATATAGACCTGCCTCAGTTTCACTTCCGATACAAGGTTCCCCCTGCCCCGTGGCAGGGAGATGCATTAATGTGATAATGCCTCCGCTTGCAGACCACAAAACACACACAAATACACAGCTGCACAATTAGCAGGAAGTGAAATATCTGACACTGCACTAAGTTCAAGGGAGTGTGGCAGAAACTGCGATAACCAAACGCACTGTGACACCCGGTCCCAGAGGGGGAAAGGACAGTGTATCTAACGCACTGTGACACCCGGTCACAGAGGGGGAAAGGACAGTGTATCTAACGCACTGTGACACCTGGTCCCAGAGGGGGAGAGGACAGTGTATCTAACGCACTGTGACACCCGGTCCCAGAGGGGGAAAGGACAGTGTATCTAACGCACTGTGACACCCGGTCCCAGAGGGGGAAAGGACAGTGTATCTAACGCACTGCGATACCCGGTCCCAGAGGGGGAAAGGACAGTGTATCTAACACACTGTGACACCCGGTCCCAGAGGGGGAAAGGACAGTGTATCTAACGCACTGTGACACCCGGTCCCACAGAGGGAAAGGACAGTGTATCTAACGCACTGTGACACCCGGTCCCAGAGAGGGAAAGGACATTGTATCTAACACACTGTGACACCCGGTCCCAGAGCGGGATAGGACAGTGTATCTAACACACTGTGAAACCCGGTCCCAGAGGGGGAAAGGACAGTGTATCTAACACACTGTGACACCCGGTCCCAGAGGGGGAAAGGACAGTGTATCTAACGCACTGTGACACCCGGTCCCAGAAGGGGAAAGGACAGTGTATCTAACACACTGTGACACCCGGTCCCAGAGGGGGAAAGGACAGTGTATCTAACGCACTGTGACACCCGGTCCCAGAGGGGGAAAGGACAGTGTATCTAACACACTGTGACACCTGGTCCCAGAGGGGGAAAGGACAATGTATCTGATGCACTGAGACACCCGGTCCCAGAGGGGGAAAGGACAGTGTATCTAACGCACTGTGACACCCGGTCCCAGAGGGGGAAAGGACAATGTATCTGATGCACTGAGACACCCGGTCCCAGAGGGGGAAAGGACAGTGTATCTAACGCACTGTGACACCCGGTCGCAGAGGAGGAAAGGACAGTGTAACTAACACACTGTGACACCCGGTCCTAGAGGGGGAAAGGACAGTGTATCTAACGCACTGTGACACCCGGTCCCAGAGGGTGAAAGGACAGTGTATCTAACGCCCTGTGACACCTGGTCCCAGAGGGGGAAAGGACAGTGTTCATAACGCACTGTGACACCCGGTCCCAGAGGGGGAGAGGACAGTGTATCTAACGCACTGTGACACCCGGTCCCAGAGGGGGAAAGGTCAGTGTATCTAACACACTGTGACACCCGGTCCCAGAGGGGGAAAGGACAGTGTATCTAACGCACTGTGACACCCGGTCCCACAGAGGGAAAGGACAGTGTATCTAACACACTGTGACACCCGGTCCCAGAGGGGGAAAGGACAGTGTATCTAACGCACTGTGATACCCGGTCCCAGAGGGGGAAAGGTCAGTGTATCTAACACACTGTGACACCCGGTCCCAGAGGGGGAAAGGACAGTGTATCTAACGCACTGTGACACCCGGTCCCACAGAGGGAAAGGACAGTGTATCTAACGCACTGTGACACCCGGTCCCAGAGAGGGAAAGGACATTGTATCTAACACACTGTGACACCCGGTCCCAGAGGGCGAAAGGACAGTGTATCTAACGCACTGTGACACCCGGTCCCAGAGGGGGAAAGGACAGTGCATCTGACGCACTGTGACACCCGGTCCCAGAGGGGGAAAGGACAGTGTATCTAACACAGTGTGACACCCGGTCCCACAGGGGGAAAGGACAGTGTATCTAACACACTGTGACACCCGGTCCCAGAGCGGGAAAGGACAGTGTATCTAACACACTGTGAAACCCGGTCCCAGAGGGGGAAAGGACAGTGTATCTAATGCACTGTGACACCCGGTCCCAGAGGGGGAAAGGACAGTGTATTTAACACACTGTGACACCCGGTCCCAGAGGGGAAAGGACAGTGTATCTAACACACTGTGACACCCGGTCCCAGAGGGGGAAAGGACAATGTACCTAACGCACTGTGACACCCGGCCCCAGAGGAAAAGGACAGTGTATCTAACGCACTGTGACACCCGGTCCCAGAGGGGGAAAGGACAGTGTATCTAACGCACTGTGACACCCGGTCCCAGAGGGGGAAAGGACAGTGCATCTGACGCACTGTGACACCCGGTCCCAGAGGGGGAAAGGACAGTGTATCTAACACAGTGTGACACCCGGTCCCACAGGGGGAAAGGACAGTGCATCTGACGCACTGTGACACCCGGTCCCAGAGGGGGAAAGGACAGTGTATCTAACACACTGTGACACCCGGTCCCAGAGCGGGAAAGGACAGTGTATCTAACACACTGTGAAACCCGGACCCAGAGGGGGAAAGGACAGTGTATCTAATGCACTGTGACACCCGGTCCCAGAGGGGGAAAGGACAGTGTATCTAACACACTGTGACACCCGGTCCCAGAGGGGGAAAGGACAATGTACCTAACGCACTGTGACACCCGGCCCCAGAGGAAAAGGACAGTGTATCTAACACGCTGTGACACCCGGTCCCAGAGGGGGAAAGGACAGTGTATCTAACGCACTGTGACACCCGGTCCCAGAGGGGGAAAGGACAGTGTATCTAACACACTGTGACACCCGGTCGCAGAGGAGGAAAGGACAGTGTATCTGACGCACTGTGACACCCGGTCCTAGAGGGGGAAAGGACAGTTTTGGTGTCCTTACTTAAGGAAAGACATCCTTGCTCTCGAGGCAGTGCAAAAAAGGTTCATTCGGTTAATCCCGGGGATGAGGGGGTGGTCATATGAGGAGAGGTTGGGTAGATTGGGACTCTACTCAGTGGAGTTCAGAAGAATGAGAGGCGATCTTATTGAAACATATAAGATTGTGAAGGGGTTGGATCGGGTGGATGCGGGGAGGATGTTCCCGATGACGGGTGAGACGAGAACTAGGGGACATAGTCTTAGAATAAGGGGCTGCTCTTTCAAAACTGAGATGAGGAGGAACTACTTCACTCAGAGGGTGGTAGGTCCATGGAATATGCTGCCACAAAAAGCTGTAGAAGCTACAACATTAATTAAATTTAAAACAGAAATAGACAGTTTCCTAGAAGTAAAGGGCATTAAGGGTTACGGGGAGCGGGCAGGAATTTGGACATGAGTCTAGGTTCGGATCGGTCATGGGCCTGTGGGTAGTGGAGCGGGCCCAGGGACTGTGTAGCCTGATTCTGCTCCTATTTCGTGTGTGCAATTCTGTTAGATGCAGGAGATGGTTCTGTGATAGATAGTAGATTGGCGGTTAGGATCAGATCAGCCATGATCTTATTGAATGGCGGAGCAGGCTCGAGGGGCCGATTGGCCTACTCCTGCTCCTATTTCTTATGTTCTTATGTTCTTAACGCACTGTGACACCCGGTCCCAGAGGGTGAAAGGACAGTGTATCTAACGCCCTGTGACACCTGGTCCCAGAGGGGGAAAGGACAGTGTATCTAACGCACTGTGACACCCGGTCCCAGAGGGGGAAAGGACATTGTATCTAACGCCCTGTGACACCCGGTCCCAGAGGGGGAAAGGACAGTGTATCTAACGCACTGTGACACCCGGTCCCAGAGGGGGAAAGGACAGTGTATCTAGCGCACTGTGACACCCGGTCCCAGTGGGGGAAAGGACAGTGTATCTAACACACAGTGACACCCTGTCCCAGAGGGGGAAAGGACACTGTACCTAACTGACTGTGACACCCGGTCACAGAGGGGAAAGGACAGTGTATCTAACACACTGTGACACCCGGTCCCAGAGTAGGAAAGGAGAGTGTATCTAACGCACTGTGACACCCGGTCCCAGAGGGGGAAAGGACATTCTATCTAACACACTGTGACACCCGGTCCCAGAGGGGGAAAGGACACTGTAACTAACTGACTGTGACACCCGGTCACAGAGGGGAAAGGACAGTGTATCTAACGCACTGTGACACCCGGTCCCAGAGGGGGAGAGGACAGTGTATCTAACGCACTGTGACACCCGGTCCCAGAGGCGGAAAGGACACTGTATCTAACGCACTCTGACACCCGGTCCCAGAGGGGGAAAGGACAGTGTATCTAACACACTGTGACACCAGGTCCCAGAGGGGGAAAGGACAGTGTATCTAACGCACTGTGACACCCGGTCCCAGAGGGGGAAAGGTCAGTGTATCTAACGCACTGTGGCACCCGGTCTCAGAGGGGGAAAGGACAGTGTATCTAACGCACTGTGACACCCGGTCCCAGAGGGGGAAAGGTCAGTGTATCTAACGCAATGTGACACTTGGTCCCAGAGGGGGAAAGGTCAGTGTATCTAACGCACTGTGACACCCGGTCTCAGAGGGGGAAAGGACAGTGTATCTAACGCAATGTGACACTTGGTCCCAGAGGGGGAAAGGTCAGTGTATCTAACGCACTGTGACACCCGGTCCCAGAGGGGGAAAGGACAATGTATCTAACACACTGTGACACCCGGTCCCAGAGGGGGAAAGGACAGTGTATCTAACGCACTGTGACACCCGGTCCAAGAGGGGGAAAGGACAGTGTATCTAACGCACTGTGATACCCGGTCCCAGAGGGGGAAAGGACAGTGTATCTAACACACTGTGACACCCGGTCCCAGAGGGGCAAAGGACAGTGTATCTAACGCACTGTGACACCCGGTCCCACAGAGGGAAAGGACAGTGTATCTAACGCACTGTGACACCCGGTCCCAGAGAGGGAAAGGACATTGTATCTAACACACTGTGACACCCGGTCCCAGAGGGAGAAAGGACAGTGTATCTAACACACTGTGACACCCGGTCCCAGAGAGGGAAAGGACATTGTATCTAACACATTGTGACACCCGGTCCCAGAGGGGGAAAGGACAGTGTATCTAACACAGTGTGACACCCGGTCCCACAGGGGGAAAGGACAGTGTATCTAACACACTGTGACACCCGGTCCCAGAGCGGGAAAGGACAGTGTGTCTAACACACTGTGAAACCCGGTCCCAGAGGGGGAAAGGACAGTGTATCTAACGCACTGTGACACCCGGTCCCAGAGGGGGAAAGGACAGTGTATCGAATGCACTGTGACACCCGGTCCCAGAGGGGGAAAGGACAGTGTATCTAATGCACTGTGACACCCGGTCCCAGAGGGGGAAAGGACAGTGTATCTAACGCACTGTGACACCCGGTCCCAGAGAGGGAAAGGACAGTGTATCTAACGCACTGTGACACCCGGTCCCAGAGGGGGAAAGGACAATGTATCTAACACACTGTGACACCCGGTCCCAGAGGGGGAAAGGACAGTGTATCTAACGCACTGTGACACCCGGACCCAGAGGGGGAAAGGACAGTGTATCTAACGCACTGTGATACCCGGTCCCAGAGGGGGAAAGGACAGTGTATCTAACACACTGTGACACCCGGTCCCAGAGGGGGAAAGGACAGTGTATCTAACGCACTGTGACACCCGGTCCCACAGAGGGAAAGGACAGTGTATCTAACGCACTGTGACACCCGGTCCCAGAGAGGGAAAGGACATTGTATCTAACACACTGTGACACCCGGTCCCAGAGGGGGAAAGGACAGTGTATCTAACGCATTGTGACACCCGGTCCCAGAGGGGGAAAGGACAGTGCATCTGACGCACTGTGACACCCGGTCCCAGAGGGGGAAAGGACAGTGTATCTAACACAGTGTGACACCCGGTCCCACAGGGGGAAAGGACAGTGTATCTAACACACTGTGACACCCGGTCCAAGAGCGGGAAAGGACAGTGTATCTAACACACTGTGAAACCCGGTCCCAGAGGGGGAAAGGACAGTGTATCTAACGCACTGTGACACCCGGTCCCAGAGGGGGAAAGGACAGTGTATTTAACACACTGTGACACCCGGTCCCAGAGGGGAAAGGACAGTTATCTAACACACTGTGACACCCGGTCCCAGAGGGGGAAGGACAGTGTATCTAACGCACTGTGACACCCGGTCCCAGAGGGGGAAAGGACAGTGTATCTAACACACTGTGACACCCGGTCCCAGAGCGGGAAAGGACAGTGTATCTAACACACTGTGACACCCGGTCCCAGAGGGGGAAATGACAGTGTATCTAACGCACTGTGACACCCGGTCCCAGAGGGGGAAAGGACAGTATATCTAACACACTGTGACACCTGGTCCCAGAGGGGGAAAGGACAGCGTATCTAACACACTGTGACACCCGGTCCCAGAGGGGGAAAGGACAGTGTATCTAACACACTGTGACACCCGGTCCCAGAGGGGGAAAGGACATTGTAGCTAATGCACTGTGACACCCGGCTTCTGAATCCTCCCCTCCCCCGCTGGTAGCAGAAACAAACACGGAAAGTTATTATCTTGTGTGACTATAAACAAATTAATAATTTTATCAGTGTCAGCCCAGCCTTTGAACAAAGAGATTCTGTGTTGAGGTTCACATTCAAATCTATTTGTTTTGTAAACCTTCTCTGTGTTAGCGGAGTCAAATCTGACCTGAGTTTTGATTATGTGCGCTTTGCCTGTGATAATCTTTTTGACTCTTTCACTCCCTCTGTTACTGTACCGCTATCACCCAGTCTGTTCATATAAATAACGGCTTCTCCTCTCCACCTTTTCTCCTCACTTCACTCGTGCTCGGGTTTTGAAGCCCCATCATTATTTGCCCTTTGTACAGTCAGTCATTTTCAACCGGCAACTGGCCTCTAGGGGGCATCACAAACCAGCTCAGTCTGCATCTGCGCTAAACACAGGGCCACATTATTAAATGGGGGCTTTATTGACTGCGATTAGCCCCCAACCCAGGTGTCATCGAACGAATTGTCGAGTTGCTATTTTTCCCCCTCAAATTCAGCACAGGCCAGGGATGGAGCCTGGGCCTTTCCTGCTCTGTGTGGGGCTCAGTCTCACTGCGGATCAGATCAGCTAACCTCGTATGTTCCAGAGTAAAGCTCCCTCTTCACTGTCCCATCAAACACTCCCAGGGCAGGTACAGCACGGGTTAGATACAGAGTAAAGCTCCCTCTACACTGTCCCATCAAACACTCCCAGGGCTGATACAGCACGGGGTTAGATACAGAGTAAAGCTCCCTCTACACTGTCCCAACAAACACTCCCAGGGCTGATACAGCACGGGGTTAGATACAGAGTAAAGCTCCCTCGACACTGTCCCATCAAACACTCCCAGGGCAGGTACAGCACGGGTTAGATACAGAGAAAAGCTCCCTCTACACTGTCCCATCAAACACTCCCAGGGCAGGTACAGCACGGGTTAGATACAGAGTAAAGCTCCCTCTACACTGTCCCATCAAACACTCCCAGGGCTGGTACAGCACGGGGTTAGATACAGACTAAAGCTCCCTCTACACTGTCCCATCAAACACTCCCAGGGCAGGTACAGCACGGGGTTAGATACAGAGTAAAGCTCCCTCTACACTGTCCCATCAAACACTCCCAGGGCAGGTACAGCACGGGTTAGATACAGAGTAAAGCTGCCTCTACACTGCCCCATCAAACACTCGCAGAAGAGATGAGAGAAATTGGAATTATTCAACTTAGAGCTGAGAATCTTCAGGTGAAAAGATCGGGTTGTTGAAAATTGCGAGGGGTTTTGATCGAGTCAATATAGAGAAATTGTTAAGGCCGGCGGGAGGGTCGTTTACCTCAGGACAGAGATTGAAGATAATTGGCTGAAGATCCAGAGGGGCAGATGAGGAGAAATGTTTTCAGGCAGTGAGTTGTTGTGATCGGGAATGGACTTCCAGAAAGGGCAGTAGGAAGCAGATTCAGCAGCAACTTGGAAAAGGGAATCGGATAAATACTTGAAGGGGAAAGATTTGCAGGGCTGTGGGGAAAGAGCAGGAGGTGGGCAGTGCTGCACTGTCAGAGGGGGGCAGCCAATTTGCGCACAGTAAGATCCCGCAAACCAGCAATGCGATAATGACCAGTTGCGCTGTTTTAGCGATGTTGGTTGAGGTGTAAATATGGGCCCCCCGGACACCGGGTAGAACTCCCCTGCTCTACTGGTTGTCATGGGAACACTTACGTCCACCTGAGAGGGCTAAGGGTGAAGAAGATAGGAAATTGAAAAATAGGAACAGGAGTAGGTCAGACGCCCCTCGAGCCTGCTCCGCTCATCAATAAGCTCACGACCTTTCTTCGACCTCAACTCCACTTTCCCGCCCTATTCCCAGATCCCTTCCTTCCCTTCGTGCCCAAAAATCGATCGATCTCAGACTTCAATCTCTGGGGTCGCGAATACAAAGATCACAAGTCACTGAGTGAAGACATTTCGCCTCATCTCAGTTCTAAATGACCGAACCCTCATCCTGAGACTACAAGCATTTAAAGTTTAACGACTCATCCTGAAAAGACGGCACCTCAGTGCGGCGCTCCCTCAGTACTGACCCTCCGACAGTGCAGCGCTCCCTCAGTACTGCCCCTCCGACAGTGCAGCGCTCCCTCAGTACTGCCCCTCCGACAGCACGGCGCTCCCTCAGTACTGCCCCTCCGACAGTGCAGCGCTCCCTCAGTACTGCCCCTCCGACAGTGCAGCAGTCCCTCAGTACTGCCCCTCCGACAGTGCAGCAGTCCCTCAGTACTGCCCCTCCGACAGCACGGCGCTCCCTCAGTACTGCCCCTCCGACAGTGCAGCGCTCCCTCAGTACTGACCCTCCGACAGTGCAGCGCTCCCTCAGTACTGACCCTCCGACAGTGCAGCGCTCCCTCAGTACTGCCCCACCGACAGTGCGGCGCTCGCTCAGTACCGTCCCTCTGGCAGTGCAGCGCTCCCTCAGTACTGCCCCTCTGACAGTGCGGCGCTCCCTCAGTACAGCCCCTCCGACAGTGCAGCGCTCCCTCAGTACTGCCCATCCGACAGTGCAGCGCACCCTCAGTACCGTCCCTCCGACAGTGCAGTGCTCCCTCAGTACTGCCCCTCCGACACTGCGGCGCTTCGTCAGTACTGCCCCTCTGACAGTGCAGCGCACCCTCAGTACTGCCCCTCTTAGAGTGCAGCCCTCCCTCAGTACTGCCCCTCCGACAGTGCAGCGCTTCCTCATTACTGACCCTCCGACAGTGCGGCGCTCCCTCAGTACTGGCCCTCCGACAGTGCAGCGCTCCCTCAGTACTGCCCCACAGACATTGCAGCGCTCCCTCAGTACAGCCCCACCGACAGTGCAGCGCTCCCTCAGTACTGACTCTCTGACAGTATGGCGGCCACTCAGTACTGACCCTCCGACAGTGCAGCGCTCCCTCAGTACTGCCCGTCCGACAGTGCAGCCCTCCCTCAGTACTGCCCCTCCGACAGTGCAGCCCTCCCTCAGTACTGCCCCTCTGACAGTGCAGCCCTCCCTCAGTACTGCCCCTCCGACAGTGCAGCAGTCCCTCAGTACTGCTCCTCCGACAGTGCAGCGCTCTCTCAGTACTGTGCTTCCGACAGTGCGGCCCTCCCTCAGTACTGCCCCTCCGACAGTGCAGCGCTCCCTCAGTACTGCCCCTCTGACAGTGCAGCGCTCCCTCAGTACTGACCCTCCGACAGTGCAGCTCTCCCTCAGTACTGCCCCTCCGACAGTGCGGCGCTCCCTCAGTACTGTCCCTCCGACAGTGCAGCGCTCCCTCAGTACTGCCCCTCCGACAGTGCAGCTCTCCCGCAGTCCTGCCCCTCTGACAGTGCAGCGCTCCCTCAGTACTGCCTCTCCGACAGTGCAGCGCTCCCTCAGTACTGCCCCTCCGACAGTGCAGCGCTCATAAGAACATATGAACATAAGAAATAGGAGCAGGAGTAGGCCAATTGGCCCCTCGAGCCTGCTCCGCCATTCAATAAGATCATGGCTGATCTGATCCTAACCGCCAATCTACTATCACAGAACCATCTCCTGAACCTAACAGAATTGGACACACGAAATAGGAGCAGGATCAGGCTACACGGCCCCTGGGCCCGCTACGCTACCCACAGGGCCATGACCGATCCGAACCTCGACTCATGTCCAATTCCTGCCCGCTCCCCGTAACCCTTAATTCCCTTTACTTCTAGGAAACTGTCTATTTCTGTTTTAAATTTAAGTAATGATGTAGCTTCTACAGCTTTTTGGGGCAGCATATTCCATGGACCTACCACCCTCAGAGTGAAGTAGTTCCTCCTCATCTCAGTTTTGAAAGAGCAGCCCCTTATTCTAAGACTAGGCCCCCTAGTTCTAGTTTCACCCATCATCGGGAACATCCTCCCCGCATCCACCCGATCCAACCCCTTCACAATCTTATATGTTTCAATAAGATCGCCTCTCATCCTTCTGAACTCCAATGAGTAGAGTCCCAATCTACCCAACCTCTCCTCATATGTCCATCCCCTCACCCCTCCCACAGTACTGCCCCACCGACAGTGCAGCGCTACCTTAGTACTGACCCTCCGACAGTGCAGCGCTCCCTCAGTACTGTGCCTCAGACAGTGCAGCACTCCCTCAGCACTGCCCCTCTGACAGTGCAGCAGTCCTTCAGTACCGCCCCTCCGACAGTGCAGCGCTCCCTCAGTACTGTGCCTCCGACAGTGCAGCGCTCCCTCAGTACAGTCCCTCCGACAGTGCGGCGCTCACTCAGTACCGTCCCTCCGACAGTGCAGCGTTCCCTCAGTACTGCCCCTCCAACAGTGCAATGCTCCCTCAGTACTGACCCTCCGACAGTGCTGCGCTCCCTCGGTACTGTCCCTCTGACAGTGCAGTGCTCCCTCAGCACTGTACTCCGACAGTGCAGCGCTCCCTCAGTACTGCCCCTGTGAAAGTGCAGCGCTTCCTAAGTACTGCCCCGCCGACAGTGCGGCGCACCCTCAGTACTGACACCTCTGACTGTGCAGCGCTTATCAGTATTGACCCTCCGACAGTGCAGCGATCCCTCAGTACTGCTCCTCCGACAGTGCAGCACTCCCTCAGTACTGCCCCTCCAACAGTGCAGTGCTCCCGCAGTACTGACCCTCCGACAGTGCAGCGCTCTCTCAGTACTGACCCTCCGACAGTGCAGCACTCCCTCAGTACTGCCCCTCCGACAGTGCAGCGCTCCCTCAGTACTGACCCTCCGACAGTGCAGCGCTCCCTCAGTACTGATGCTCCGACAGTGCAGCGCTCCCTCAGTACTGCCCCCGACAGTGCGGCCTTCCCTCAGTACCGCCCCTCTGACAGTGCAGCGCTCCCTCAGTACTGCCCCTCCGACAGTGCGGCGCTCCCTCAGTACCACCCCCGACAGTGCGGCCTTCCCTCAGTACCGCCCCTCTGACAGTGCGGCGCTCCCTCAGTACTGCCCCTGTGACAGTGCGGCGCTCCCTCAGTACTGACCCCTCCGACAGTGCAGTGACCCCTCAGTACTGCCCCTCCAACAGTGCAGTGATCCCTCAGAACTGATCATCCGACAGTGCAGCGCTCCCACAGTACTGCCCCCTCCGACTGTGCAGTACTCCCTCAGTACTGCCCCTCCAACAGTGCGGCGTTCACTCAGTACTGCCCCTCCGACAGAGCAGCGATCCATCCGTACTGCCCCTCCGACAGCGCGGCGCTGCCTCAGTACTGCCCCTCCGACATTGCAGTGCTCCCTCAGTACTGCCCCTCCGACAGTGCAGCGTTCCCTCAGTACTGACCCTCTGACAGTGCAGCGCTGCCTCAGTACTGCCCCTCCGACAGTGTAGCGCTCCCTCAGTACTGCCCCGCTGAATGTGTGGCGCTCCCTCAGTACTGCCCCTCCGACAGTGTAGCGCTCCCTCAGTACTGCCCCTCTGAATGTGTAGCGCTCCCTCAGTACTGCCCCTCCAACAGTGCAGTGATCCCTCATTACTGCCCCTCCGACAGTGCAGTGCTCCCTGAACACTGCCCCTCTGACAGTGCCGCGCTCGCTCAGTAGTGCCCCTCCGACAGTGCAGCACTCCCTCAGTACTGCCCCTCCGACAGTGCGGCGCTCCCTCAGTACAGCCCCTCTGACAGTGCAGCGCTCCCTCAGTACTGCCCATCCGACAGTGCAGCGCTCCCGCAGTACTGCCCTTCCGACAGTGCAGCGCTCCCTCAGTACTGCTACTCCGACAGTGCAGGCCTCCCTCAGTACTATTTCTCCGACAGTGCAGCGCTCCCTCAGTACAGCCCCTCCGACAGTGCAGCGCTCCCTCAGTACTGACTCTCTGACAGTGTGAGGGACCCTCAGTACCGCCCCTCCGACAGTGCAGCGCTATCTCAGTACTGTGCCTCCGACAGTGCGGTGCTCACTCAGTACCGTCCCTCCGACAGTGCAGCGTTCCCTCAGTACTGCCCCTCTGACAGTGCAATGCTCCCTCAGTACTGACCCTCCGACAGTGCGGCGCTCCCTCAGTACTGTACTCCGACAGTGCAGCGCTCCCTCAGTACTGCCCCTCCGACAGTGCAGTGCTGCCTCAGTACTGCCCCTCCGACAGTGCAGCGCTCCCTCATTACTGCCCCTGTGAAAGTGCAGCGCTTCCTCAGTACTGCCCCTCCGACAGTGCAGCGATCCCTCAGTACTGCTCCTCCGACAGTGCAGCACTCCCTCAGTACTGCCCCTCCAACAGTGCAGTGCTCCCGCAGTACTGACCCTCCGACAGTGCAGCGCTCCCTCAGAACTGCCCCTCCGACAGTGCAGGGCTCCCTCCGTACTGACCCTCCGAAGGTGCGGCCTTCCCTCAGTACCGCACCGCTGACAGTGCAGGGCTTCCTGAGTACTGCCCCTCTGACAGTGCAGCACTCCTCAGTCTTGTCCCTCCGACAGTGCAGCACTCCCTCAGTACTACTCCTCCGACAGTGCGGCCTTCCCTCAGTACAGCCCCTCTGACAGTGCAGCGCTCCCTCAGTACTGCCCCTCCGACAGTGCGGCGCTTCCTCAGTACAGATGCTCCGACAGTGCAGCGCTCCCTCAGTACTGCCCCTCCGACAGTGCAGGGCTCCCACAGTACTGCCCCCTCCGACAGTGCAGGGCTCCCTCATTACTGCCCCTCCGACAGTGCAGCACTCCCTCAGTACTGCCCCTCCAACAGTGCAGGGCTCCCTCCGTACTGCCCCTCCGACAGTGCCGCGCTCGCTCAGTACTGCCCCTCCGACAGTGCAGCGCTCCCTCAGTACTGACCCTCCGACAGTGCCGTGCTCCTTCAGTACTGCCCCTCCCACATTGCAGCGCTCCCTCAGTACCGCCCCTCCAACAGTGCAGCGCTCCCTCAGTACTGCTCCTCCGACAGTGCAGCGTTCCCTCAGTAGAGCCCCTCCGACAGTGCAGCGCTCCCTCAGTACTGACCCTCCGACAGTGCTGCGCTCCCTCAGTACTGCCAATCCGACAGTGCAGCACTCCCACTGTACTGCTCCTCCAACAGTGCGGCGCTTCCCTCAGTACTGCCCTTTCGACAATGCAGCGCTCCCTCAGTAGTGACCCTCTGACAGTGCAGCGCTGCCTCAGTACTGCCCCTCCGACAGTGCAGCACTCCCTCAGTACCGCCCCTCCAACAGTGCCGTGCTCCCACAGTACTGCTACTCAGACAGCGCTGCGCTCCCTCTGTACTGCCCCTCCGACAGTGCAGCGCACTCTCAGTACTGACGCTCTGACAGTGCGGTGCTCCCACAGTACCGCCCCTCCGACAGTGCTGCGCTCCCTCAGTGCTCTCCCTCCGACAGTGCGGCGCTCCCTCAGTACTGACCCTCCGACAGTGCTGCGCTCCCTCAGTACTGTCCCTCCGACAGTACGGCGCTCCCTCCGTACTGACCCTCCAACAGTGCTGCGCTCCCTCAGTAGTGCCCCTCCGATAGTGCGGCGCTCCCTCAGTACTGACCCTCCAACAGTGCAGCACTCCCTCAGTACTGACCCTCCGACAGTGCAGCGCTCCCTCAGTACTGACCCGCTGACAGTGATGCGCCCCCTCAGTACTGACCCTCCGACAGTGCAGCACTCCCACTGTACTGCTCCTCCGACAGTGCGGCGCTTCCCTCAGTATTGCCCCACCGACAGTGCGGCGCTCCCTCAGTACTGCCATCCCGACAATGCAGCGCTCCCTCAGTACTGCTCCTCCGACAGTGCAGGGCTCCCTCAGTACTGTCCCTCCGACAGTGCAGCGCTCCCTCAGTACCGCCCTCCCACAGTGCCGCGCACCCACATAACTGACCCTCCGACAGTGCAGCGCTCCCTCAGTACTGCCCACCGACAGTGTGGCGCTCCCTCAGTACTGCCCCTCAGACAGCGCTGCGCTCCCTCTGTACTGCCCCTCCGACAGTGCAGCGCACTCTCAGTACTGACGCTCTGACAGTGCGGTGCTCCCACAGTACCGCCCCTCCGACAGTGCTGCGCTCCCTCAGTGCTCTCCCTCCGACAGTGCGGCGCTCCCTCAGTACTGACCCTCCGACAGTGCTGCGCTCCCTCAGTACTGTCCCTCCGACAGTACGGCGCTCCCTCCGTACTGACCCTCCAACAGTGCTGCGCTCCCTCAGTAGTGCCCCTCCGACAGTGCGGCGCTCCCTCAGTACTGACCCTCCAACAGTGCAGCACTCCCTCAGTACTGACCCTCCGACAGTGCAGCACTCCCACTGTACTGCTCCTCCGACAGTGCGGCGCTTCCCTCAGTACTGCCCCACCGACAGTGCGGCGCTCCCTCAGTACTGCCATCCCGACAATGCAGCGCTCCCTCAGTAGTGACCCTCTGACAGTGCAGCGCTGCCTCTGTACTGCCCCTCCGACAGTGTAGCGCACCCTCAGTACTGCCCCACCCACAGTGCGGCGCTCCCTCAGTACTGCCATCCCGACAATGCAGCGCTCCCTCAGTAGGGACCCTCTGACAGTGCAGCGCTGCCTCTGTACTGCCCCTCCGACAGTGTAGCGCACCCTCAGTACTGCCCCTCTGACAGTGTGGCGCTCCCTCAGTACTGCCCCTCCGACATTGCAGCGCTCCCTCAGTACTGCTCCTCCGACAGTGCAGGGCTCCCTCAGTACTGTCCCTCCGACAGTGCAGCGCTCCCTCAGTACCGCCCTCCCACAGTGCCGCGCACCCACATAACTGACCCTCCGACAGTGCAGCGCTCCCTCAGTACTGCCCACCGACAGTGTGGCGCTCCCTCAGTACTGCCCCTCCGACAGCCCGGCGCTCCCTCTGTACTGCCGCTCCGACAGTGCGGTGCTCCCTCAGTACTGACCCTCCGACAGTGCGGCGCTCCCTCAGTACTGCCCCTCCAACATTGTGGTGCTCCCTCAGTACTGCCCCTCCGACAGTGCGGCGTTCACTCAGTTCTGCCCCTCCAACAGAGCAGCGATCCCTCCGTACTGCCCCTCCGACAGCGTGGCGCTCCCTCAGTACTGCCCCTCCGACAGTGCAGCGCACTCTCAGTACTGACGCTCTGACACTGCGGCGCTCCCACAGTACTGCCCCTCCGACAGTGCAGGGCTCCCTCAGTACTGTCCCTCCGACAGTGCAGCGTTCCCTCAGTAGAGCCCCTCCGACAGTGCAGCGCTCCCTCAGTACTGACCTGCTGACAGTGCAGCGCTCCCTCAATACTGCCCCTCCGACAGTGCAGTGCTCCCTCAGTACTGCCCCTCCGACAGTGCAGCGTACTCTCAGTACTGACGCTCCGACAGTGCAGCGCTCCCTCAGTACTGCCCCTCTGACAGTGCGGCGCTCCCTCAGTACTGCCCCTCGGACAGTGCAGCGCTCCCTCAGTACTGCCCCTCCGACAGTGCAGCGCTCCCTCAGTACTGCTAGTCAGACAGCGCTGCGCTTCCACAGTACTGCTCCTCCGACAGCCCGGCACTCTCTCCCGTACTGCCCCTCCGACAGTGCAGCGCTCCCTCAGTACCGCCCCTCCAACAGTGCCGCGCTCCCACAGTACTGCCCCTCCGACAGCGTGGCGCTCCCTCAGTAATGCCCCTCCGACAGTGCAGCGCACCGTCAATACTGACGCTCTGACAGTGCTGCGCTTCCTCAGTACTGATCCTCTGACAGTGCTGCGCTTCCTCAGTACTGCCCCTCCGACAGTTCGGCGCTCCCTCAGTACTGCCCCTCTGACAGTGCAGCGCTCCCTCAGTACTGCCCCTCCGACAGTGCAGCGCTCCCTCAGTAATGCCTCTCCGACAGTGCAGCACTCCCTCAGTACTGCCACTCCGACAGTGCGGTGCTCCCTCAGTACTGCCTCTCCGACAGTGTAGCGCTCCCTCAGTACTGACCCTCCGACAGTGCCGCGCTCCCTCAGTACTGACCCTCCGACAGTGCAGCGCTCCCTCAGTACTGCCCCTCCGACAGTGCAGCACTCCCTCAGTACTGCCCCTCCGACAGTGCAGCGCTCCCTCAGTACTGCCCCTCCGACAGTGCGGCGTTCACTCAGTTCTGCCCCTCCAACAGAGCAGCGATCCCTCCGTACTGCCCCTCCGACAGCGTGGCGCTCCCTCAGTACTGCCCCTCCGACAGTGCAGCACACTCTCAGTACTGACGCTCTGACACTGCGGCGCTCCCACAGTACTGCCCCTCCGACAGTGCAGGGCTCCCTCAGTACTGTCCCTCCGACAGTGCAGCGTTCCCTCAGTAGAGCCCCTCCGACAGTGCAGCGCTCCCTCAGTACTGACCTGCTGACAGTGCAGCGCTCCCTCAATACTGCCCCTCCGACAGTGCAGTGCTCCCTCAGTACTGCCCCTCTGACAGTGCGGCGCTCCCTCAGTACTGCCCCTCGGACAGTGCAGCGCTCCCTCAGTACTGCCCCTCCGACAGTGCAGCGCTCCCTCAGTACTGCTAGTCAGACAGCGCTGCGCTTCCACAGTACTGCTCCTCCGACAGCCCGGCACTCTCTCCCGTACTGCCCCTCCGACAGTGCAGCGCTCCCTCAGTACCGCCCCTCCAACAGTGCCGCGCTCCCACAGTACTGCCCCTCCGACAGCGTGGCGCTCCCTCAGTAATGCCCCTCCGACAGTGCAGCGCACCGTCAATACTGACGCTCTGACAGTGCTGCGCTTCCTCAGTACTGATCCTCTGACAGTGCTGCGCTTCCTCAGTACTGCCCCTCCGACAGTGCGGCGCTCCCTCAGTACTGCCCCTCTGACAGTGCAGCGCTCCCTCAGTACTGCCCCTCCGACAGTGCAGCGCTCCCTCAGTAATGCCTCTCCGACAGTGCAGCACTCCCTCAGTACTGCCACTCCGACAGTGCGGTGCTCCCTCAGTACTGCCTCTCCGACAGTGCAGCGCTCCCTCAGTACTGACCCTCCGACAGTGCCGCGCTCCCTCAGTACTGACCCTCCGACAGTGCAGCGCTCCCTCAGTACTGCCCCTCCGACAGTGCAGCACTCCCTCAGTACTGCCCCTCCGACAGTGCAGCGCTCCCTCAGTACTGCCCCTCCGACAGTGCAGCGCTCCCTCAGTCCTGCCCCTCCGACAGTGCGGCGCTCCCTCAGTAATACCCCTCCGACAGTGCGGCGCTCCCTCAGTACTGCTCCTCCGACAGTGCAGCGCTCCCTCAGTACTGCCCCTCCGACAGTGCAGCGCTCCCTCAGTACTGCTAGTCAGACAGCGCTGCGCTTCCACAGTACTGCTCCTCCGACAGCCCGGCACTCTCTCCCGTACTGCCCCTCCGACAGTGCAGCGCTCCCTCAGTACCGCCCCTCCAACAGTGCCGCGCTCCCACAGTACTGCCCCTCCGACAGCGTGGCGCTCCCTCAGTAATGCCCCTCCGACAGTGCAGCGCACCGTCAATACTGACGCTCTGACAGTGCTGCGCTTCCTCAGTACTGATCCTCTGACAGTGCTGCGCTTCCTCAGTACTGCCCCTCCGACAGTTCGGCGCTCCCTCAGTACTGCCCCTCTGACAGTGCAGCGCTCCCTCAGTACTGCCCCTCCGACAGTGCAGCGCTCCCTCAGTAATGCCTCTCCGACAGTGCAGCACTCCCTCAGTACTGCCACTCCGACAGTGCGGTGCTCCCTCAGTACTGCCTCTCCGACAGTGTAGCGCTCCCTCAGTACTGACCCTCCGACAGTGCCGCGCTCCCTCAGTACTGACCCTCCGACAGTGCAGCGCTCCCTCAGTACTGCCCCTCCGACAGTGCAGCACTCCCTCAGTACTGCCCCTCCGACAGTGCAGCGCTCCCTCAGTACTGCCCCTCCGACAGTGCGGCGTTCACTCAGTTCTGCCCCTCCAACAGAGCAGCGATCCCTCCGTACTGCCCCTCCGACAGCGTGGCGCTCCCTCAGTACTGCCCCTCCGACAGTGCAGCACACTCTCAGTACTGACGCTCTGACACTGCGGCGCTCCCACAGTACTGCCCCTCCGACAGTGCAGGGCTCCCTCAGTACTGTCCCTCCGACAGTGCAGCGTTCCCTCAGTAGAGCCCCTCCGACAGTGCAGCGCTCCCTCAGTACTGACCTGCTGACAGTGCAGCGCTCCCTCAATACTGCCCCTCCGACAGTGCAGTGCTCCCTCAGTACTGCCCCTCTGACAGTGCGGCGCTCCCTCAGTACTGCCCCTCGGACAGTGCAGCGCTCCCTCAGTACTGCCCCTCCGACAGTGCAGCGCTCCCTCAGTACTGCTAGTCAGACAGCGCTGCGCTTCCACAGTACTGCTCCTCCGACAGCCCGGCACTCTCTCCCGTACTGCCCCTCCGACAGTGCAGCGCTCCCTCAGTACCGCCCCTCCAACAGTGCCGCGCTCCCACAGTACTGCCCCTCCGACAGCGTGGCGCTCCCTCAGTAATGCCCCTCCGACAGTGCAGCGCACCGTCAATACTGACGCTCTGACAGTGCTGCGCTTCCTCAGTACTGATCCTCTGACAGTGCTGCGCTTCCTCAGTACTGCCCCTCCGACAGTGCGGCGCTCCCTCAGTACTGCCCCTCTGACAGTGCAGCGCTCCCTCAGTACTGCCCCTCCGACAGTGCAGCGCTCCCTCAGTAATGCCTCTCCGACAGTGCAGCACTCCCTCAGTACTGCCACTCCGACAGTGCGGTGCTCCCTCAGTACTGCCTCTCCGACAGTGCAGCGCTCCCTCAGTACTGACCCTCCGACAGTGCCGCGCTCCCTCAGTACTGACCCTCCGACAGTGCAGCGCTCCCTCAGTACTGCCCCTCCGACAGTGCAGCACTCCCTCAGTACTGCCCCTCCGACAGTGCAGCGCTCCCTCAGTACTGCCCCTCCGACAGTGCAGCGCTCCCTCAGTCCTGCCCCTCCGACAGTGCGGCGCTCCCTCAGTAATACCCCTCCGACAGTGCGGCGCTCCCTCAGTACTGCTCCTCCGACAGTGCAGCGATCCCTCAGTAGAGCCCCTCCGACAGTGCAGTGTTCCCTCAGTACTGACCCACTGACAGTGATGCGCCCCCTCAGTACTGACCCTCCGACAGTGCAGCGCTTCCCTCAGTACTGCCCCACCGACAGTGCAGCGCTGCCTCAGTACTGCCCCTCCGACAGTACAACGCTCCCTCAGTACTGCCCCTCCGACAGTGCAGCGCTCCCTCAGTACTGCCCCTCCGACAGTGCAGCGCTCCCTCAGTACTGCCCCTCCGACAGTGCAGCGCTCCCTCAGTACTGCCCCTCTGACAGCGCTGCGCTTCCTCAGTTCTACTCCTCCGACAGCCCGGCGCTCCCTCTGTACTGCCCCTCCGACAGTGCAGCAGTCCCTCACGACCGCCCCTCCAACAGTGCCGCGCTCCCACAGTACTGCCCTTCCGACAGTGTGGCGCTCCCTCAGTAATGCCCCTCCGACAGTGCAGCGCACCGTCAATACTGTCCCTCCAACAGTGCAGCACTCCCTCAGTACTTCACACCGACAGCCCGGCGCTCCCTCAGTACTGCCCCTCCGACAGTGCAGCGCACTCTCAGTACTGACGCACTGAAAGTGCGGCGCTCCCTCAGTACTGTCCCTCCGACAGTGCTGCGCTCCCTCAGTACTGACCCTCCGACAGTGCAGCGCTCCCTCAGTACTGCCCCTCCGACAGTGCAGCGCTCCCTCAGTACTGCCTCTCCGACAGTGCAGCGCTCCCTCAGTACTGCCCCTCCGACAGTGCGGCGCTCCCTCAGTACTGCCTCTCCGACAGTGCAGCGCTCCCTCAGTACTGCCTCTCCGACAGTGCCGCGCTCCCTCAGTACTGACCCTCCGACAGTGCAGCGCTTCCTCAGTACTGCCCCTCCGACAGTGCAGCACTCCCTCAGTACTGCCCCTCCGACAGTGCAGCGCTCCCTCAGTACTGCCCCTCCGACAGTGCAGCGCTCCCTCAGTCCTGCCCCTCCGACAGTGCGGAGCTGCCTCAGTACTGCCCGTCCGACAGTGCGGCACTCCCTCAGTACTGCACCTCCGACAGTGCAGCGCTCCCTCAGTACTGCCCCTCCGACAGTGCGGCGCTCCCTCAGTACTGCCCCTCCGAGAGTGCGGCGCTCCCTCAGTACAGCCCCTCCGACAGTGCAGCACTCCCTCAGTACTGCCCCTCCGACAGTGCAGCGCTCCCTCAGTACTGCCCCTCCGACAGTGCAGCGCTCCCTCAGTCCTGCCCCTCCGACAGTGCGGAGCTCCCTCAGTACTGCCCGTCCGACAGTGCGGCACTCCCTCAGTACTGCACCTCCGACAGTGCAGCGCTCCCTCAGTACTGCCCCTCCGACAGTGCGGCGCTCCCTCAGTACTGCCCCTCCGACAGTGCGACGCTCCCTCAGTACTGCCCCTCCGACAGTGCAGCGCTCCCTCAGTACTGCCCCTCCGACAGTGCAGCGTTCTCTCAGTACTGCACCTCCGACCGTGCAGCGCTCCCTCAGTACTGCCCCTCCGACAGTGCAGCGTTCTCTCAGTACTGCACCTCCGACAGTGCAGCGCTCCCTCAGTACTGTCCCTCCGACAGTGCAGCGCTCCCTCAGTACTCTCCCTCCGACAGTGCAACGCTCCCTCAGTACTGCCCCTCCGACAGTGCGGCGCTCCCTCAGTACTGTCCCTCTGACAGTGCAGCGCTCCCTCAGTACTGTCCCTCCGACAGTGCAACGCTCCCTCAGTACTGCCCCTCCGACAGTGCAGCGTTCTCTCAGTACTGCACCTCTGACAGTGCGGCGCTCACTCAGTACTGCCCCTCCGACAGTGCAGCGCTCCCTCAGTACTGCCCCTCCGACAGTGCAGCGCTCCCTCAGTACTGCCCCTCCGACAGTGCAGCGCTCCCTCAGTACTGTCCCTCCGACAGTGCAGCGCTCCCTCAGTACTGTCCCTCCGACAGTGCAACGCTCCCTCAGTACTGCCCCTCCGACAGTGCAGCGTTCTGTCAGTACTGCACCTCCGACAGTGCGGCACTCACTCAGTACTGCCCCTCCGACAGTGCAGCGCTCCCTCAGTACTGCCCCTCCGACAGTGCAGCGCTCCCTCAGTACTGCCCCTCCGACAGTGCAGCGCTCCCTCAGTACTGTCCCTCCGACAGTGCGGCGCTCCCTCAATACTGCCCGTCCGACAGTGCGACGCTCTCTCAGTGCTGGCCCTCCGACAGTGCGGCATTCCCTCAGTACTGCCCCTCCGACAGTGCTGCGTTCCCTCAGTACTGCCCCTCCGACAGTGCAGCGCTCCCTCAGTACTGCCCCTCCGACAGTGCAGCGCTCCCTCAGTACTGCCCCTCCGACAGTGCAGCGCTCCCTCAGTACTGCCCCTCCGACAGTGCTGCCCTCCCTCAGTACTGACCCTCCGGCAGTGCTGCCCTCCCTCAGTACTGCCCCTCCGACAGTGCGGCGCTCCCTCAGTACTGACCCTCCGGCGGGCTCCGTGTGTTTCTCGGTCTCCCCTCTGGGAATGTTGGATGGGACAGGGTGTGGGGAGTTTGTGCGGAATGTAAACTCCCGTGCGATTTAAGAATTAATTTTCAGAAGCGAGAGTACGCAGATGGAACCTTGAGGTTGCCATCGGCCCCTCCCCCCACCAACCCTGTCTCAGCAACGGAAAACATTCTGATTGACCTGGCAAGATAGGAACGTGAGAGACCCGCCCTCCGCCCCACTGCCCCCATTCTTCTGTTTGTCGAGCTTCTCCCCTCGCGCCACAGTTTAACCTCAGCCTTTTGTGAAGCGAGTTGGCCCCGCCAGAGAATGGTCGCAGCCAATCGCGGCAGGGTTGACGTGCTTCACTTGACGTTGTTGTGGTCAGCTCTTTGGCAGGAAAGTGAGGGATTGCGTGCCTTGCTCTTTTGTCTCAATTCTCTTCTCGGCACAACACTCGGCGACTCGGAGGATGGTGGGAGCCTGGGTGGGACAGGCCGCTGGGTAGCTCATCGTGGAACTCTGCTTGCCTCGACTCAGTCCCAGTCTTTCTCTCTCTCTCTCTCTCTCTCGCTCGCTCCCTCTCTGAATCCTGGGCCCTTCCCTGGACTGAGGGTGAAGTTGTCAGGGTGCGGGGGGGAGGCTGTGTCGCAGGAACCGTCTCTCTCTCTCTCTCTCTCTCTCCGTGCTCCTTCAATGAAGGGAGCAGCTCCCTGCCACCCCCACCACACGCCAGCTTGCCGATGGACATCTATCAGGACGCCTGCAGCTATCTGGTGACACACGGCCTCTCCGGTGAGATTCTGGCTTTCCTCTTCCTTTGCGTGATTGAACGGGGCAGATTGTGGTTGGCGGGAGGGCAGGAGGAAAAGGGGATCGCTCCTGTTACCAACTGATTACAAGTGCAGTGTTGTGTGAAGTGAAATCAGTGTTTATCCCTCCATCTCCAATCCCTCAGTCTCTCTCTCCCTCCATCTCCAATCCCTCAGTCTTTCTCTCCCTCCATCTCCAATCCCTCAGTCTCTCTCTCCCTCCATCTCCAATCCCTCAGTGTCTCTCTCCCTCCATCTCCAATTCCTCAGTGTCTCTCTCCCTCCATCTC
>JASTWF010001103.1:23180-75680 GCA_030390025.1 Squalus acanthias | reverse complement strand
AGCGATTGATAGCGTTCCAGTCTTCTGGTCGTTGGAAGCGCCAGGCGGTAAGGCAGGGGGCGCCACTCAATTTCTGCTCCGGGGCGCCACAAGGGCGTTGCACCATGGAATGACGTCACAATCTGCGCGCGCAGGTGGTCGCAGCGGTAAGTTTTAGCGCCGCTGCACAATGTCAAGTTAAGTTCCCGAGCGGCGCAAACATCGCTGCGCCCGGGCGTTAGCGGTTTTGCGCCCCATTAGCGCCCTCTTAAGGCGCTAACGGGAGGCGCAACCAACTGAATTTTTACCCCAAACACTCTTATCACTCTAAAGGTGGGGAACACTTCGGTACAGGCGAGGGAAATAACATTAGAAGAATACTTCACCCCTCCCAATCCCACTTCACCTAGCTAGGTTGGACTCTGGAGAACCAGGGATAATGCTCACCAAACCAATCCTTGACAGTTGAGAGTTAGGGTTTAGAGTCTTTTGAGTAAAAGGTTTCGTGAAGCCCTTGTTGCCGCAAGGTGTCCGATGGTCACTGAGGCAGTCGCTCTGGTCTCTTCTTGCGTGTCGGTCTGCTTCTGGAGCTGTTGGCCTTCTTTGTTGAACTTCTTGCTGTAACTCTGCCTCTGTTTAAACTGTCTTCTTCCAAGCTGTGGAACTGCCTTCTTGCAGAACTGTGGAAACTGCCTTCTGCCTGCTTCTGTAACTGCAGCCCTGACTTCTGTTCAACACAGGCTTTCAATTCTGTTGAACTTGAACTGTTGTAACTGATTGATGGGCCTTCAATTATACTAAATTGAAGTGGCCTTGTCAAAACCAAATCAAATCCCGGTCATTGTAAGACCTCGTTAACAGTAACGACTTTACTAAGCGTCAAATGGCTTGCGTCCTGTCGATCTCTTCGGTTGATTACAGGTGATTGGTTTCGTGTTTTGGGTTTCTAGGCTGGACTCAGGTTTTTCTATAGAATGGTCCTGAGAGATTTGAATTATGCATGATTTTGATGGGGCCTGTGTTTTGGGTGGGGCTGCCTTCTCCCAGGGCCTATTGTCCAATGTTAATGCTTGCTGGGGCTTGAGTGAGGTCATCCCGATTCCCCAGACAATTACAGAGGTCGAACCCACCTCCTGTCCAGCCTTTTCTCCCTTACAGGGCCAGACATGTCTTTTTTTTAATGCCAAAACTTGGTTTTTGGTCTTAAATTCCTTATGTTAGGCCCAAATGCATTTTTATCACTTTGGGGTAGTTCCAAAGTCCTTTTTCCTTAGGTTTTGGGGATCCGAAAATTTTGGAAACCTTACAGTGGACAAACTATAAGTGCGAGGTGATTCATTTTGGTAGGGCAAATGTGAATAAGGATTACAGGGTCAACGGCAGGGTTCTGAGGAACGTGGAGGAGCAGAGGGATCTGGGGGTTCATATCCACAGATCTCTGAAGGTTGCCACTCAAGTGGATAGAGCAGTAAAGAAGGCCTATGGTGTGTTGGCGTTTACTAACAAGGGGTTTGAGTTTAAGAACCGTGAGGTTATGCTGCAACTGTACAGGACCTTGGTGAGACCACATTTGGAATATTGTGTGCAGTTCTGGTCACCTCACTATAGGAAGGACGTGGAAGCATTGGAAAGAGTGCAAAGGAGATTTACCAGGATGCTGCCTGGTTTGGGGGGGGGGGTCTTATGAGGAAAGATTGAGGGAGTTGGGGCTTTTCTCTTTAGAGCGGAGGAGGATGAGAGGCGACTTAATAGAGGTTTATAAGATGATGAGGGGGATAGATAGAGTGGATGTTCAGAGACTATTTCCTCGGGTAGAGGCAGCTGTTACAAGGGGGGATAACTATAAGGTGCATGGGGGGAGATATAGAAGGGATGTCCGAGGTAGATTCCTTACTCAGAGAGTGGTTGGGGTGTGGAATGGACTGCCTGCTGTGATAGTGGAGTCGGACACTTTAGGAACTTTCAAGCGGTTATTGGATAAGCACATGGAGCACACTAGAGTGATAGGGAGTGTGATAGCTTGATCTTGGTCTCGGACAATGCTCGGCACAACATCGAGGGCCGAAGGGCCTGTACTGTGCTGTACTGTTCTATGTATGTTTCTATGTTAAACCCCCCATCCCAGGAACCAGTCTGGTGAACCTTCGTTGCACTCCCTCTATGGCAAGTATATCCTTCCTTCGGTAAGGAGACCAAAACTGTGCACAATACTCCAGGTGTGGTCTCACCAGGGCCCTATATAATTGCAGTAAGACGTCTTTGTGCTTATACTCAAATCCTCGCGTAATAAAGGCCAACATACCATTTATGTAGCACCATTAACCTGGAGAAATGTCCCAGGGAGCTTCACAGGGCTGACTATCAGACAAAATTTGACACCGAGCCACATAAGAAGATATCAGGACAGGCGACGAAAAGCTTGGTCAAAGAGGTAGGTTTTTAGGAGCGTCTTAAAGGAGGAGAGAGAGCTAGCAAGACAGAGAGGTTTAGGGAGGGAATTCCAGAGCTCGGGGCCCAGGCAGCTGAAGACACGGCCGCCAATGGTGGAAGGGACGAAATCAGGGACGCGCAGGAGGCCAGAATTGGAGGAGCGCAGAGGTCTCGGAGGGTTGTGGGGCTGGAGGAGGTTACAGAGATAGGGAGGAGGCGAGGGCCAAGGAGGGGATTTGGACACAAGGATGAGAATTTTTAATTTGGAGGCATTGAGGGACCAGGAACCAATGTAGGTCAGCGAGCACAGGGCGGGTGACGGGTGAAGGGGACTCGGTGCGAGTTAGAACACGGGGCAGCAGAGATTGGGTGAGCTGAAGTTTACGGAGGGTGGAAGGTGGGAGGCCGGCCAGGAGAGCGTTAGCATCGTCGAGTCTGGAGGTAACAAAGGCACGGATGAGGGTTTACAGATACACAAATCATTACATGTAGCGACGCAGGTTAATACGGCCATGAAAACTGAAAACCAAACATTGGGGTTTATTTCTAGAGGGATAGAATCGAAAACATAAGAACATAAGAAATAGGAGCAGGAGTAGGCCAATCGGCCCCTCGAGCCTGCTCCGCCATTCAATAAGATCATGGCTGATCTGATCCTAACCGCCAATCTACTATCTATCACAGAACCATCTCCTGCATCTAACAGAATTGCACACACAAAATAGGAGCAGAATCAGGCTACACAGTCCCTGGGCCCGCTCCACTACCCACAGGGCCATGACCGATCCGAACCTAGACTCATGTCCAAATTCCTGCCCGCTCCCCGTAACCCTTAATGCCCTTTACTTCTAGGAAACTGTCTATTTCTGTTTTAAATTTAATTAATGTTGTAGCTTCTACAGCTTTTTGTGGCAGCATATTCCATGGACCTACCACCCTCTGAGTGAAGTAGTTCCTCCTCATCTCAGTTTTGAAAGAGCAGCCCCTTATTCTAAGACTATGTCCCCTAGTTCTCGTCTCACCCGTCATCGGGAACATCCTCCCCGCATCCACCCGATCCAACCCCTTCACAATCTTATATGTTTCAATAAGATCGCCTCTCATTCTTCTGAACTCCAATGAGTAGAGTCCCAATCTACCCAACCTCTCCTCATATGACCACCCCCTCATCCCCGGGATTAACCGAGTGAACCTTTTTTGCACTGCCTCGAGAGCAAGGATGTCTTTCCTTAAGTAAGGACACCAAAACTGTATGCAGTATTCCAGGTGCGGTCTCACCAATACCTTGTACAACTGAAGCAATACCTCCCTATTTTTATATTCTATCCCCCTAGCAATGAAAGCCAACATTCCATTTGCCTTCTTAATCACTTGCTGCACCTGCATACTAACCTTTTGAGTTTCGTGCACCAGTAGGCAAGTCATGTTAAACTTGTATCGAACTTTGGTTAGACCACACTTGGAGCAGATTGCATAGTTCTGGTCTCCATATACCTTAGTTAGACCACACTTGAAGCACTGTGCACAGTTCTGGTCTCCATATACCTTGGTTAGACCACACTTGGAGCACTGTGCACAGTTCTGATCTCCATACACCTTAGTTAGACCACACTTGAAGCACTGTGCACAGTTCTGGTCTCCATATACCTTGGTTAGACCACACTTGGAGCACTGTGCACTGTTCTGGTCTCCATACACCTTAGTTAGACCACACTTGGAGCACTGTGCACAGTTCTGGTCTCCATACACCTTAGTTAGACCACATTTGAAGCACTGTGCACTGTTCTGGTCTCCATACACCTTAGTTAGACCACACTTGAAGCACTGTGCACAGTTCTGGTCTCCATACACCTTGGTTGGACCACACTTGGAGCACTGTGCACAGTTCTGGTCTTCATATACCTTGGTTAGTCCACACTTGGAGCACTGTGCACAGTTCTGGTCTCCATATACCTTGGTTAGAAAACACTTGGAGTACTGTGCACAGTTCTGGTCTCCATATACCTTGGTTAGTCCACACTTGAAGCACTGTGCATAGTTCTGGTCTCCATATACCTTAGTTAGACCACACTTGGAGCACTGTGCACAGTTCTGGTCTCCATACACCTTAGTTAGACCACACTTGGAGCACTGTGCACAGTTCTGGTCTCCATACCTTGGTTAGACCACACTTGGAGCACTGTGCACAGTTCTGGTCTCCATACCTTGGTTAGTCCACACTTGGAGCACTGTGCAGAGTTCTGGTCTCCATATACCTTGGTTAGACCACACTTGAAGCACTGTGCACAGTTCTGGTCTCCATACACCTTAGTTAGACCACACTTGAAGCACTGTGCACTGTTCTGGTCTCCATACACCTAAGTTAGACCACACTTGAAGCACTGTGCACAGTTCTGGTCTCCATACACCTTGGTTAGAAAACACTTGGAGTACTGTGCACAGTTCTGGTCTCCATACCTTGGTTAGACCATACTTGGAGCACTGTGCACAGTTCTGGTCTCCATATACCTTGGTTAGTCCACACATGGAGCACTGTGCACAGTTCTGGTCTCCATATACCTTGGTTAGAAAACACTTGGAGTACTGTGCACAGTTCTGGTCTCCATATACTTTGGTTAGTCCACACATGGAGCACTGTGCACAGTTCTGGTCTCCATATACCTTGGTTAGAAAACACTTGGAGTACTGTGCACAGTTCTGGTCTCCATATACCTTGGTTAGAAAACACTTGGAGTACTGTGCAAAGTTCTGGTCTCCATTTTTGAAAAAGGATATAGATGCACTGGAGAAGGTGCAAAAAAGATTTACAAGGATGATACCAGAACTGAGAGATTATAACTATCAGGAAAGACTGAACAGCCTCAGGCTGTTTTCTCGAGAAAAGTGAAGACTGAGGATATTCTAATAGAGCTCTTTAAAATTATGCAGGGGTTCAATAGGGTAGACATAGACAATATTCTTTTTATTTTTTCTCTCACATGGCAGCTGTCAATCATTCTGCCATCGCCATTTACACGTCATCTAGAGTCATCTTTTGTTTCTTAACTTGTCCCATTAACATCTCCTTTCGCCCTGCACCATCATCCCTTTTGTCATTTAGTCTCTCCTGCCTTCCATCCTATCACAGACCTTCCCTTTTGTTCTTTCCTCCCCTCCCCACTTTCCCTGCCCCTGCACTTGCTTAAAAATCTGTTACATCTCTAACATCTTCCAGTTCTGACGAAGGGTCATCGACCTGAAACGTTAACTCTGTTTCTCTCTCCACCGATGCTGCCTGACCTGCTGAGTATCTCCAGCATTTTCTGTTTTTATTTCAGATTTCAGCATTTTGCTTTTGTAGACCTAGAGAAGATGTTTCCACTTGTGGGGGAGACCAGAACTAGGATACCGTAAATATAAGACAGTCACTATAAAATCCAATAGGGAATAAAGGAGAAACTTCTTTACCCAGAGAGTGGTGAGAATGTGGAACTGGCTACCACATTGAGGCGAATAGTATCGATGTATTTCAGGGGAAGCTGGATAAACACATGAGGGAGAAAGGAATAGAGGGATATGGTGATGGGGTGAGATGAAGGTGGGCGGGAGGAGGCTCGTGTGGAGCATAAACACCGGCACGGACCAGTTGGGCCGAATGGCCTGTTTCTGTGCTGTAGGCTCGATGTAACATGTTAAGAACATAAGACTTAAGAACATAAGAAATAAGAGCAGGAGTCGGCCATTCGGCCCCTCGAGCCTGCTCCGCCATTCAATAAGATCAGGGCTGATCTGATCTTGGCCTCAACTCCACTTCCCTGCCCGTTCCCCATAACCCTTGCCTGCCTTACCATTCAAAAATCTGTCTATCTCCACCTTGAATATATTCAATGACTCCGCCTCCACAGCTCTCTGGGGAAGAGAATTCCAAAGATTCACGACCCTCTGAGAGAAGAAATTCCTCATCATTTCTGATTTAAAAGGGTGCCCCCTTATTCTGAAATTATGCCCCCAAGTTCTAGATTCCCCCACGAGGGGAAACATCCTCTCTGCATCTACCCTGTCAAGCCCCTTCAGAATCTTATATGTTTCAATAAGATCCCCTCTCATTCTTCTAAACTCCAATGAGTATAGGCCCAACCTGCTCAAACTTTCTTCATAAGACAACCCCTTCATCTCCGGAATCAACCTCGTGAACCTTCTCTGAACTGCCTCCAATGCAAGTATATCCCTCCTTAAATAAGGAGACCAAAACTGTACTCAGTACTCCAGGTGTGGTCTCACCAACGCCCTGTACAGTTGTAACAGGACTTCCCTATTTTTATACTCCATTCCCTTTGCAATAAAGGCCAACATTCCATTTGCCTTCCTGATTACTTGCTGTACCTGCATGCTAACTTTTTGTGCTTCATGTACAAGGACCCCCAGATCCCTCTGTACCGCAGCATTTTGTAATCTCTCTCCATTTAAATAATAATTAGCTTTTTTTATTTTTCCTACCAAAGTGGATAACCTCGCATTTTCCCACATTAAACTCCATCTGCCAGATTTTTTGCCCACTCACTTAGCCTATCTATATCCCTTTGGAGATTCTTTGCGTCCTCCACACAATTTGCTTTCCCATCCGTCTTTGTATCATCAGCAAATTTGGCGGACATTACACTCGGTCCCTTCATCCAAGTCATAAGAGGTTAAGAGCTGACCCATGAGAGGTTTTCAAGATGATGAGGGGTTTCGATAAGAGGAGACGGAGAAAAACTATTCCCCTCTGCCGAGTGGGGTCAATAACCACAGGTCACAGATTTACAATCATCGGCAAAAGATCTAGAGGTTGAGATCAGGAGAACTTTTTTCAGTCCGAGAGTTGTGGGGATTTGGAACGCTCGACCTCAAAAAGCTGGAGGAGGC
This sequence comes from Squalus acanthias, assembly GCA_030390025.1. NCBI lineage: Eukaryota > Metazoa > Chordata > Chondrichthyes > Squaliformes > Squalidae > Squalus > Squalus acanthias. Next base: position 68,387 of record JASTWF010001103.1, on the reverse strand, counting down.
TGATTCCGTGAATAATTTTGAAAGGGAGTCCCTCGAGGACAAGGAATTAACAGGATTACGGACAAAAAGTGGGGGGGTGGGGAGGGGAGGTGAGACTGAGAACGACCGTTCGTTCAAAGAGCCAGCACGGCCATGACGAGCCGAATGACCTCCTCCCGTGCTGTAGGTTTCTGGGGATTCTATGGTGGGCAAGGCTCCAAACTTGGTCTCCAAACCCCCTTCTCCCGTAACAACTGCTGTGGTTTTATTCCCACCCCTCCCCCAGTTTACGGAGATGACGGGGAAAATCCGGAGGACGACCAGGTGTTTACCCAGGATTCCGCGCCGGATGGCGCCATCCAATCACGGTCAGGCTACGACGACAGATCCTCAGACAGCAGCGGAACATTCTCTCCCATTAGTCCGATCGCACTGGTAGGTACCAAAATCAGGAAGGAACGGGGGCCGGTTATGCAATGGAGGAAAATGGGGGTGGGGCGGTGAAATGGGAGAGTCCTTTGCCCCGCCCGCAATCTCTCTCAGGTCTTGTCACCCAACACACGGAGAACACGTCTCTCCCCTGGCTCCTTGCTGGCTCTCCGGGCTCCTGTGGGCTGGTGCCTCGGACGTTCCTCAACTGAGCCACGGCAGGGTATTCGGCAATGGAAGGCTTCGTCCCACCCCTCTCCTTGTACCCGATCCACGCGGACCCACTTTCCAATGGACACCAGTGGGCCAGGGATTAGGAGCAAGAGCCCTGACAGGTTAACACACCCTGCACTCACACTCACACAATCACACTCACACACTCACAATCACACACACTGACTCACACTCACACACTCACACTCACACACACTGATTCACACTCACACCAACACAGACTCACACTCACACCAACACAGACTCACATTCGAACACTCACACACTCACAATCACACAATCACAAACACACTCTCACACAATCACACTCACACACTCACAATCACACACACTGACTCACACTGACTCACACTCACAATCACACACACTGACTCACACTCACACACTCACACTCACACACACTGACTCACACTCACACACTCACACACACACACACACTGACTCACACTCACACCAACACAGACTCACAATCACACAATCACACACACTCACAGACTCACACAATCTCACACACTCACACACTCACACACACACTCACACACACACTCACATGCACACACACTCACTCTCACACACACACTCACACACTCACACACATGCACACACACTCTCTCACACACACACTCACACACACACACTCACAATCTCACTCACACAATCTCACACTCACACATACACACAATCACACACACACATTCACACAATCTCACACTCACATTCACACAATCTCACTCACACAATCTCACACTCAGACACACACAATCACACACTCACATTCACACACTCAAACTCACACAATCTCACACACTCACAATCACACACTCACACAATCTCACACTCACACCCTCACACTCACACAATCTCACTCACATACACCCACAAACACACACGCAAGCACACACACTGACACACATACTGACACTCATAATCACTCACATTGAGCCTCTCAAATTCACACACACAGGCCCACATAGAGACACACACCATGCACACAAACTCACACTCACAAACACAGGCACACACACGCGCACAGTCACTTACTTAAACACAGACACACATACACTCAAACGCGCACACATACCCACTCACAGAGAGACATACACTGACTCTCATGCAAACACACACACACACGCTCTCACTCACACACTCTGACCTGTCGTACGGCCGGTTCGATTTGAGAAGCACGGTGTCTGTTTGCGATCTCTCAGTTCTACTCTCCGTGTTCCTCCCATTCCCTAGCTGGAGGAGGACCCTGAGAAACAGCTTCAAACGAGGAGGATGGTCCTGAGTAAAGTGCTGGAGAACGAGGGGATCTACGTCACTGAGCTGGAGAGTCTACAAGTGGTAAGTACAGACCGTGAAGCTCCCTCTACACTGTCCCATCAAACACTCCCAGGGCAGGTACAGCACAGGTTAGATACAGAGTAAAGCTCCCTCTACACTGTCCCATCAAACACTACCAGGGCAGGTACAGCACGGGGTTAGATACAGAGTAAAGCTCCCTCGACAATGTCCCATCAAACACTCCCAGAGCAGGTACAGCACAGGTTAGATACAGAGTAAAGCTCCCTCTACACTGTCCCATCAAACACTACCAGGGCAGGTACAGCACGGGTTAGATACAGAGTAAAGCTCCCTCTACACTGTCCCATCAAACACTCCCAGGGCAGGTACAGCACAGGTTAGATACAGAGTAAAGCTCCCTCTACACTGTCCCATCAAACACTCCCAGGCCAGGTACAGCACGGGTTAGATACAGAGTAAAGCTCCCTCTACACTGTCCCATCAAACACTCCCAGGGCAGGTACAGCACGGGTTAGATACAGAGTAAAGCTCCCTCTACACTGTCCCATCAAACACTCCCAGGGCTGGTACAACACGGGGTTAGATACAGAGTAAAGCTCCCTTAACTGTCCCATCAAACACTCCCAGGGCAGGTACAGCACGGGTTAGATAGAGAGTAAAGCTCTCTCTACACTGTCCCATCAAACACTCCCAGGGCAGGTACAGCACAGGTTAGATACAGAGTAAAGCTCCCTCGACACTGTCCCATCAAACACTCCCAGGGCAGGGAGAGCACGGGTTAGATACAGAGTAAAGCTCCCTCTACACTGTCCCATCAAACACTCCCAGGGCAGGGAGAGCACGGGTTAGATACAGAGTAAAGCTCCCTCGACACTGTCCCGTCAAACACTCCCAGGGCCGATACAGCACGGGTTAGATACAGAGTAAAGCTCCCTCTACACTGTCCCATCAAACACTTCCAGGGCAGGTACAGCTCGGGTTAGATACAGAGTAAAGCTCCCTCTACACTGTCCCATCAAACACTCCCAGGGCAGGTACAGCACGGGTTAGATACAGAGTAAAGCTCCCTCTACACTGTCCCATCAAACACTCCCAGGGCAGGTACAGCACGGGTTAGATACAGAGTAAAGCTCCCTCTACACTGTCCCATCAAACACTCCCAGGGCAGGTACAGCACGGTTAGATACAGAGTAAAGCTCCCTCTACACTGTCCCCATCAAACACTCCCAGGGCAGGTACAGCACGGATTAGATACAGAGTAATGCTCCCTCATGTCCCGACATGACCCTTGATCCTTATCTGAGCAGAGCGTGGCTCTCCTTGCTGACTACCCTGACGTGTTTATTAACAATGAAACCTACCTTGTTGGAAGTTTTGTGGTGTGGCTATTGCGCGTAACAGCAACTGGGCTCAAGCCGATCAACATCCGGAATCCTCCTGGTATCCGAGCGCGGGAGATAGTGAAAGAGAATCAGAAAGAGCCATCGACCTCGTGGTTTAAAGGTCGGAAGTTAAGAGCGTCTGAAGAAGCCGCAAAGGTATTGGATGCCAACATCATCAACGTTCCACCCGTCACCCTCTCGTTCCCTCTCTCCTCAGCCAATCAGGCCGCTGAAGGCTGTGGTCTACACTTCCCAGCCGGTCCTGACCAGTCAGGAGATTCAGACCATCTTCTTCAAGCTGCCCGAGCTCTACGACATGCACAATGACTTCTGCTCCAAGCTGAAGGAGAGGATCGAGGGTGGAGAACCCCTCCAGCCCGTGGGGGACCTCTTTCAGCAACTGGTAAGGAACGTACATCGCAGAAAGGTGTTTCAGCTACCGGGCCTTTCCTGCTCTGTGTGTGTGTGGGGCTCAGTCACACACTGGGTGAGATCAGGCTAACTCAGCACTAGGCCGGGTTTGGAGCCTGGGCCTTTCCTGCTCTGTGTGTGTGTGTGGGGCTCTGTCCCACACCGGGTGAGATCAGGCTAACTCAGCACTAGGCCGGGTTTGGAGCCTGGGCCTTTCCTGCTCTGTGTGTGTGTGGGGCTCAGTCCCACACCGGGTGAGATCAGGCTAACTCAGCACTAGGCCGGGTTTGGAGCCTGGGCCTTTCCTGCTCTGTGTGTGTGTGGGGCTCAGTCCCACACCGGGTGAGATCAGGCTAACTCAGCACTAGGCCGGGTTTGGAGCCTGGGCCTTTCCTGCTCTGTGTGTGTGTGGGGCTCAGTCCCACACTGGGTGAGATCAGGCTAACTCAGCACTAGGCCGGGGATGGAGCCTGGGCCTTTCCTGCTCTGTGTGTGTGTGGGGCTCAGTCCCACACCGGGTGAGATCAGGCTAACTCAGCACTAGGCCGGGTTTGGAGCCTGTGCCTTTCCTGCTCTGTGTGTGTGTGTGTGGGGCTCAGTCGAACACTGGGTGAGATCATGCTAACTCAGCACTAGGCCGGGAATGGAGCCTGGGCCTTTCCTGCTCTGTGTGTGTGTGTGTGTGTGTGTGGCTCAGTCCCACACCGGGTGAGATCAGCTCACGCAGCACTAGGCCGGGACCGGAGCCTAGGCCTTTCCTACGCTGCAACAAGAAGCCAGCCTGAAATCACTGGCTTCCTGATTCCAGTGTACTTATTTTTGAAAGTGCAAACCATTGTTCGGTTCATTCTGTGGCTGTGATTTGTTGATGTTTGATGAATATGATATTTGGGACAATCGGGTGTAAGTGTGACGCACACCTTGTACATGCCACACTTTCAGGCGTGACACTTTAAGCTATGACATGTTTAACTGATACTTATTACTTGTGACACTTTCAAGTGTGACCGATTCAATTGTCTCCCTGTGACATTTTAAAGTGTGACAATTTAGGCGTGACAGTCTCATGTGTGACACATTACACGCTGACATTTTCAGGGGGCGATATTTTAAAAAAGTACAAAAGCTATAGTGCCTTTCACGACCCCAGGATGTCCCAAAGTCCTTTACAGTCAATTAAATTCTTTTTGAAGTGTAGTCACTGTTATAATGTAGGAAACGTGGCAACCAATTTGTGCACAGCAAGCTCCCACGAAGAGCAAATTGAGAATGACCAGAATATCTGCTTTTTATGATGTTAATTGAGTGACAAATATTGGCCCCAGGACAGAACTCCCCCTGCTCCTCTTCGAAATAGTAGCCGTGGGATCTTTTACGTCCACCTGAGAGAGCAGACGGGGCCTCGGTCTAACCTCTCACCCGAGAGACGGCACCTCCGACAGTGCAGCACTCCCCCAGCACTGCACTGGGCGTGTCAGCTTGGATTTTTGTGCTCAAGTCTCTGGAGTGGGACTATGAACCAACAAAGTTCTGACTCAGAGGCAAGAGTGCTACCCACTGAGCAACAGCTGACACTGCATGTGTGACACTGTCAGGTGTGACATATTAAGGTGTGACACTTCTGTCTGACATGTCCATAGGCGTATATTGCTCGTAAGTATTGATGGGCTGTGTGATTATATTACAGGTGAACCAGTTTGGGGTTTATCAAGCGTTTATTAACAATTACCCGCTGGCAGTGGAGACGGCAGAAAAATGCGCTCAAAACAAAGATCAGTTTAAACAAATAGCTCAGGTACAATCAAAGACACTGAAAGTGTGTCCTCTGTCTGCGATCTCTCTGTATCCTCTATCTGTGTTCTCTCTCTGTATCCTCTATCTGTGTTCTCTCTCTCTGTATCCTCTATCTGTGTTCTCTCTCTCTGTATCCACTATCTGTGTTCTCTCTCTGTATCCTCTATCTGTGTTCTCTCTCTCTGTATCCTATATATGTGTTCTCTCTCTGTATCCTCTATCTGTGTTCTCTCTCTGTATCCTCTATCTGTGTTCTCTCTATGTATCCTCTATCTGTGTTCTCTCTCTGTATCCTCCATCTGTGTTCTCTCTCTCTGTATCCTCTATCTGTGTTCTCTCTCTGTATCCTCCATCTGTGTTCTCTCTCTCTGTATCCTCTATCTGTGTTCTCTCTCTGTATCCTCTATTTGTGTTCTCTCTCTCTGTATGCTACATATGTCATGATGCGGAGATGCCGGTGTTGGACTGCGGTGGACAAAAATGAGAAGTCGCACAACACCAGGTTATAGTCCAACAGTTTTATTTGAAATCACAAGCTTTCGGAGCTTACGTGGCCCCTTCCTCAGGTGAAGTAAAGAAATACAGACTCGACAAAGCATATATAGATAGAGAACAATGCATGTGTAACTTACAATGGCAGACGACTACATTTAAATCATCCTGACTGTTTATCTGCCGAGGTGTGACAAAAGGCAATCAGGTCAGCCAGGAAGGTACCACATCAAAGACATAGCAAGATACAACTGAGACAATGAGGTGGAGTCACAGGGGGTCCAATGTGTCAAAAGCCGCAGTCGGTATGGGAAACGCTAAACTTTAAAATTTTTACTTTTTTACTGGGAATCACATCTGTGAACAAGCCAACGACGACTCGAGTCTGGATCACGTCATGTATCGTGACATAAACCCAAGATCCCGGTTGAGGCCGTCCTCATGAGTGCGGAACTTGGCTATCAGTTTCTGCTCGATGATTTTGCGTTGTCGTGTGTTTCTAAGGCCGCCTTGGAGAACGCTTACCCGCAGATCTGAGGCTGAATGTCCTTGACTGCTGAAGTGTTCCCCGACTGGGAGGGAACACTCCTGCCTGGTGATTGTTGCGCGGTGTCCGTTCATACGTTGTCTCAGTGTCTGCATGGTCTCGCCGATGTACCATGCCGCGGTGCATTCTTTCCTGCGACGTATGAGGTAGACAACGTTGGCCGAGTCACATGAGTATGTACCATGTACCTGGTGGGTAGTGTCCTCACGTGTGATGATGGTATCTGTGTTGATGATCTGGCATGTCTTGCAGAGGTTGCCGTGGCAGGGTTGTGTGGTGTCGTGGTCGCTGTTATCCTGAAAGCTGGGTAATTTGCTGCGAACGATGGTACTTCTGAGGTTAGGCGGCTGTTTGAAGGCAAGTAGTGGAGGCGTGGGGATGGCCTTAGCGAGGTGTTCGTCGTCATCGATGACATGTTGGAGGCTGCGAAGAACGTGGCGTAGTTTCTCCGCTCCGGGGAAGTACTAGACGACGTAGGGTACCCTGTTGGTTGTGTCCCGTGTTTGCCTTCCGACGGGCCACAGCAAAAAATCGCATAGACCTCCTCAGAAGGCAAACACGGGACACAACCAACAGGGTACCCTACGTCGTCCAGTACTTCCCCGGAGCGGAGAAACTACGCCATGTTCTTCGCAGCCTCCAACATGTCATCGATGACGACGAACACCTCGCTAAGGCCATCCCCACGCCTCCACTACTTGCCTTCAAACAGCCGCCTAACCTCAGAAGTACCATCGTTCGCAGCAAATTACCCAGCTTTCAGGATAACAGTGACCACGACACCACACAACCCTGCCACGGCAACCTCTGCAAGACATGCCAGATCATCAACACAGATACCATCATCACACGTGAGGACACTGCCCACCAGGTACATGGTACATACTCATGTGACTCGGCCAACGTTGTCTACCTCATACGTCGCAGGAAAGAATGCACCGCGGCATGGTACATCGGCAAGACCATGCAGACACTGAGACAACGTATGAACGGACACCGCGCAACAATCACCAGGCAGGAGTGTTCCCTCCCAGTCGGGGAACACTTCAGCAGTCAAGGACATTCAGCCTCGGATCTGCGGGTAAGCGTTCTCCAAGGCGGCCTTAGAAACACACGACAACGCAAAATCATCGAGCAGAAACTGATAGCCAAGTTCCGCACTCATGAGGACGGCCTCAACCGGGATCTTGGGTTTATGTCACGATACATGACGTGATCCAGATTCGAGTCGTCGTTGGCTTGTTCACAGATGTGATTCCCAGTAAAAAAGTAAATATTTTAAAGTTTATCGTTTCCCATACCGACTGCGGCTTTTGACACATTGGACCCCCTGTGACTCCACCTCATTGTCTCAGTTGTATCTTGCTATGTCTTTGATGTGGTACCTTCCTGGCTGACCTGATTGTTTATCTGCCGAGGTGTGACAAAAGGCAGTCAGGATGATTTAAATGTAGTCGTCTGCCATTGTAAGTTACACATGCATTGTTCTCTATCTATATATGCTTTGTCGAGTCTGTATTTCTTTACTTCACCTGAGGAAGGGGCCACGTAAGCTCCGAAAGATTGTGATTTCAAATAAAACTGTTGGACTATAACCTGGTGTTGTGCGACTTCTCATTTTTATCCTATATATGTGTTATCTCTCTGTATCCTCTATCTGTGTTCTGTCTCTGTATCCTCTATCTGTGTTCTCTCTCTGTATCCTCTATCTGTGTTCTCTCTCTGTATCCTCTATCTGTGTTCTCTCTCTGTATCCTCTATCTGTTTTCTCTCTCTGTATCCTCTGTCTGTGTTATCTCTCTGTATCCTCTATCTGTGTTCTCTCTCTGTATCCTCAATCTGTGTTCTCTCTCTGTATCCTCTATCTGTGTTCTCTCTCTGTATCCTCTATCTGTGTTCTCTCTCTATCCTCTCTCTGTGTTCTCTCTCTCTGTATCCTCTATCTGTGTTCTCTCTCTCTGTATCCTCTATCGGTGTTCTCTCTCTGTATCCTCTATCTGTGTTCTCTCTCTCTGTATCCTCTATCTGTGTTCTCTCTCTCTCTGTATCCTCTATCTGTGTTCTCTCTCTGTATCCTCTATCTGTGTTTTCTCTCTGTATCCTCTAACTGTGTTCTCTCTCTGTATCCTCTATCTGTGTTCTCTCTCTGTTTCCTCTATCTGTGTTCTCTCTCTGTATCCTCTATCGGTGTTCTCTCACTGTATCCTTTATCTGTGTTATCCCTCTGTATCCCCTATTGGTGTTCTCTCTCTGTATCATCTATTTGTGTTGTCTCTTTGTATCCTCTATCTGTGTTATCTCTGTATCCTCTATCTGTGTTCTCTCTCTGTATCCTCTGTCTGTGTTCCCCCTGTGTATCCTCTATCTGTGTTCTCTCTGTGTATTCTCTATCTGTGTTCTCTCTCTCTGTATCCTCTATCTGTGTTCTCTCTCTATATCCTCTATCTGTGTTCTCTCTCTGTATCCTCTATCTGTGTCCTCTCTCTCTATATCCTCTATCTGTGTTCTCTCTCTGTATCCTCTATCGGTGTTCTCTCTCTGTATCCTCTATCTGTGTCCTCTCTCTCTGTATCCTCTATCGGTGTTCTCTCTCTGTATCCTCTATCTGTGTCCTCTCTCTCTGTATAATCTATCAGTGTTCTCTCTCTCTGTATCCTCTATCTGTGTTCTCTCTCTCTGTATCCTCTATCTGTGTTCTCTCTCTCTCTGTATCCTCTATCTGTGTTCTCTCTCTGTATCCTCTATCTGTGTTCTCTCTCTGTATCCTCTATCGGTGTTCTCTCTCTGTATCCTCTATCGGTGTTCTCTCTCTGTATCCTCTATCTGTGTCCTCTCTCTCTGTATCCTCTATCTGTGTTCTCTCTCTGTATCCTCTATCTGTGTTCTCTCTCTCTATATCCTCTATCTGTGTTCTCTCTCTGTATCCTCTATCGGTGTTCTCTCTCTGTATCCTCTATCGGTGTTCTCTCTCTGTATCCTCTATCTGTGTCCTCTCTCTCTGTATCCTCTATCTGTGTTCTCTCCCTTTGTATCCTCTATCTGTTGTCTCTCTCTGTATCCTCTATCGGTGTTCTCTCTCTGTATCCTCTATCTGTGTTCTCTCTCTGTATCCTCTATCTGTGTTCTCTCTGTATCCTCTATCTGTTTTCTCTCTCTCTGTATCCTCTATCTGTGTTCTCTCTCTGTATCCTCTATCTGTGTTCTCTCTCTGTATTCTCTGTCTGTGTTCTCTCTCTGTATCCTCCGTCTGTGCTCTCTCTCTCTGTATCCTCTATCTGTGTTCTCTCTCTGTATCCTCTATCTGGGTTCTCTCTCTGTATCCTCTATCTGTGTTCTCTCTCTGTATTCTCTATCTGTGTTCTCTCTCTATATCCTCTATCTGTGTTCTCTCTCTGTATCATCTATCTGTGTTCTCTCTCTGTATCCTCTATCTGTGTTCTCGCTGTTTCCTCCATCTGTTTTCTCTCCCTCTGTATCCTCTATCTGTGTTCTCTCTCTGTATAATCTATCTGTGTTCTCTCTCTCTGTATCCTCTATCTGGGTTCTCTCTCTGTATCCTCTATCTGTGTTCTCTCTCTGTATCATCTATCTGTGTTCTCTCTCTGTATCCTCTATCTGTGTTCTCGCTGTTTCCTCCATCTGTTTTCTCTCCCTCTGTATCCTCTATCTGTGTTCTCTCTCTGTATAATCTATCTGGGTTCTCTCTCTGTATTCTCTATCTGTGTTCTCTCTCTGTATTCTCTATCTGTGTTCTCTCTCTGTATCCTCTATCTGTGTTCTCTCTGTATCCTCTATCTGTGTTCTCTCTCTCTGTATCCTCTATCTGTGTTCTCTCTCTGTATACTCTATCTGTGTTCTCTCTGTATCCTCCGTCTGTGTTCTCTCCCTTTGTATCCTCTATCTGTGTTCTCTCACTGTATAATCTATCTGTGTTCTCTCTCTCTGTATCCTCTATCTGTGTTCTGTCTCTGTATCCTCTATCTGTGTTCTCTCTCTCTGTATCCTCTATCTGTGTTCTCTCTCTCTGTATCCTCTATCTGTATTCTCTCTCTCTGTCTCCTCTATCTGTGTTCTCTCTCTGTATCCGCTATCTGTGTTCTCTCTCACTGTATCCTCTATCTGTGTTCTCTCTCTGTATCCTCTATCTGTGTTCTCTCTCTCTGTATCCTCTATCTGTATTCTCTCTCTCTGTCTCCTCTATCTGTGTTCTCTCTCACTGTATCCTCTATATGTGTTCTCTCTCTGTATCCTCTATCTGTGTTCTCTCTCTGTATCCTCTCTCTGTGTTCTCTCTCTCTGTATCCTCTATCTGTGTTCTCTCTCTGTATCCTCTATCTGTGTTCTCTCTCTCTGTATCCTCTATCTGTATTCTCTCTCTCTGTCTCCTCTATCTGTGTTCTCTCTCTGTATCCGCTATCTGTGTTCTCTCTCACTGTATCCTCTATATGTGTTCTCTCTCTCTGTATCCTCTATCGGTGTTCTCTCTCTGTATCCTCTATCTGTTTTCTCTCTCTCTCTCTGTATCCTCTATCTGTGTTCTCGCTCTCTGTATCCTCTGTCTGTGTTCTCTCTCTGTATCCTCTATCTGTGTTCTCTCTCTGTATCCTCTCTCTGTGTTCTCTCAGACAATCACTGTTAACATATCTCTGATTTCTGTCCAATCTTTCCCTCAGAAAATGCGGCTGAAGCCCTCCAAGGAATCAAAGGAACCCCCAGTGACCACAACATTGGAAGGTAAGACTTGGACTCGGGGCGTTGTGGCCGAGGTGGGTGGTGTGGGGAAGGGGGAAGCAAAGAGACGGGACTGGAGCATTGTCTCTGGGCTGGGAATGTGGATTCCAGAAGTCGAGTCTATCGCTTATGGATTTATTAGAGCAAATAAGGCTCCAAGTCAACACAAAGAGAGACAGAGAAAGAGAGAGAGAGTCACAGAGAGAGAGAGACAGGGAGAGAGAGAGACAGAGAGAGAGAGAGAGCGAGACAGAGAGTGAGTGAGTGAGAGAGAGAGAGAGACAGAGAGAGAGAGAGAGAGAGACAGAGACAGAGAGAGACAGAGAGAGGAGAGAGACAGAGAGAGAGACAGAGAGAGAGACAGAGAGAGAGAGAGACAGAGTCAGAGAGACAGAGAGAGACACAGAGAGAGAGAGACAGAGAGAGAGACAGAGAGAGAGACAGAGAGAGACAGAGACAGAGAGAGAGAGAGAGAGAGAGAGACAGAGAGAGAGAGAGAGAGAGACAGAGTCAGAGAGACAGAGAGAGACACAGAGAGAGAGAGACAGAGAGAGAGACAGAGAGAGAGACAGAGAGAGTGACAGAGACAGAGAGAGAGAGAGAGACAGAGAGAGAGAGAGATCACAGACAGAGAGAGAACAGAGATACAGAGTGAGACAGAGAGACAGTGTCAGGGACAGCCAGAGAGAGGGAATACAGAGAGAGAGAGAGAGAGGGAGATAGGAAGGATGTGGAAGACCTCACATTACAGTTGCCAAGCTCGGTAGCGAGGTGCTCCCTCGATCCCCTGAACTCTCACACTGCAGTGACACTGTCATGGAACTCTCAGCTCCAGGCCATCACACCACACCCCTTCCATGACCTTTACCCCTCATTACTGCCATCAGCCCAGCATTCCAAAGCCTCGCCATCTCCATGGTACTGTCCCATGGCCATCACTTACCTTACTGGGTATTGGGCTTAAGACATGGCAGTGAGTCTCTCTCTCCTTACCTCTCGGGAGAAAGGGTAAAAGCAATCTTATAACCCCTCAACCATGCCTTTTTGTTACCTCTAGACTTGACTATTCCATCGCACTCCTGGCTGTCCTCCCATATTCCACCTACGTAAACCTGAGGTCATCCAAAACTCGGCTGCCTGTATCCTAACTCGCACCAAGTCCCGTTTGCCCATCACCCCCTGTGCTCGCTGACCAACAATGGCTCCCGGTCTGACAACGCCTCGATTTCAGAATTCTCATTCTTGTTTTCAAATCCCTCCATGGCCTCGCCCCCTCCCTATCTCTGTAACCTCCTCCAGCCCCACAACCCCCCGAGATATCTGCGCCCCTCTAATTCTGCCCTCTTGAGCATCCCTGATTATAATCGCTCAACCATTGGCGGCCGTGCCTTCTGTTGCCTCGGCCCTAAGCTCTGGAATTCTCTCCCTAAACCTCTCCATCTCTCTACCTCTCTTTCCTCCTTTAAGACGCTCCTTAAAACCTACCTCTTTGACCAAGCTTTTGGTTGCCTGCCCTAATTTCTCCTGATGTGGCTCGGTGTCAAATTGTTTCTCTTAAAATACTCCTGTGAAGCGCCTTGGGACGTTTTACTACGTTAAAGGTGCTATATAAATACAGGTTGTTGTTGTTGTGTGACCGAGAGAACGTCAGAACTACACGAAGTACAAAAGAATGAACTTTATGACTCTTGTAACATAAAGGGCCTTCAAGAACGAAAGAAGGAGAGAGAGAAAGAAAAAAAATGAAAGACTTGCATTTCTATAGCGCCTTTCACCACCTAAGGACGTCCCAAAGCACTTCACAGCCAATGAAGCCCTATTTGAAGTGTAGTCACTGTTGCAATGTGGGAAACGCGGCAGCCAATTTGCGCACAGCAAGCTCCCACCAACAGTAATGAGCAGATCATCTGCTTTGGTTGAAGGCTAAATATTGCCTTGGGCATCGAGGAGAACTACCCCCAGTGCCCTTCTCCCAACAGTGGCCGCGATATCTTATACGTCCACACGAGAGGGCAGACGGGGCCCTCGGGTTTAACGTCTCACCCCGAAAGACGGCACCTCCGACAGTGCAGCGAACGCTCGCTCGGTACTGGCAGCCCGGGGGAGAGTTGGCCTGGGTTATGGGGGCTCGAGACACCAGACTGGGTGGCGGGCGCGAACCCACGACCTTCTGACTCAGAGCGGAGAGAGATACTCACTGAGCAACGGCTGACACCGAATAATTTGAGTGTAAAAGGGCGATGGATTGACTGTGGATAGACTGTCTTGGATTGTTCAAACCTCTCACCCTTCCTTCTGCTTTTCCCCCAGCCCTGCTTCACAAGCCCGTCAATCATGTGACGAGGGTCACACTGTTGATTGGAGTAAGTTCGAATTTCATATTCCAGCACTTTTTTTTATATAAGAATGATTCATTTTTCCAGTCAGTACATTTTCAGCTCATCAAGATGGGGAGAAACAGAGTTGGAGAATGGTCTCTCTAAACTGTCCCATCCAACACTCCCAGGGAAGCTACAGCACGGGGTTAGAAACAGAGTAAAGCTCCCTCTACACTGTCCCATCAAACACTCCCAGGGCAGGTACAGCATGAGTTAGATACAGAGTAAAGCTCCCTCTACACTGTCCCATCCAAAACTCCCAGGGCAGGTACAGCATGAGTTAGATACAGAGTAAAGCTCCCTCTACACTGTCCCATCCAAAACTCCCAGGGCAGGTACAGCATGAGTTAGATACAGAGTAAAGCTCTCTCTACACTGTCCCATCCAAAACTCCCAGGGCAGGTACAGCATGAGTTAGATACAGAGTAAAGCTCCCTCTACACTGTCCCATCAAACACTCCCAGGGCAGGTACAGCACGAGTTAGATACAGAGTAAAGCTCCCTCTACACTGTTCCATCAAACACGATGCGGAGATGCCGGTGTTGGACTGGGGTGGACAAAATTGAGAGGTCGCACAACACCAGGTTATAGTCCAACAGTTTTATTTGAAATCACAAGCTTTCGGAGCTATCGATTTGCTCCTTCCTCAGGTGAAGTAAATTAGATACAGAATCTCCAAAGCATATATAGATGGAAAACAAAGCATGTGTACTTTACAATTGCAGACCAATAAATTAAATCATCCTGACTATCTGCCGAGGTGTGATAAAGTTAATTAAGTCAGCCAGGAAGGTACCACATCAAAGACATAGCAAGATACAACTGAGACAATGAGGTGTAGTCGCAGGGGTTCTAACGTGTCAAAAGCTGCCGTCTGTATGTAAAACGAAAAGCTTTAACATTTTTTTACTTTTTTACTGGGAAAATTTTTACTTTTTTACTGGGAATCACATCTGTGAACAAGCTAACGACGACTCGAGTCCGGATCACGTTAGAACCCCTGCGACTACACCTCATTGTCTCAGTTGTATCTTGCTATGTCTTTGATGTGGTACCTTCCTGGCTGACTTAATTAACTTTATCACACCTCGGCAGATAGTCAGGATGATTTAATTTATTGGTCTGCAATTGTAAAGTACACATGCTTTGTTTTCCATCTATATATGCTTTGGAGATTCTGTATCTAATTTACTTCACCTGAGGAAGGAGCAAATCGATAGCTCCGAAAGCTTGTGATTTCAAATAAAACTGTTGGACTATAACCTGGTGTTGTGCGACCTCTCAATTTCATCAAACACTCCCAGGGCAGCTACAGCACGGGTTAGATATAGAGTAAAGCTCCCTCTACACTGTCCCATCCAACACGATGCGGAGATGCCGGTGTTGGACTGGGGTGGACAAAATTGAGAGGTCGCACAACACCAGGTTATACTCCAACAGTTTTATTTGAAATCACAAGCTTTCGGAGCTTACTACTCCTTCATCGGGTGAAGTAAAAAGATACAGAATCGCCAAAGCATATATAGATAGAGAACAATGCATGTGTACCTTATAATTGCAGACAACTAAATTAAATCATCCTGACTGTTTATCTGCCGAGGTGTGATAAAGTTAATCAGGTCAGCCAGGAAGGTACCACATCAAAGACATAGCAAGATTCAACTGAGACAATGAGGTGGAGTCGCAGGGGATCTAACGTGTCAAAAGCTGCCGTCTGTATGTAAAACGATAAGCTTTAAAATTTTTACTTTTTTACTGGGAATCACATCTGTGAACAAGCCAACGACGACTCGAGTCCGGATCACGTCATGTATCGTGACATAACACTTTGATGTGGTACCTTCCTGGCTGACCTGATTAACTTTATCACACCTCGGCAGATAAACAGTCAGGATGATTTAATTTAGTTGTCTGCAATTGTAAGGTACACATGCATTGTTCTCTATCTAAATATGCTTTGGCGATTCTGTATCTTTTTACTTCACCCGACGAAGGAGTAGTAAGCACCGAAAGCTTGTGATTTCAAATAAAACTGTTGGACTATAACCTGGTGTTGTGCGACCTCTCAATTCCATCCAACACTCCCAGGGCAGGTACAGCACGAGTTAAATACAGAGTAAAGATCCCTCTACACTGTCACATCAAACACTCCCAGGTAGGTTCAGCACGGGTCAGATAGAGAGCAAAGCTCCCTCTACACTGTCCCATCAAACACTCCCAGGGCAGGTACAGCACGGGTTAGATACAGAGTAAAGCTCCCTCTACACTCACCCATGAAACACTCCCAGGGCAGGTACAGCACGGGTAGATACGGATAAAGCTAACTCTATACTGTCCCATCAAACGCTCCGAGGGCAGGTACAGCACGAGTTAGAAACAGATTAAAGCTCTCTCTACACTGTCCCATCAAACACGCCTAGGGCAGGTACAGCACAGGTTAGATACAGTGTAAAGCTCCCTCTACACTGTCCCATCAAACACACCCAGGGCAGGTACAGCACGACTTAGATACAGAGTAAAGCTCCCTCTACACTGTCCCATCAAACACTCCTAGGGCAGGTACACCACTGGTTAGATACAGTGTAAATCGTCCTTTATACTGTCCCATCAAACACTCCCAGGGCAGGTACAGCACGGGTTAGATACGTAGTAAAGCTCCCTCTACACTGTCCCATCAAACACTCCCAGGGCAGGTACAGCATGGGTTAGATACAGAGTAAAGCTCCCTCTACACTGCCCCATCAAACACTCCCAGGGCAGGTACAGCACGGGTTTGGTACAGAGTAAAGCTCCCTCTACACTGTCCCATCAAACACTCCCAGGGCAGGTACGGCACGGGTTAGATACAGAGTAAAACTCCCTCTACACTGTCCCATCAAACACTCCCACGGCAGGTACAGCACGGGTTAGATACAGAGTAAAGCTCCCTCTACACTGTCCCAACAAACACTCCCAGGGCAGGTACAGCACGGGTTAGATACAGAGTAAAGCTCCCTGTACACTGTCCCAACAAACACTCAGCCTTGATTTATGTGATCAAGTCTCTGGAGTGGGACTTGAACCCAAAAACTTCTGACTCAGAGGTGATGGGAGTGAATGGGAAGGGGTTGGGTCCATTGGGATTATGTACAGTGGGAGTGAATTGGACGAGGTTGGGTCCATTGGGATTCTGTAAAATGGGAGTGAATGGGAAGGGGTTGGGTCCATTGGGATTCTGTACAATGGGAGTGAATGGGAAGGGTTTGGGTCCATTGGGATTCTGTACAATGGGAGTGAATTGGAAGGGGTTGGGTCCATTGGGATTGTGTTCAATGGGAGTGAATGGGAAGGGGTTGGGTCCATTGGGATTCTGTACAATGGGAGTGAATGGGAAGGGGTTGGGACCATTGGGATTCTGTACAATGGGAGTGAATGGGAAGGGATTGTGTCCATTGGGATTCTGTTCAATGGGAGTGAATGGGAAGGGGTTGGGTCCATTGGGATTCTGTTCAATGGAATTAATGGGAAGGGGTCAGGTCAAGTGGGATTCTGTACAATGGGTGTGAATGGGAAGGGGTTGGGTCCATTGGGATTCTGTACAATGGGAGTGAATGGGAAGGGGTTGGGTCCATTGTGACACTAATGTGTATGTTGTCTCTGTCTAGGAGCTTTTGAAAAACACACCCAGAGACCACTCTGATTACTGTATGCTGGAGAAAGCACTCAATGACTCTTACACCTTCCTCTCCGCAACCAATCAGACTGTTCAACAGAAGAATTCATTCCGTATATTTCATTCAGCAAAGGTACTTCTGATGAGAGGGCCAGAGGGGTAAAGGACAGTTTATCTAACGTACTGTGACACCCGGTCTCAGAGGGAGAAAGGACAGTGTATCTGACGCACTGTGACACCCGGTCTCAGAGGGGGAAAGGACAGTGTATCTAACGCACTGTGACACCCGGTCCCAGAGGGGGAAAGGACAGTGTATCTAACGTACTGTGACACCCGGTCCCAGAGGGGGAAAGGACCGTGTAACCAATACACTGTGACACCCGGTCCCAGAGGGGAAAGGACAGTGTATCTAACGCACTGTGACACCCGGTCCCAGAGGGGGAAAGGACAGTGTATCTAACACACTGTGACACCCGGTCCCAGAGGCGGAAAGGTCAGTGTATCTAACGCACTGTGGCACCCGGTCCCAGAGGGGGAAAGGACAGTGTATCTAACGCACTGTGACACCCGGTCCCAGAGGGGGAAAGGACAGTGTATCTAACGCACTGTGACACCCGGTCCCAGAGGGGGAAAGGACAGTGTATCTAACACACTGTGACACCCGGTCCCAGAGGGGGAAAGGACAGTGTATCTAACACACTGTGACACCTGGTCCCAGAGGGGGAAAGGACAGTGTATCTAACACACTGAGACACCCGGTCCCAGAGGGGGAAAGGACAGTGTATGTAATGCACTGTGACACCCGGTCCCAGAGGGGGAAAGGACAGTGTATCTAACACACTGTGACACCCTGTCCCAGAGGGGGAATGGACAGTGTATCTAACGCACTGTGACACCCGGTCCCAGAGGGGAAAGGACAGTGTATCTAACACACTGTGACACCCGGTCCCAGAGGGGGAAAGGACAGTGTATCTAACGCACTGTGACACCCGGTCCCAGAGGGGGAAAGGACAGTGTATCTAACGCACTGTGACACCCGGTCCCCTGGACCTTGATTCCACCAGTTTTCCCGATGGTGATAGTTTATCCTCTATCTGTGTTGATTGTTTCTCTTTATTCTCCTCACGCCCAGGACCAACACTTAGTGAAGGACGGCTTTGTGGTGGAGGTGTCTGACAACTCCCGTAAACTGAAGCACATCTTCCTTTCCACCGACTTATTCTTCTGCGCTAAGTTGAAGAAACAAACTGGGTAACTATCCGTTGATCTGTACTGTCGGGTTCGGAGCAAGATGGCCTCGCAGTCTTGTGTTTCTGTTTCATCTCTGAGGATGTAGGCCTCGCTGGCAAGGCCAGCATTTATTGCCCATCGCCCAGTTGCCCCTTGAAAAGCCACAAAGTCCTGCTAAACCTATAAAAATCATTCGTTCGGCCCCAGCTGGGAGTATTGTGTCCAATTCTGGGCACCAAACTTCTGGAGGGACGTGAAGGCTTTGGAGAGGGTGCGGAAGAGATGTGCCAGAAAGATTTCCGGGATGAGGGGGTTATAGTTACGTGGAGTGACTGGAGAAGCTGGGGTTGTTCTCCTTGGAGCAGAAAAGGATAAGAGGAGATTTGATAGAGGTGTTCAAAATCACGAAGGATTTAGATAGAGTAAATAAGGAGAAACTCGCTGCAGCCAGGATTGAGGGATCGGAACATTGAGGGATCGGAGGATTTAGGAATCAGAAGATTGAGGGATTGGAGGACTGAGGGATTGGAGGATTGAGGGATCTGAAGACTGAGGGATTGGAGGATTGAGGGATCGGAGGATTGAGGGATCGGAGGATTGAGGGATCGGAGGATTTAGGAATCAGAAGATTGAGGGATTGGAGGATTGAGGGATCGGAGGATTTAGGAATCAGAAGATTGAGGGATCGGAACATTGAGGGATCGGAGGATTTAGGAATCAGAAGATTGAGGGATTGGAGGATTGAGGGATCGGAGGATTTAGGAATCAGAAGATTGAGGGATTGGAGGATTGAGGGATCGGAGGATTTAGGAATCAGAAGATTGAGGGATCGGAACATTGAGGGATCGGAGGATTTAGGAATCAGAAGATTGAGGGATTGGAGGATTGAGGGATCGGAGGTTTGAGGGATCGGAGGATTGAGGGATCGGAACATTGAGGGATCGGAGGATTTAGGAATCAGAAGATTGAGGGATTGGAGGATTGAGGGATCGGAGGTTTGAGGGATCGGAGGTTTGAGGGATCGGAGGATTGAGGGATCGGAACATTGAGGGATCGGAGGATTTAGCAATCAGAAGATTGAGTGATTGGAGGATTGAGGGATCGGAGGTTTGAGGGATCGGAGGATTGAGGGATCGGAGGAGTGAGGGATCGGAGGAGTGAGGGATCGGAGGATTGAGGGATCGGAGGATTGAGGGATCGGAGGATTGAGGGATCGGAGGAGTGAGGGATCGGAGGATTGAGGGATCGGAGGATTGAGGGATCGGAGGATTGAGGGATCGGAGGATTGAGGGATCGGAGGATTGAGGGATCGGAGGAGTGAGGGATCGGAGGATTGAGGGATCTGAAGACTGAGGGATTGGAGGCTTGAGGGATCGGAGGATTGAGGGATCGGAGGATTGAGGGATCGGAGGATTGAGGGATTGGAGGATTGAGGGATCTGAAGACTGAGGGATTGGAGGATTGAGGGATCGGAGGATTGAGGGATCGGAGGATTGAGGGATCGGAGGATTGAGGGATCGGAGGATTGAGGGATCGGAGGATTGAGGGATCTGAAGACTGAGGGATTGGAGGATTGAGGGATCGGAGGATTGAGGGATCGGAGGATTGAGGGATCGGAGGATTGAGGGATCGGAACATTGAGGGATCGGAGGATTTAGGAATCAGAAGATTGAGGGATTGGAGGACTGAGGGATTGGAGGATTGAGGGATCTGAAGACTGAGGGATTGGAGGATTGAGGGATTGGAGGATTGAGGGATCGGAGGATTGAGGGATTGGAGGATTTAGGAATCAGAAGATTGAGGGATTGGAGGATTGAGGGATCGGAGGATTTAGGAATCAGAAGATTGAGGGATCGGAACATTGAGGGATCGGAGGATTTAGGAATCAGAAGATTGAGGGATTGGGGGATTGAGGGATCGGAGGTTTGAGGGATCGGAGGATTGAGGGATCGGAACATTGAGGGATCGGAGGATTTAGGAATCAGAAGATTGAGGGATTGAAGGATTGAGGGATCGGAGGTTTGAGGGATCGGAGGATTGAGGGATCGGAACATTGAGGGATCGGAGGATTTAGGAATCAGAAGATTGAGTGATTGGAGGATTGAGGGATCGGAGGTTTGAGGGATCGGAGGATTGAGGGATCGGAACATTGAGGGATCGGAGGATTTAGGAATCAGAAGATTGAGGGATTGGAGGATTGAGGGATCGGAGGATTGAGGGATCGGAGGATTTAGGAATCAGAAGATTGAGGGATTGGAGGATTGAGGGATCGGAGGATTGAGGGATTGGAGGATTGACGGATTGGAATATTGAGGGATCGGAGGATTGAGGGATTGGAGGATTGAGGGATTGGAGGATTGAGGGATCGGAGGTTTGAGGGATCGGAGGTTTGAGGGATCGGAGGATTGAGGGATCGGAGGATTGAGGGATTGGAGGATTGAGGGATCGGAGGATTGAGGGATCTGAAGATTGAGGGATCGGAGGATTGAGGGATCGGAGGATTGCGGGATCTGAAGATTGAGGAAGATGGGTGAACGGGGCTTGGTGCGGGTTAGGACACACAGGCAGCCGAGGTTTGGATCACTTCAAGTTTACGTAGGGTAGAATGTGGGAGGCCGGCCAGGTGTGCGTTGCAATAGTCAAGTCTAGAGGTAACAAAGGCATGGATTAGGGTTTCAGCATCGGATGAGCTGAGGCAGGGGTGGAGACGGGCGACGTTACGGAGGGGGAAATAGGCCGGCAAACATTCAACTGAAGCCTTTGATAGAGAACTGGACCAATTTGTCACGGGGAGTCACGGTTTAGGGAGGGAAAGAGAGATCAGTTTAGATTGTTGCAGGGCTATGGTGTGCACTTAATCACTCATAGAAACATAGAAACATAGAAAAATAGGAGCAGGAGTAGGCCATTCGGCCCTTCGAGCCTGCTCCGCCATTCAATATGATCATGGCTGATCCTCTATCTCAATACCATATTCCCGCTCTCTCCCCATACCCCTTGACGCCTTTTGTGTCTACAAATCTATCTATCTCCTTCTTAAATATATTCAGTGACTTGGCCTCCACAGCCTTCTGTGGTAGAGAATTCCACAGGTTCACCACCCTCTGAGTGAAGAAATTTCTCCTCATCTCAGTCCTAAATGTCCTACCCCGTATCCTGAGACTGTGACCCCTCGTTCTAGACCCTCCAGCCAGGGGAAACATCCTCCCTGCATCCAGTCTGTCGAGCCCTGTCAGAATTTTATACGTTTCAATGAGATCCCCTCTCACCCTTCTAAACTCTAGTGAATACAGGTCTAGTCGACCCAATCTCTCCTCATACGACAGTCCTGCCATCCTAGGCTTTGCTTGTTAGAGAGTAATTCCGAGAACAATCCAGTCGAAACATGGAACTGCTCTCTGGAGATCCCACTGCGCTCAATGGGAGTACGTCACATGTGAAAAGGGAGACCGTTTTCTTTTCTGGTACTTCTCAGGAGACAGCCCCAGTACAAGTGCGATTGGTACATCCCATTGGAAGACCTCACTTTTCAAAACCAAAGTGAAATCAACCTGATGGCACCTGGAAGGCTTCAGACCGTGGCCCAGAAGGAAATTGAGAAGAACAAGGGCAGACTGATGGAGACCAAGATTGAGATCTACATCGAGAAGGTAAGAGACTGGGGGAGGGAGGGAGAGACTGAGGGAGGGAGGGAGTCGGAGACAGAGGGAGAGAGGGAGAGAGGGCGGGCGAGGGTCGGAGACAGAGGGAGGGAGAGGGAGGGAGGCTGAGGGTTGGAGACAGAGGGAGGAAGAGGGAGGGAGGCCGAGGGTTGAGACAGAGGGAGGGAGAGGGAGAGGGAGAGGGAGAGGGCCGGAGACAGAGGGAGGGAGAGGGAGGGAGGGAGGGTCGGAGACAGAGTGAGAGGGGGAGTGAGGGAGGGAGAAGGTCGGAGACAGGGAGGGAGAGGGATTAAGGGAGAGTGCTGGGGACAGAGAGAGGGAGAGGGAAGGAGGGTCGGAGACAGAGGGAGAGAGGGAGAGAGGGAGGGCTAAGGGTTGGAGAAAGAGGGAGGGAGGCACTGAGGGAGGGAGAGGGTCAGAGACAGAGTGGGAGGGAGTGAGGGAGGGAGAGAGTCGGAGACAGAAGGAGGGAGGGAGATACAGGGAGAGGGCCGGAGACAAAGGGAGGGAGTGAGGGAGGGAGAGAGTCGGAGACAGAAGGAGGGAGGGAGATGCAGGGAGAGGGCCAGAGACAAAGGGAGGGAGTGAGGGAGGGAGAGAGTCAGAGACACAGCGAGGGAGAGAGTGAGGGAGGAAGAGGGTCAGAGACAGAGGGAGGGAGAGAGTGAGGGAGGGAGAGGGTCAGAGACACGGGGGGGAGGGAGAGGGTCGGAAACAGAGGGAGGGAGATATTGAGGGAGGGTGAGGGTCAGAGACAGTGAGGGAGAGAGTGATTGAGGAGAGAGTGAGGGAGGGAGAGGGTCAGAGACAGTGAGGGAGAGAGAGTTTGAGGAGAGAGTGAGGGAGGGAGAGGGTCAGAGACAGTGAGGGAGAGAGTGTTTGAGGAGAGAGTGAGGGAGGGAGAGGGTCAGAGACAGTGAGGGAGAGAGAGTTTGAGGAGAGAGTGAGGGAGGGAGAGGGTCAGAGACAGTGAGGGAGAGAGTGTTTGAGGAGAGAGTGAGGGAGGGAGAGGGTCAGAGACAGTGAGGGAGAGAGTGTTTGAGGAGAGAGTGAGGGAGGGAGGATGAGGGTCAGAGATAGAGGGAGTGAGGGGGATGGAGACAGAGTGAGGGAGAGAGCGAGTGAGGTGAGAGTGAGGGATAGAGAGGGCTGGAGACGAGTGAGGAGGGAATGAGGGATGGGGTGTAGGAAGCAGGGATGGAGAGCAGGGCAGGAGATGTGGGAAGCTGGGAAGGAGATATAGGAAGCAAAGTGTTGGGTGATGAAGATGAGGACAATGAAATAATTATCAATGAAATAGGCTGCCAGATTTTCCTCCTTTCTGCAGAAGAACAACAAAGGACTAGACCGTCTCAAGAAAAAGCTCAGGGACCTCGAATCATGGCTCCTGCACAATTCTCCATCCATTCCCCTCGGCCTACAAGACAAAAGTGGCAAGGTACGTCAAGTGAAAGGGAACAAACCCACATCGTACAGAGAGCATGACTGTTAGATACATTCAGAGTGGGGAAAATTCAGTTGGTTGCGCCTCCCGTTAGCGCCTTAAGAGGGCGCTAATGGGGCGCAAAGCAACTGGCGCCCGGGCGCGGCGATGTTTGCGCCGCTCGCGAAATTAACCAGACATTTTGCGGCGGCGCTAAACACTACCGCCACGATCTCCTGCGTCGGCAGATCGTGACGTCAGTCGAGTGCGCAACGCCCCGGTAGCGCCCCGGAGACGATATTGAGTGGCGCCCCCTGCCTTACCGCCTGCCGCCAGCAACGACAGGTTGAGGGGAATGTTTTGCAGTCGGGAAGGGACTGGGGGAGCGCTATTTAAAGGCGAACGCTTCCTGCCTTTTATTGTTGGTGACATTTTTGAACCACGCATTCTGAGAGAGAGAGAGAGAGAGAGAGAGAGAGAGACTTCTGGAGAGATTCAACGCTGTGTGAAGGAGTTTTGGGTACTGAGCAGCACTTTGCAGGTTCATTTTGATTTGCCATTCCTTGTATCGATTTAGAAGAGACTTTGGGGGCTGCACTCTGAGCTCTTTGCCTGGTGCTCTCCATTGTTCTTTCCAGCAGATTTGATGTGCAGGTCTCTCCAGGCCGAGATTCAAGGCTGCAATGAGCAGGATGTGGATGGAAAGCAAGATCAACCCTCCCCTTTAAGAACTGGCCGGCGCCATTGTGTCTGTGTTCCATTGCTGACTGACATCACATGAGCTTCGCCAGCGCTCTGAGGTAACGCCTCGCTCCTCGGCCTTTGCGCCTTAAGACAGGTGTGAAGCGCCTGATTTAGCGCTCCATTCACCTCCAGGGGCGATAAAAGTCAAGTTTGCAGTCGGTGGCGATAATTAGCGCCAGGTGCTAATCTTTGCGCCCCGCCGATAATTGCGCCCCAAATGGGGCGATACTGATTTTCTCCCCCAGTGTATCTAACGCACTGTGACACCCGGTCCCAGAGGGGGAAAGGACAGTGTATCTAACGCACTGTGACACCAGGTCCCAGAGGGGGAAAGGACAGTGTATCTAACGCACTGTGACACCCTGTCCCAGAGGGAGAAAGAACAGTGTATCTAACGCACTGTGACACCCGGTCCCAGAGGGGGAAAGGACAGTGTATCTAACGCACTGTGACACCCGGTCCCAGAGGGGGAAAGGACAGTGTATCTAACGCACTGTGACACCCGGTCCCAGAGGGGGAAGGGACAGTGTATCTAACGCACTGTGACACCCGGTCCCAGAGGGGGAAAGGACAGTGTATCTAACACACTATGACACCCGGTCCCAGAGGGGGAAGGGACAGTGTATCTAACGCACTGTGACACCCGGTCCCAGAGGGGGAAAGGACAGTGTATCTAACACACTGTGACACCCGGTCCCAGAGGGGGAAGGGACAGTGTATCTAACGCACTGTGACACCCGGTCCCAGAGGGGGAAGGGACAGTGTATCTAACACACTGTGACACCCGGTCCCAGAGGGGGAAAGGACAGTGTATCTAACACACTATGACACCCGGTCCCAGAGGGGGAAGGGACAGTGTATCTAACGCACTGTGACACCCGGTCCCAGAGGGGGAAGGGACAGTGTATCTAACGCACTGTGACACCCGGTCCCAGAGGGGGAAGGGACAGTGTATCTAACACACTGTGACACCTGGTCCCAGAGGGGGAAAGGACAGTGTATCTAACACACTGTGACACTCCATTTCCCCTCCTTCAGTGTGGTTTGTGATGTCACCCTCCCTTCAGCTCTAACCGCACCACTAACAGTGTAAGATCAGGGTTTGAGCCATTTTGGTTTGAGGTTTCCAAGTCTCACTGGGCTGAGTAACCCCTCTGGGGCCTTCTGGTGAGACCTGAGTGTGTGGTTAGCGTGCCAGCTCTCCTCCCAAGTTCAAACAGAGTTTACAGTATAGTGCATTGCTTGACGCAGTTATGTGATGATGAGTCTCATATGTAAAAAATGTTTCTAGATCCTGTGAATGTTACTTCTCTAGCCCCCCAGCCTCACCGTGCAGCGAGTCTCACTTTGAGTCTCACTAGGCCCACCCTCAAGAATACTCCATGTCCAGGCTCCACCATACACTAGGCCCAGCCTCAAGAGTACTCCATGTCCAGGCTCCACCATACACTAGGCCCAGCCTCAAGAGTACTCCATGTCCAGGCTCCACCATACACTAGGCCCAGCCTCAAGAGTACTCCATGTCCAGGCTCCACCATACACTAGGCCCAGCCTCAAGAGTACTCCATGCCCAGGCTCCACCATACACATAAGAACATAAGAAATAGCAGCAGGAGTCGGCCATTTGGCCCCTCGAGCCTGCTCCACCATTCAATAAGATCATGGCTGATCTTCTACCTCAACTCTACCCACCCACCCGATCTCCATATCCCTTGAAACCCTTAATATTCAAAAATCTATTGATCTCTGTCTTGAATATACTCAACGACTGAGCCTCCACAGCCTTCTGGGGTAGAGAATTCCACAGGTTCACCACCCTCTGAGTGAAGAAATTGCTCCTCATCTCAGTCCTAAATGGCCGACCCCTTATTCTGAGACTGTGACCCCTGGTTTTAGACTCCTCAGCCAGGGGAAACATCCTCCCTGCATCTACCCTGACAAGCCCTGTAAGAATTTTGTATGTTTCAATGAGATCACCTCTCATTCTTCTAATCTCCAGAGAATATAGGCCTAGTCTACTCAATCTCTCCTCATAGGACAATCCCCCCATCCCAGGAATCAGTCTGGTGAACCTTTGTTGCACTCCCTCTATGGCAAGTATATCCTTCCTTAGGTAAGGAGACCAAAACCGTACACAATACTCCAGGTGTGGTCTCACCAGGGCCCTATATAAATGCAGTTAGACATCTTTACTCTTATGCTCAAATCCTCTTGTAATAAAGGCCAACATACCATTTGCTTTCCTAATTGCTTGCTGTACCTGCATGTTAACTTTCAGTGATTCGTGTACAAGGACAACCAGGTCCCTCTGAACACCAACATTTCCCAATCTCTCACCATTTAAAAAATACTCTGCTTTTCTATTTTTCCTGCCAAAGTGGATAACTTCACATTTCTCCACATTATATTCCATTTGCCATGTTCTTGCCCACTCACTTAGCCTGCCTATATCCCCTTGAAGCCTCCTTGCATCCTCCTCACAACTTACATTCCCACCTAGCTTTGTATCATCAGCAAACTTGGATGTATTACATTTGGTCCCCTCATCCAAATCATTGGTATAGATTGTGAATAGCTGAGGCCCAAGCACTGATCCTTGCGGTACCCCACTAGTTACAGCCTGCCAACCCGAAAATGACCCGTTTATTCCTACTCTCTGTGTTCTGTCCGCTAACCAATCCTCAATCCATGCTAATATATTACCCCCATCCCATGAGCCCTAATTTTGTTTAATAACCTCTTGTGTGGCACCTTATTGAATGCCTTCTGAAAATCCAAATACACCACATCCACTGGCTCCCCCTTATCTATTCTGCTGTTACAACCTCAAAAGATTCTAATAGATTGGTCAAACATGATTTCCCTTTCATAAATCCGTGTTGACTCTGCCCAATCCTATTATTATTTTCTAAGTGCCCTGTTACCACGTCCTTAATAATCGATTCCAGCATTTTCCCTACTAATGATGTCAGGCTAACTGGTCTGTAGTTCCCCGTTTTCTCTCTCCCTCCTTTCTTAAATAGTGGGGTTACATTTGCTACCTTCCAATTCACAGGAACCATTCAGGAATCAATGGAATTTTGGAAAATGACAACTAATGCATCCACTATCTCTATTGCCACCAAGACCAGCTTCCAACATACATCAGGCCCAGGCTCCACCATACTCCAGGCCTAGGCTCCTTCATACACGAGACCCAGGCTCCATCATACACCAGGCCCAGGCTCCACCATACTCCGGGCCTAGGCTCCACCATACACCAGGCCCAGGCTCCACCATACTCCAGGCCTAGGCTCCTTCATACACGAGACCCAGGCGCCATCATACACCAGGCCCAGGCTCCACCATACACCAGGGCCAGGCTCCCTCATACACTAGGCCCAGGCTCCATTATACACAAGGCCCAGGCTGCATCATACCCCAGGCCCAGGCTCCTTCATACACCAGGGCCAGGCTCCATCATACACCAGGGCCAGGCTCCAACATACACCAGGCCCAGGCTCCCTCATATACCAGGCCCGTGCTCTGTCATACCCCAGGCCCAGGCTCCATCATTCACCAGGCCCAGGCTCCATCATAAACCAGGCCCGCGCTCCGTCATACCCTAGGCCCAGACTCCATCATTCACCAGGCTCCATCATATACCAGGCCCGCGCTCTGTCATACCCCAGGCCCAGGTTCCATCAGACCCCAGGCCCAGGCTCCTTCATACACCAGGCCCAGGCATCATCATACTCCAGGCCCAGGCATCATCATACTCCAGGCCCAGGCTCCATCATACACCAGGGCCAGGCTCCAACATACACCAGGGCCAGGCTCCATCATACACCAGGGCCAGGCTCCAACATACACCAGGCCCAGGCTCCCTCATATACCAGGCCCACGCTCCGTCATGCCCCAGGCCCAGGCTCCATCATACACCAGGCCCAGGCTCCATCATACACCAGGCCCAGGCTCCCTCATATACCAGGCCCGCGCTCTGTCATACCCCAGGCCCAGGTTCCTTCAGACCCTAGCCCCAGGCTCCTTCATACACCAGACCCAGGCATCATCATACTCCAGGCCCAGGCTCCCTCATACACTAGGCCCAGGCTCCATCATACACCGGGCCCAGGCTCCATCATACACCGGGCCCAGGCTCCATCATACACCGGGCCCAGGCTCCTTCATACACCAGGCCCAGGCATCATAATACTCCAGGCCCAGGCTCCTTCATAAACCAGGCCCAGGCAGCATCATAAACCAGGCCCAGGCTCCTTCATAAACCAGGCCCAGGTCCATCATACTCCAGGCCCAGGCTCCCTCATACTCCAGGCCCAGGCTCCCTCATATTCCAGGCCCAGGCTCCATTATACATCAGGCCCAGGCTCCATCATAAACCAGGCCCAGGCTCTATCATACTCCAGGCCCAGGCTCCATCATATACCAGGCCCAAGCTCCCTCATACTCCAGGCCCAGGCTCCCTCATATACCAGGCCCAGGCTCCCTCATACTCCAGGCCCAGGCTCCATCATAAACCAGGCCCAGGCTCTATCATACTCCAGGCCCAGGCTCCATCATATACCAGGCCCAGGCTCCCTCATACTCCAGGCCCAGGCTCCATCACACATCAGGCCCAGGCTCAAGAATACGTGAGGCCCAGGCTCCAACATACTCCAGGACCAGGCTCCATCATACTCCAGGCCCAGGCTCCATCATAATTCAGGCCCAGGTGCATTATACAATAGGCCCAGGCTCAAGAATACTCCAATCCCAGGCTCCAGCATACACCAGGCCTAACCTTCACTGTGCTGCGAGGAAACAAACTCCTCTGACCTCTGATGCACCTTGGCCCCGGTCATGCAGTCCCAGCGTCCCCTCCATCTCCGGCCCTCGAACTCTCACTGAGGTACTGGAATGTGTATAGGCCTCAGCAGGGAGCTTGATGCCTCAGCTAACCTCGTGTGTACGTGTCTCTGTTTCCCAGAGTTACCTCTTCCTCCTGTCTTCGGACTACGAGCTCCACGATTGGCGGGAAACCATCGAGAAATTCAAGAGGAACAGTACGTATTTGTTATCCCTCCGTCCTCCGCCCGTTTGTTCGTCCGTTTTCTCTCTCTCCTTTCTCACTCTGTTCATTTCCACAAATTTTCCCCCCTTTCCTTCATTCCATGGGGTAGAAATTTGTGTTGGGCAGTGCGCAAACCGAGCGGTGTGATATCGGCTCCCTGTTATAAGCCCCGCTTGATATTCAGTTCCATTGAACTCAATTATTATTTTTATTATTCATTCACGAGATGTGGGCGTCGCTGACAAGGCCAGCATTTATTGCCCATCCCTAATTGCCCTTGAGAAGGTGGTGGTGAGCCGCCGCCTTGAACCGCTGCAGTCCGTGAGGTGAAGGTACTCCCACAGTGCTGTTAGGGAGGGAGTGCCAGGATTTTGACCCAGCGACGATGAAGGATCGGCGATATACTTCTAGGTCAGGATGGTGTGTGACTTGGAGGTGGTGGTGTTCCCATGCGCCTGCTGCCCTTGTCCTTCTAGGTGGAAGAGGTCGCGGGTTTGGGAGGTGCTGCCGAAGAAGCCTTGGCGAGTTGCTGCAGTGCATCTTGTAGATGGTTCACACTGCAGCCACGGTGCGCCGGTGGTGGAGGGAGTGAATGTTTAAGGTGGTGGATGGGGTGCCAATCAAGCGGGCTGCTTTGTCCTGGATGGTGTCGAGCTTCTTGAGTGTTGTTGGAGCTGCATTCATCCAGGCAAGTGGAGAGTATTCCATCACACTCCTTACTTGTGCCTTGTAGATGGTGGAAAGGCTTTGGGGAGTCAGGAGGTGAGACACTCGCTGCAGAATACCCAGCCTCTGACCTGCTCTTGTTGCCACAGTATTTATGTGGCTGGTCCAGTTAAGTTTCTGGTCAATGGTGACCCCCAGGATGTTGATGGTGGGGGATTCGGCGATGGTAATACCGTTGAATGTCAAGGGGAGGTAGTTAGACTCTTGCTTGTTGGACAACGTACTGAAATGATACTGAATATCGGGCAGGGAGCATAAAGGGCGGCTGATTTGTCACTGCCTGATTTAACCGACATTACCTGACGACTTTCTACCCCTCCCCCCACTCATGTGTCCAGTCTGATTTTTTTCTTTCTTTAAAATGCAGAACGGAGGGAAAAAAATCAGCTGCTTTGCCCCTCGTGAAATTCAGCGGGAGGTTAGCGGTGGCGGTAGCCGGTAGTGCCCCGTGGCGCTACGCCTCTGGTGATGAAGTCATCACCGTGCGCAGTGCCCCGCTCGCGCCCAGGCTGCAAACTTGGCGCGCGCCTCCTGACCTACCGCCGGACGCTATGTCCGACAGTGTCAGGGTGCCGTGTTTGTGGTGGGGGCGCGGCGATAATTAAAGGGGTAGGTGCCGGGCGGCCATTTTTTTGGGGGCCGCCTGCCAGCACCTGCCCCCTCTCGTCTCCTCCCGCGGCCTGCCGGCCACGATCGCTCAGCCCGGCGCTCCTCTCGAGCGCCGGGCTCTTTTCCCGGCACCCCGCTCCCCGGTGGTCCGGCAGGGCCCTGGTGCGAGCAACACTAGACCCCTCCCCTTTAATCAGGGGAGGGAGGCCTGCGGTACCGCGGCGCTACATGCCGACGCGCGGGGCGCGGCTGCACGTAACGCCGCGATTTTCAATGGGAGCGCCCCAAGAGGGAGGGGGAGCGCTTCCAGTAGCAGCCCGCCTCCTGCTTGAGGCGCTACCAATCAATTTGCGGCGCGGGGGCGCTAACTTTTTTGGGGCGCTAAAAGTAGCGCCCTGGTGAAGTTATCGCCCCAAAGGGGGCACGAGCAAATTTTCCCCCCTGGGAGTTTATAGTTATCAGGAACGATTGAACAGGCTGGGGCTCTTTTCTCTAGAATAGAGAAAGCCGAGGGGTGACCTGATAGAGGTCTTTAAGATTCACAAGAACATAAGAAACAGGAGCAGGAGTTGGCCAATCGGCCCCTCGAGTCTGCTCCACCATTCAATAAGATCATGGCTGATCCAATCTTGGCCTCAACACCACTTTCCCACTCTCTCCCCATACCCCTCGACTCCCCTTGTAGTTCAAATGTCTGTCAATCTCCGCCTTGAATATATTCAATGACTCCGCCTCCACAGCTCTCTGGGGAAGGGAATGCCAAAGATTCACGACCCTCTGAGAGAAGAAATTCGTCCTCATCTCCGTCTTAAGTGGGCGACCCCTTATTCTGAAACTGTGCCCCCTAGTTCTAGATTCCCCCCGAGGGGAAACATCCTCTCAGCATCCACCCTGTCAATTCCCCTCAGAATCTTATATGTTTCAATAAGATCCCCTCTCATTCTTCTAAACTCCAATGAGTATAGGCCCAAACTGCTCAACCGTTCTTCATAAGACAACCCCTTCATCTCCGGAATCAACCTCGTGAACCTTCTCTGAACTGCTTCCGATGCAAGTATATCCTTCCTTAAATAAGGAGACCAAAACTGTGCGCAGTACTCCAGGTGCGGTCTCACCAATACCCTGTACAATTGTAGCAAGACTTCCCGACTTTTATACTCCAACCCCCTTGCAATAAAGGCCAACATTCCATTCGCCTTCCTCATTACTTGCATGCTAACTTTTTGTGTTTCATGTACGAGGACCCCCAGATCCCTCTGTACCTCAGCATTTTGTAGTCTCACTCCATTTAAATAAAATGTGCTTTTTCTGAAGGGGTTCGATAGGGTAGATGTAGAGAAGACGTTTCTACTTGCCGGCGAGTCCAGAACTAAGGGCCATCAATATAAGATAGTCACTAATAAATCCAATCGGGAATGCAGAAGAAACTTCTTTACCCAGAGAGTGGTGAGAAGGTGGAACTCGCGACCACAGGGAGTGGTTGAGGCGAATAGTATCGACGCATTTAAGGGGAGGCTGGAGAAACACATGAGGGAGAAAGGAGCAGAGGGAGTTGGTGAGAGGGTGAGATGAAGAGGGGGCAGGGGGACGCTCCTGTGGAGCCTCAACACCGGCACGGACCAGTTGGGCTGAAGTTCCTGCGCTGTAAATACTTTGTAAAAGTTCGGAGCAGAGAGACTTAGGTGTCAAACAGAAATCACGAAAACCTAGTGGTCAGGTGGAAAAAAATAATTTTAAAAATCTAATGGGATGTTGTCCTTTATCTCGAGGGGTCCAGAATACAAAGGGGTGGAAGTTGTGCTGCAGTTGTATAAAGCTCTGGTCAGACCACATCTGGAGTGACTGCGTTCAGTTCTGGGCCCCGCACCTCAGGAAGGACATATTGACCTTGGAGGGGGGAGCAGCGCAGATTCACCCGAATGTTATCGGGGGCTAAAAGGGTTAAATTATGAGGACAGGTTGCACAGACAGGGCTTGGATTCCCTTGAGAATAGAAGGAGATTACAGAGATAGGGAGGGGAGAGGCCCTGGAGGGATTTGAAAACAAGGATGAGAATTTTTGAAATCGAGGCGTTGCTTAACCGGGAGCCAATGTAGGTCAGCGAGCACAAGGGGTGATGGGTGAACGGGACTTGGTGCGAGTTAGGACACGGGGCAGCCGAGTTTTGGATGACCTCAAGTTTACGTCGGGTAGAATGTGGGAGGCCGGCCAGGAGTGCGTTGGAATAGTCAAGTCTAGAGGTAACAAAGGCATGGATGAGGGTTTCAGCAGTGGATGAGCTGAGGCAGGGGCGGAGACGGGCGATGTTACAGAGGTGGAAACAGGCGATCTTAGTGATGGAGCGGATATGTGGTCGGAAGCACATTTCAGGGTCAAATATGACACCAAGGTTGCGAACTGTCTGGTTCAGCCTCAGACAGATGTTAGGGAGAGGGATTGGAGTCGGTGGCTAGGGAACGAAGTTTGTGGCGGGGACCGAAAACAACGGCTTCAGTCTTCCCAATATTTAATTGGAGAAAATTTCTGCTCATCCAGAACAAGATGTCGGACAAGCAGTCTGACAATTTAGAGACAGTGGAGGGATCGAGAGAGGTGGTGCTGAGGTAGAGCTGGGTGTCGTCACTTGGCAAGTATTCCCTTCAGTATAGGCGATTAAGGGGTGATCTAATCGAGGTGTTTAAGATGATCCAAGGAGTTCATTGGGTGGATGGAGAGAAATTATTTCCTCTGGTGGGGGAGAGCCCAGAACAAGGGGGCATAACCTTAAAATTAGAGCCAGGCCGTTCAGGGGTGAAGTCAGGAAGCACATCTTCACACAAAGGGTGGTGGAAATCTACAACACTCGCCCCCAAAAAATTGTTGAGGCTGAGGGTCAATTGAAAATTTGAAAGCTCAGATGGATAGATTTTTGTTGGATAAGGGTATTAAGGGTTACGGAACCAAGGCGGGTAGATGGAGTTAAGGTACAGATCAGCCATGATCTGATTGAATGGCGGAACAGGCTCGAGGGGCTGAAAGGACGCCTAAATTCTTTCTCTTTGACTTAAAATCCTCGGTCTTCCGTCGGCCCTCCTCCTCCTCCTCCGCCCGAAGGTCCTGGCTTCTTGTCCCACTGGTCTGGCCCTTGTCCGGTCCCTCGCCCAAGGATTAATTCTTCACCTTTGAGCCTGTCTTCCATAGAGATCAGGACAAGACAGTGCAGCGCTCCCTCAGTACTGCCCCTCCGACATTGCAGCGCTCCCTCAGTACTGTCCCTCCGACAGTGCAGCGTTCACTCAGTACTGCCCCTCCAACAGTGCGGCGCTCCTTCAGTACTGCCCCTCCGACAGTGCAGCGCTCCCTCAGTACTGCCCCTCCGACAGTGCGGCGCTCCCTCAGTACTGCCCCTCCGACATTGCAGCGCTCCCTCAGTACTGTCCCTCCGACAGTGCAGCGTTCACTCAGTACTGCCCCTCCAACAGTGCGGCGCTCCTTCAGTACTGCCCCTCCGACAGTGCAGCGCTCCCTCAGTACTGCCCCTCCGACAGTGCGGCGCTCCCTCAGTACTGCCCCTCCAACAGTGCAACGCTCCCTCAGTACTGCCCCTCCGACATTGCAGCACTCCCTCAATACTGCCCCTCCGACAGTGCAGCGCTCCCTCAGTACTGCCCCTCCGATAGTGCGACGCTCCCTCAGTACTGACCTTCCGACAGTGCGACGCTCCCTCAGTACTGACCCTCCGACAGTGTGGCGCTCCCTCAGTACTGCCCCTCCGACAGTGCGACGCTCCCTCAGTACTGACCCTCCGACAGTGCGGCACTCCCTCAGTACTGCCCCTCCGACAGTGCGGCGCTCCCTCAGTACTGCCCCTCCGACAGTGCGGCACTCCCTCAGTATTGCCCCTCCGACAGTGCGGCGCTCCCTCAGTACTGCCCCTCCGACAGTGCGGCGCTCCCTCAGTACTGTCTCTCCCACAGTGTAGCTCACCCTCTGTACCGCCCCTCCGACAGTGCGGCGCTCCCTCAGTACTGCCCCTCCGACAGTGCACGCTCCCTCAGTACTGTCCCTCCGACAGTGCAGCGCTCCCTCAGTACTGCCCGTCCGACAGTGCGGCGCTCCCTCAGTACTGCCCCTCCGATAGTGCGGCGCTCCCTCAGTACTGTCCCTCCGACAGTGCAGCGCTCCCTCACTACTGCCCCTCCGACAGTGCAGCACTCCCTCAATACTGCCCCTCCGACAGTGCAGCGCTCCCTCAGTACTGCCCCTCCGATAGTGCGACGCTCCCTCAGTACTGACCTTCCGACAGTGCGACGCTCCCTCAGTACTGACCC
Source organism: Squalus acanthias (assembly GCA_030390025.1). Lineage (NCBI taxonomy): Eukaryota > Metazoa > Chordata > Chondrichthyes > Squaliformes > Squalidae > Squalus > Squalus acanthias. Next base: position 33,297 of record JASTWF010001103.1, on the reverse strand, counting down.
TCCGACAGTGTGGCGCTCCCTCAGTACTGCCCCTCCGACAGTGCGACGCTCCCTCAGTATTGACCCTCCGACAGTGCGGCACTCCCTCAGTACTGCCCCTCCGACAGTGCGGCGCTCCCTCAGTACTGCCCCTCCGACAGTGCGGCACTCCCTCAGTATTGCCCCTCCGACAGTGCGGCGCTCCCTCAGTACTGCCCCTCCGACAGTGCGGCGCTCCCTCAGTACTGTCTCTCCCACAGTGTAGCTCACCCTCTGTACTGCCCCTCCGACAGTGCGGCGCTCCCTCAGTACTGCCCCTCCGACAGTGCACGCTCCCTCAGTACTGTCCCTCCGACAGTGCAGCGCTCCCTCAGTACTGCCCGTCCGACAGTGCGGCGCTCCCTCAGTACTGCCCCTCTGATAGTGCGGCGCTCCCTCAGTACTGTCCCTCCGACAGTGCAGCGCTCCCTCACTACTGCCCCTCCGACAGTGCAGCGCTCCCTCAGTACTGTCCCTCCGACAGTGCAGCACTCCCTCAGTACTGTCCCTCCGACAGTGCAGCACTTCCTCACTACTGCCCCTCCGACAGTGCAGCGCTCCCTCACTACTGCCCCTCCGACAGTGCAGCACTCCCTCAGTACTGTCCCTTCGACAGTGCAGCACTCCCTCAGTACTGTCCCTCCGACAGTGCAGCGCTCCCTCACTACTGCCCCTCCGACAGTGCAGCACTCCCTCACTACTGCCCCTCCGACAGTGCAGCACTCCCTCACTACTGCCCCTCCGACAGTGCAGCGCTCCCTCACTACTGCCCCTCCGACAGTGCAGCACTCCCTCAGTACTGTCTCTCCCACAGTGTAGCTCACCCTCTGTACCGCCCCTCCGACAGTGCGGCGCTCCCTCAGTACTGCCCCTCCGACAGTGCACGCTCCCTCAGTACTGTCCCTCCGACAGTGCAGCGCTCCCTCAGTACTGCCCGTCCGACAGTGCGGCGCTCCCTCAGTACTGCCCCTCCGATAGTGCGGCGCTCCCTCAGTACTGTCCCTCCGACAGTGCAGCGCTCCCTCACTACTGCCCCTCCGACAGTGCAGCACTCCCTCAATACTGCCCCTCCGACAGTGCAGCGCTCCCTCAGTACTGCCCCTCCGATAGTGCGACGCTCCCTCAGTACTGACCTTCCGACAGTGCGACGCTCCCTCAGTACTGACCCTCCGACAGTGTGGCGCTCCCTCAGTACTGCCCCTCCGACAGTGCGACGCTCCCTCAGTATTGACCCTCCGACAGTGCGGCACTCCCTCAGTACTGCCCCTCCGACAGTGCGGCGCTCCCTCAGTACTGCCCCTCCGACAGTGCGGCACTCCCTCAGTATTGCCCCTCCGACAGTGCGGCGCTCCCTCAGTACTGCCCCTCCGACAGTGCGGCGCTCCCTCAGTACTGTCTCTCCCACAGTGTAGCTCACCCTCTGTACTGCCCCTCCGACAGTGCGGCGCTCCCTCAGTACTGCCCCTCCGACAGTGCACGCTCCCTCAGTACTGTCCCTCCGACAGTGCAGCGCTCCCTCAGTACTGCCCGTCCGACAGTGCGGCGCTCCCTCAGTACTGCCCCTCTGATAGTGCGGCGCTCCCTCAGTACTGTCCCTCCGACAGTGCAGCGCTCCCTCACTACTGCCCCTCCGACAGTGCAGCGCTCCCTCAGTACTGTCCCTCCGACAGTGCAGCACTCCCTCAGTACTGTCCCTCCGACAGTGCAGCACTTCCTCACTACTGCCCCTCCGACAGTGCAGCGCTCCCTCACTACTGCCCCTCCGACAGTGCAGCACTCCCTCAGTACTGTCCCTTCGACAGTGCAGCACTCCCTCAGTACTGTCCCTCCGACAGTGCAGCGCTCCCTCACTACTGCCCCTCCGACAGTGCAGCACTCCCTCACTACTGCCCCTCCGACAGTGCAGCGCTCCCTCAGTACTGCCCCTCCGACAGTGCAGCGCTCCCTCAGTACTGCCCCTCCGACAGTGCAGCACTCCCTCAGTACTGCACTGGCAGTGCCCGCTTAGAATTTTGTGCTCAATTCTCTGGATTGGGACTTGAACCCTCAACCTTCTGACACAGATGTGAGACGGCTACCCACTGAGCCATGGCTGGCACTGAAGGAGGATAACCAGGCAGAGAGGTGGAGAGGTTTAGGGGAGGGAATTCCTGAGCTCAGGACCCAGGCAGCTGAAGGCACGGCCGCCAATGTTGGAGCGATTAAAATCGTGGATGCTCAGGAGGCCAGGATTGGAGGAGCGCAGGGATCTCGGTGGGTTGTAGGACTGGGGGAGGTGACAGAGATTGGGAGCGGGCAAGGCCCTGGAGGGATTTGAAGGTAAGGATGAGAATTTTAAAATCGAAGTGTTGCCGGGCCAGGAGCCAATGTAGGTCAGCGAGCACAGGGGGAGATGCGTGAATTGACTTGGTGCGAGTTGGGACACGGGCATGCAGAGTTTTGGATGAGTTCAAGTTGCTGTCGGTTGGATGATGGGAGGCCGGTAGGAATAGTCGAGTCTGGAGGTAACAAAGGCATGGGTGAGGGTTTCAGAAGCGGCTGAGCTGAGGCAAGGGTGGAGATGGGGCGATGTTACCTACGTGGAAATAGGCGGCCTTGGTGATGGAGAGGATATGGGGTCGGAAGCTCAGCTTAGCAGGGGGATGGAGTCAAGAACAAGGCCCCCCAGCCTCTTCTCAAGGTAGTCATGTTGGGTCAATAAATGAGGCAGCACTAATAGGAGGGGAGTTGAGGAGAACCTTTTTGACCCAGAGGATGGTGGGGGGTTTGGAACTCACTGCCTGAAAGGGTGGTAGAGGCAGAAACCCTCACCACATTTAAAAAGTACTTGGATATGCGCTTGAAGTGCCGTAACCTGCAAGGCTACGGACCAAGAGCTGGTAAGTGGGATTAGGCTGGACAGCTCTTTGTCAGCCAGCGCTGACACGATGGGCCGAATGGCCTCCTTCTATGCCGTAAATTTCTATGATTCTAGTCTTGCCCACATCCTGAGAGACAATAATGCCAGCAGGTTATGTAACCGTGGTGGGGGGAGAGACAGTATTAGACTTGAGACTGATCCATTCAGACTAGCTGGATGGAGACCGGGAGCAAGGACTCTGGCCGAAGTTCCCTCTCCCTAATTCAGGGCCGCTGAGTCCCAATTGTACCACTGCAGCTTGTCACACCGGGTGCGATCAGGCTAACTCAGCACTAGGCCAGGGATGGAGCCTGGGCCTTTCCTGCTCTGTGTGTGTGTGTGTGTTTGGGGCTCACTCCCACACCGGGTGAGATTAGGCTAACTCAGCACTAGGCCGAGGATGGAGCCTGGGCCTTTCCTGCTCTGTGTGTGTGTGTGTGTTTGGGGCTCACTCCCACACCGGGTGAGATTAGGCTAACTCAGCACAAGGCCGGGGATGGAGCCTGGGCCTTTCCTGCTCTGTGAGTGTGTGTGTGTGTGTGTGTGTGTGGGGCTCACTCCCATGCTGAGTGAGATTAGGCTAACTCAGCACTAGGCCGAGGATAGAGCCTGGGGCCTGTTAGCTCCCCTGGCCGCCCAGTGAATTCTCCGTCTGACTTTCCCCTCTTATCCTCTCTCTCCTCTTTGCAGGTTTGCAGCCCTTCTCCATGAATCCCTACGAGACCTCCAGCCTGATCAACCACTACATTGGGCAGCGGACGACGCACAGCACTCCGCTCCAAAGTAACGTAGAAGGTAAGGAAAAGTTGTGGATTCCCGATGGTGTCCCTTTTGGGAGAAGGGGTTCTTTGTGTTGGGGGTGGGGGTGGGGGCGATGTTGAGGAATATCCTGAACCATATGGACCCACGCCAGGGCTCTTAGTTCCTTGTGTCAATGGTGGTATGAGTGCCAGGCTAGATCATTCCAAAGCACCCCTCCACTGTCTCTAAATTGTCAGACTGCTTGTCCGACATCCAGTTCTGGATGAGCAGAAATTTTCTCCAATTAAATATTGGGAAGACCAAAGCCATTGTTTTCGGTCCCCGCCACAAACTCCGTTCCCCAGCCACTGACTCCATTCCTCTCCCTAACATCTGTCTGAGGCTGAACCACACTGTTCGCAACCTTGGTGTCATATTTGACCCTGAGATGAGCTTCTGACCACAAATCCGCGCCATCACTAAGACCGCCTACTTCCACCTCCGGAACATCGCCCGACTCCACCCCTGCCTCAGCTCATCCGCTGCTGAAACCCTCATCCATGCCTTTGTTACCTCTACACTTGACTATTCCATCGCACTCCTGGCCGGCCTCCCACATTCCACCCTATGTAAACTTGAGGTCATCCAAAACTCGGCTGCCCCGTGTCCTAACTCGCACCAAGTCCCGTTCGCCCATCACCCCTGGGCTCACTGACCTACGTTGGCTCCCGGTTAAGCAACGCCTCGATTTCAAAATTCTCATCCTTGTTTTCAAATCCCACCATGACCTCGCCCCCTCCCTATCTCTGTAATCTCCTTCAGCCCCACAACCCCCCCGAGATATCTGGGCCCCTCTAATTCTGCCCTCTTGAGCATCCCTGATTATAATCGCTCCACCATTGGTGGCCGTGCCTTCTGTTGCCTCGGCCCGAAGCTCTGGAATTCCCTGCCTCAACCTCTCCACCTCTCTCTCCTCCTTTAAGACGCTCCTTAAAACCTACCTCTTTGACCAAGCTTTTGGTCACCTGCCCTAATTTCTCCCTATGAGGCTCGGTGTCAAATTTTTTTGTCTTTTAATACACCTGTGAAGCGCCTTGGGACGTTTTACTACGTTAAAGGCGCTATATAAATACAAGTTGTTGTTGTTGTTGTTATACAGCGCCTTTCACAACCTCAGGACGTCCCAAAGCGCCTCACGGCCGTTGAAGGACTATTTTCTGAAGTGTGCTCGGGGTTGTAATGTAGCAAGTGCCAGTTTGTGCACAGCAAGATCCCACAAACAGCGGCATGATAAAGGACCCAAATAATCTGTTTCTTTCAGTGGTGTTTGCTGAGGGCTAAATATCGGCCCCCGGAAACCGGCGGGGGGAGAACAAACTCCCCCGCCGCCCCCCAACCACCCTGCTCTTCCTCCAATAATGGCCGTGGGATCTTTTACATCCACCTGAGAGGGCACAGATATTACCTCTCCTCATCATTCCTTCCAAAATGCATCACTTCACGCTTCTCTGTGTTAAATTTCATCTGCCATGCGTCTGCCCATTGCACCAGTCTGTCTGTGACCTCCTGAAGTCTGTTACTGCCCTCCTCACTGTTTACCACATTTCCGAGTTCAGTGTCACCTGCAAACTTTGAAATTGTGCCCTGTGTACCCAAGTCCAGGTCATTAATATATCTCAAAGAGAGCAGTGGTCCTAATACTGAGCCTTGGGGGATGCCAGTGGATCCCTCCCTCCAGTCTGAAAAACAACCGTTCACCCCTACTCTCTGGGGGATGGAGTATAAAAGTAGGGAAGTCCTGCTACAACTGTACAGGGCGTTGGTGAGACCACACCTGGAGTACTGTGTACAGTTTTGGTCTCCTTATTTAAGGAAGGATACACTTGCATTGGAGGCAGTTCAGAGAAGGTTCACTCAGTTGATTCCTGAGATGAAGGAGTTGTCTTATGAGGAAAGGTTGAGCAGGTTGGGCCTATACTCACTGGAGTTTAGAAGAATGAGAGGTGATCTTATTGAAACATATAGGGGAAAAAATTGGGTTGCTTTGCGCCTCCTGTTAGCGCCGTAAGAGCAACTAGCGCCCGGGCGCGGCACCGCCCACGAAATTCAGCGGGAGGTTGGCGGCGGTGCTAACCGGTAGCGCCCTGTGGCGCTGCGCCGCCGGCAATGACGTCATCGCCGTGCGCAGCGCCCCGCTTGCGCCCCGGCCGCAATCTTCGGGAGTGCCCCCTGACTTACCGCCGGACGCTATATCCAACGGGGTTAGGGGGGCCTACCTTCGACCGGGGAGGCGCTATTTAAAGATGAGGTGCGGGGCGGCCATTTTTGTTGCTGGCCACCTGCCAGCACCTGCCTGCGCTCCCGTCCCCGGCCTCCTGAACCATCCCCCCCTCCCCCCTCCCCCCCGCGGAGTGCCGTCTGCGCTCCATGAGCCCGGCACTTCTCTTGAGTGCCGGGCTCTTTTGCCGGCACTCCCGATCCCCGGGGCCCAGCAAGGCCCCTCCCCTTTAAGAAGGGGAGGAAGATCTGCAATACCGCGGCGCGATATTGACTCGCGGCGCCCAAAGTGGGATGCGGAGCGCTTCCACTGGCGCCCCGCTTCCCTCTTGGGGCGCAACCACTCAATTTCCGGCGCGGGGGTGCTAATTTTTCCGGGCCGCTAAAAGTAGCGCCAAATGGGACGCTCCTCAATTTTTAGCCCATAAGATTCTGAGGGGGATTGACAGGGTAGATGCTGAGAGGATGTTACTCCTCGTGGGGGAATCTAGAGCTAGGGGGCAGAGTTTCAGAATAAGGGGTCGCCCACTTAAAACGGAGATGAGGAGGAATTTCTTCTCTCAGAGGGTCGTGAATGTTTGGAATTCTCTACCCCAGAGAGCTGTGGAGGCGGAGTCAGTGAATATATTGATTGACAGATTTTGGAGCTACAGGGGAGTCAAGGGTAATGGGGAACGGGCAGGGAAAGTGGAGTTGAAGGCCAAGATCAGAACAGCCCTGATCTCATTGAATGGCGGAGCAGGCTCGAGGGGCCGAATGGCCGACTCCTGCTCCTATTTCTTAAGTTCTTTCTGTTCCTTAGCCAAATTTGTCTGCATGCAGCCCATGGGCTTCAAATTAGGTTTACCTAACACAGATCTATCCATCTCAGTTTTGAAATTTTTCAATTGACCCCTCGACATCTACAATCTTTTAGGGGGGAGAGAGTTCCAGATTTCCACCACCCTTTGTGTGAAGAATTGCTTCCTGAATTGGCCTGGCTCTAATTTTAAGCCCCTTTTGTTCTGGGCTCTCCCACCAGAGGAAATAATTTCTCTCCATCTATCCTATCGAATCCTTTAATCATCTTAAACACCCCGATCAGCTCGCCCCCTTTAATCTTCTAAACTCACGGGAAGAGGAGGCCTAGTTCTGTGCAACCCGTCCTCATAATTTAAACCTTTGAGCCCTGGTATCGTTCTGGTGATTCTGCGCTGCACCCTCACCAAGGTCAATGTGTCCTTCCTGAGGTGCGGTGCCCGAGAGAAAGGACGACATTCCCATTCGCCTTTTTGATTGCTTTTTGTACCTGCCCACGAGCTTTTACAACAACAGCTTGGTGACATGAATCTTGGCATTCCTGAGGAAAAGGCTTATGAAATAATACTGGGCGGGCCTGCTGGTGGCGCTGTCCAGGGAGAGTCTAAATACTCGGGCATGGGCCCAGCTTGCTCAGGACATTCTTTAACAGGAACTATGAAGGACAACTAGATCTTCATGTTGAAAACCAGTTGATTAAAGCTTTGTTTAACGCTTAGACCAAGTGCCTAGCAGTTTTCTTATGTCACTTGTATTTATACAGCGCCTTTAATGTAGTAAAACGTCCCAGGGCGCTTCACAGGAGCGATTATCAAACAAAATTTGACACATAACGAACATAAGAAGTAGGAGCAGGAGTAGGCCATACGACCCCTCGGGCCTGCTCCGCCATTCAATAGGATCATGGCTGATCCGAACCTAGACTCGCGTCCACTTCCCTGCCCGCTCCCCATAACCCTTAATTATCAGCTCGGAAACTGTCTATCTCCGTTTTAAATTTATTTCATGTCGCAGCTTCCACAGCTCTGAGGTAGCAAATTCCATAGATTTACTACCCTCTGAGTGAAGAAGTTTCTCCTCATCTCAGTTTTGAAACGGCAGCCCCTTATTCTAAGATTATGTCCCCCTAGTTCTAGTCTCACCCATCAGTGGAAACATCCTCCCCGCCTCCACCCGATCAAGCCCTCTCACAATCTTATATGTTTCGATAAGATCGCCTCTCATTCTTCTGAATTCCAATGAGTAGAGGCCCAACCTACTCAACCGAGCCACATAAGGAGATATTAGGGCAGGTGACCAAAAGCTTGGTCAAGGAGGTAGGTTTTAAGGAGCGTCTTAATGAGAGGTAGCGAGGCGGAGAGGTGTAGGGAGGGAATTCCAGAGCTTAGGGCCCGGGCAGCTGAAGGCACGGCCACCGATGGCGGGGCGATTGAAATCGGGGGGGGCGGGGGGGGGCGGGCGGGGGGGGATGCGCAAGAGGCCGGAATTGGAGGAGGGCAGAGATTTCGGAGGGTTGCAGGAGATGACAGAGGGAAGGAGGAGGGGCGGGGGGGGGGCGAGGGCCGTAGAGGGATTTGAACAGGAGGATGAGAATTTTGAAATCGAGGCAACGCCAGGTACGGCAGCCGATGTAGGCCGGCGAGCACAGGGGGCGATGGGTGAACGGGTCTCGGTGGGACATAGGACCCGGAGCGGCTGAGTTTTGGATGACCTCAAGTTTACCGAGGGTGGGAGGCCGGCCAGGAAAACGTTGAAATGGTCGAGTCTGGAGGTAATGAAGCCACGGATGAGTATAAAACACTAGTTAGGCCTCAGCTAGAGTACTGCGTGCAGTTCTGGTCACCACATTACAGGAAAGATGTGATTGCACTCGAGAGGGTTCAGGAGATTTACAAGGATGTTGCCGGGAGTAGAGAATCTGAGCTATGAGGAAAGACTGGATAGGCTGGGTCTGTTTTCCTTGGAACAGAGGAGGCTGAGGGGAGACCTTACTGAGGTGTATAAAATTATGAGGGGCATAGATAAAAAGTGGATACAAAAGACCTATTTCCCTTAGCAGAGGGGTCATAAACCAAGGGGCACAGATTTAAAGTAATTGGTCGGAGGTTTAGAGAGGATTTGAGGGGAAATTTCTTCACCCAGAGGATTGTGGGGGTCTGGAACTCACTGTCTGAAAGGCTGGTAGAGGCAGGAACCCAAACCACATTTAAAAAGGACTTGTGTCTGCACTTGGGATGCTCTAACCTGCAGGGCTACGGACCAAGAGCTGGAAAGTGGGATTAGGCTGGATAACTCTCTGTTGGCCGGTGCGGCCACGATGGGCCGAAATGGCCTCCTTCCATGATGTAACTTTCTATGATTCTATGACGAGGGTTTCAGCAGCAGATGAGCTGAGGGAAGGTGCGGAATCTTCAAGGTAACGCGCCAAGTTCGATACTCAAGGGAGCAGCAGCTAATGGACGAGAACTTGTTGTCTGATTTCAGAGGCTGAGAACAAAATACTGCGGGGGACACTCAGTTTCCGGATCGACTCGGTGTCGGGATTCTCACAGGCCCTCAGTGAGTACGAAGCCCATGGCGGACCTCTCACACAGTCAGTCAGCCAAGCTGGTCCGACCTGGACAAATGTGCTTTTCGCACAGAGCAAGATCCCGCAGACAGCCAAACAGATCAATGAGCCGCTCAATCGGGTTTCTTTTGCTGATGTTGGTAGAAGGAGGAATGTTAGCCCCAGGACTCAGCACCCGCTCTTTTTCCAAATATGTTGTGGGAGCTGCTGTCCAACCAGAGCTGGCAGACGGAGCCCTCGGTTTATCACCTCTCCCGAAAAACGGCAACTCCGTCAGGACAGCGCTCCCTCAGTTCTGCACTGGGAGCGAAGGCCTGGATTAAGGGCTCTAGGCCTAGAAGGAAAAAGACAGTATATCTAACACACTGTGACACCCGGTCCCAGAGGGGGAAAGGACAGTGTATCTAACACACTGTGACACCCGGTCCCAGAGGGGGAAAGGAGAGTGTATCTAACGCACTGTGACACCCGGTCCCAGAGGGGGAAAGGACAGTGTATCTAACGCACTGTGACACCCGGTCCCAGAGGGGAAAGGACAGTGTATCTAACGCACTGTGACACACGGTCCCAGAGGGGGAAAGGACAGTGTATCTAACGCACTGTGACACCCGGTCCCAGAGGGGAAAGGACAGTGTATCTAACGCACTGTGACACCCGGTCCCAGAGGGGGAAAGGAGAGTGTATCTAAAGCACTGTGACACCCGGTCCCAGAGGGGGAAAGGACAGTGTATCTACCGCACTGTGACACCCGGTCCCAGAGGGGGAAAGGACAGTGTATCTACCGCACTGTGACACCCGGTCCCAGAGGGGGAAAG
>JASTWF010001103.1:0-22980 GCA_030390025.1 Squalus acanthias | reverse complement strand
AAAACCCCTCCGATCCCCTCGATTAGATTCCAGTGTGTAACTCACTCTCGGATATCTGTTATTCTATATATAAACCCCCCGAACCCCTCGATTAGATTCCAGTCTGTAACTCACTCCCGGGTATCTGTTATTCTATATAAAAACCACTCGATCCCCTCGATTAGATTCCAGCCTGTAACTCACTCCTGGGGTATCTGTTATTCTATATATATAAACCCCCCGAACCCCTCGATTAGATTCCAGCCTGTAACTCACTCCCAGGTATCTGTTATTTTATATATAAACAACTCGAACCTCTCGATTAGATTTCAGCCTGTAACTCACTCCCCGGTATCTGTTATTCTATATATAAACCACCCGAACGCCTCGATTTGATTCTAGTTTGTAACTCACTCCCGGGTATCTGTTATTCTATATATAAACCACCCGAACCATTCGATTAGATTCCAGCCTGTAACTCACTCCCGGGTATCTGTTATTCTATATATAAACCCCCCCGATTCCCTCAATTAGATTCCAGTGTGTAACTCACTCTCGGATATCTGTTATTCTATATATAAACCCCCCGAACCCCTCGATTAGATTCCAGTCTGTAACTCACTCCCACGTATCCGTTATTCTATATATAAACCCCTCCGATCCCCTCGATTAGATTCCAGTGTGTAACTCACTCTCGGATATCTGTTATTCTATATATAAACACCCCGAACCCCTCGATTAGATTCCAGTCTGTAACTCACTCCCGGGTATCTGTTATTCTATTTCAACCACCCGAACCCCTCGATTAGATTCCAGCCTGTAACTCACTCCCAGGTATCTGTAATTCTATATATAAACCACCCGAACCCCTCGATTTGATTCTAGTTTGTAACTCACTCCCGGGTATCTGTTATTCTATATATAAACCGCCCGAACCCCTCGATTAGATCCCAGCCTGTAACTCACTCCCAGGTATCTGTTATTCTATATATAAACCCCCCCCGATTCCCTCGATTAGATACCAGTCTGAAACTCACTCCCGGGTATCCGTTATTCTATATATAAACCCCTCCGATCCCCTCGATTAGATTCCAGTGTGTAACTCACTCTCGGATATCTGTTATTCTATATATAAACCCCCCGAACCCCTCGATTAGATTCCAGTCTGTAACTCACTCCCGGGTATCTGTTATTCTATATATAAACCACCCGAACCCCTCGATTAGATTCCAGCCTGTAACTCACTCCCGGGTATCTGTTATTCTATATATAAACCACCCGAACCCCTCGATTAGATTCCAGCCTGTAACTCACTCCCGGGTATCTGCTATTCTATATATAAACCCCCCCGAACCCCTCGATTAGGTTCCAGCCTGTAACTCACTCCCAGGTATCTGTTATTCTACATATAAACCACTCGAACCCCTCGATTAGATTCCAGCCTGTAACTCACTCCCAGGTATCTGTTATTCTATATATAAACCACTCGAACCCCTCGATTAGATTCCAGTCTGTAACTCACTCCCGGGTATCTGTTATTCTATATATAAACCCCCCGAACCTCCCCATTAGATTCCAGCCTGTAACTCACTCCCAGGTATCTGTTATTCCATATATATAAACCCCCCCGAACCCCCCCATTAGATTTCAGCCTGTAACTCACTCCCCGGTATCTGTTATTCTATATATAAACCACCCGAACCCCTCGATTTGATTCTAGTCTGTAACTCACTCCCGGGTATCTGTTATTCTATATATAAACCACCCGAACCATTCGATTAGATTCCAGCCTGTAACTCACTCCCGGGTATCTGTTATTCTATATATAAACCACTCGATCCCCTTGATTAGATTCCAGCCTGTAACTCACTCCCGGGTATCTGTTATTCTATATATAAACCACCCGAACCCCTCGATTAGATTCCAGCCTGTAACTCACTCTCGGGTATCTGTTATTCTATATATAAACCCCCCGAACCCCTCGATTAGATTCCATCCTGTAACTCACTCCCGGGTATCTGCTATTCTATATATAAACCCCCCCGAACCCCTCGATTAGGTTCCAGCCTGTAACTCACTCCCAGGTATCTGTTATTCTACATATAAACCACTCGAACCCCTCGATTCGATTCCAGCCTGTAACTCACCCCTGGGTATCTGTTATTCTATATATAAACCCCCCGAACCCCCCCATTAGATTTCAGCCTGTAACTCACTCTCGGGTATCTGTTATTCTATATATAAACCACTCGAACCCCTCGATTAGATTTCAGCCTGTAACTCACTCTCGGGTATCTGTTATTCTATATATAAACCACTCGAACCCCTCGATTAGATTTCAGCCTGTAACTCACTCTCGGGTATCTGTTATTCTATATATAAACCCCCCGAACCCCACGTTTAGATTCCAGTCTGTAACTCACTCTCGGGTATCTGTTATTCTATATATAAACCCCCCGAACCCCCCCATTAGATTTCAGCCTGTAACTCACTCTCGGGTATCTGTTATTCTATATATAAACCACCCGAACCCCTCGATTAGATTCCAGTCTGTAACTCACTCTCGGGTATCTGTTATTCTATATAAAAACCACTCGATCCCCTCGATTAGATTCCAGCCTGTAACTCACTCCCGGGTATCTGTTAATCTATATATAAACCCCCCCGAACCCCCCCATTAGATTCCAGCCTGTAACTCACTCCCGGGTATCTGTTATTCTATATATAAACCCCCCGAACCCCACGATTTGATTCCAGCCTGTAACTCACGCCCAGAATCATCTCTCATTTTGTACTTAAACGATGATCTGCTTGCCTCTTATTCCTTGGAGCATTTCTGACTGATTTCTCCTCTGTTGTATTTCTTCAATGGCAGCTTGACCCCAAGAGCCTGCAATCTAAGGAGTGGAAGCACAGTTTAATCGCCATGAATGGGGTAAGAAGCCATCCGTTGCCGTGGTTTTGGTGGGCGTAGAGTTTTAACAGTTCGATGGTGTGATGATTAGGGCTGGAGTTTGGTGGCGTTTACCTTAGGCAGAGTGGCAGTACTGCAAGTAAATGGCTGCCTCTCTCACACCCAAACTGGGCTGCCCGGGTGTCTCTAGGAATGACAAAGTTAAGGAGGGGCTTCAGTTGCCCGGATAGACTGGAGAAGCTGGGGTTGTTCTCCTTGGGCTGAGAAGGTTGAGAGGAGATTTGATCGAGGGGTTCAGAATCACGAGGGATCTAGACAGAGTAGATAGAGAGAAACTGTTCCCATTGGCGGAAGGGTCGAGAACCTGAGGACACCGATTCAAGGCGATTGGCAGAAGAACCAAAGGCGACATGAGGAAAAACTTTTTTAAGCAGCGAGTGGTTAGGATCTGGAATGCACTGCCTGAGAGGGTGGTGGAGGCAGACTCAATCGTGGCTTTCAAAAGGGAGTTGAATAAGTACCTGAAGGAAAAAAATTTGCAGGGCTACGGAGAAAGGGTGGGGAGTGGGACTAGCTGAGGTGCTCTTGCAGAGAGCCGGCACGGGCTCGACGGGCCGAATGGCCTCCTTCTGTGCAGCAACCATTCTGTGATTCTACAAAGTATTTACAGCACAGAAACAGGCCATTTGGCCAAACTGGTCCGTGCCGGTGTTTATGCTCCACACGAGCCTCCTCCCACCCACCTTCATCTCACCCCATCACCATATCCTTCTATCCCTTTCTCCCTCATGTGTTTATCTAGCTTCCCCTTGACTGCACCTACGCTATTCGCCTCAACCACTCCCTGTGGTCGCGAGTTCCACATTCTCACCAGTCTCCGGGAAAAGAGGTTTCTACTGCATTCCCGATTGGATTTATTAGTGACTGTCTTATATTGATGGCCCCTAGTTCTGGTCTCGCCCTACAAGTGGAAACATCTTCTCCAGCTCCATCCTATCAGAATCTTAAAGACCTCCAGCAGGTCACCCACTCAGCCTTCTCTTTTCTAGAGAAACTCACACAGCACAGGAGGAGGCCATTCGGCCCATCGTGCTTGTGCCGGCTCTTTGAAAGAGCTCTCCAATGAGTCCCACTCATCCCACGGCCCGTCTCAATAACCCTGCAAACTTGTTCCCCTTCAGCTACTTTTCCCTCTGAAGAATATTGGGACAAAATGGCGGTTTGACTGACAATCGGGCAGCAGAGATTCTGCTCGCTTTCTGATTGGCCGGGGGAGGGGGGGGGGTGCGTGCTTCGCGTGAATGGGCCTGTCGGGTAACCAATGGCAGGGGGGGGGCGGGACAAGGCAGGAGGTCATGTGATGAAGCCTCTGGGCTTATGTCCAATCAGAGGTGGTGACCTTTGGCGGGTCTTGGGCGGTGAAGTGAACTCCTCGCAGAGCGAGGAAGCCTAGCCCCCCCCCATTAACACCGCAGCCCCTCCCACCATCCAGGCCGTAGCCCATCCCTCATTAACGCCTCAGCGCACCCCCTCCCCCCACACTGAAGATCCCGACAACTCGCGATCGGACTCGAAGGCCGTTCCCGCTCAGAGAGGTCATTCCCCATCACCACTCCGGGGTCGGGTATCGCAAAGCGTGCCAATTGTTGGACATCCCAGGTGAAAGGTCAAGGCCCAGAGTGCACAGGCAAGGTCAAGTTTGGGGAAAGACGTGGGAGTCAAGGCAAGAAATGAAACGGTCAGGTGACCGGAAACCTGGGGTTCAAAAGTCGAAAGAAGGGTGCGGAGAGAGGGAAGAGTGAGAGAGGAGAGGAGGTCAGTTGGTTGGAGGCCCTGAAATAGCATGAGTTGGAGTAAGCGATGGGTCATCAATCTCAACACGGAGAGGATGTAGGGAGTGGGGGTGGGAGAGTGAAGAAGATGGGGGTGTAGGGAGGAGGAGAGTGTGTAGGAGATGGGGATGTAGGGAGGGGGAGAGTGTGTAGGAGATGGGGATGTAGGGAGGAGGAGAGTGTGTCGGAGATGGGGATGTAGGGAGGAGGAGAGTGTGTAGGAGATGGGGATGTAGGGAGGGGGAGAGTGTGTAGGAGATGGGGATGTAGGGAGGGGGAGAGTGTGTAGGAGATGGGGATGTAGGGAGGGGGAGAGTGTGTAGGAGATGGGGATGTAGGGAGGGGGAGAGTGTGTAGGAGATGGGGATGTAGGGAGGAGGAGAGTGTGTAGGAGATGGGGATGTAGGGAGGGGGAGAGTGTGTAGGAGATGGGGATGTAGGGAGGGGGAGAGTGTGTAGGAGATGGGGATGTAGGGAGGGGAGAGTGTGTAGGAGATGGGGATGTAGGGAGGAGGAGAGTGTGTAGGAGATGGGGATGTAGGGAGGGGGAGAGTGTGTAGGAGATGGGGATGTAGGGAGGGGGAGAGTGTGTAGGAGATGGGGATGTAGGGAGGGGGAGAGTGTGTAGGAGATGGGGATGTAGGGAGGGGAGAGTGTGTAGGAGATGGGGATGTAGGGAGGGGGAGGTGTGTAGGAGATGGGGATGTAGGGAGGGGGAGAGTGTGTAGGAGATGGGGATGTAGGGAGGGAGAGTGTGTAGGAGATGGGGATGTAGGGAGGGGGAGAGTGTGTAGGAGATGGGGATGTAGGGAGGGGGTGAGTGTGTAGGAGATGGGGATGTAGGGAAGGGGAGAGTGTGTAGGAGATGGGGATGTAGGGAGGGGGAGAGTGTGTAGGAGATGGGGATGTAGGGAGGGGAGAGTGTGTAGGAGATGGGGATGTAGGGAGGGGGAGTGTGTGCAGGAGATGGGGATGTAGGGAAGGGGAGAGTGTGTCGGAGATGGGGATGTAGGGAGGGGAGAGTGTGTAGGAGATGGGGATGTAGGGAGGGGGAGAGTGTGTAGGAGATGGGGATGTAGGGAGGGGGTGAGTGTGTAGGAGATGGGGATGTAGGGAAGGGGAGAGTGTGTAGGAGATGGGGATGTAGGGAGGGGGAGAGTGTGTAGGAGATGGGGATGTAGGGAGGGGGAGAGTGTGTAGGAGATGGGGATGTAGGGAGGGGGAGAGTGTGTAGGAGATGGGGATGTAGGGAGGGGGAGAGTGTGTAGGAGATGGGGATGTAGGGAGGGGAGAGTGTGTCGGAGATGGGGATGTAGGGAGGAGGAGAGTGTGTAGGAGATGGGATGTAGGGAGGGGGAGAGTGTGTAGGAGATGGGGATGTAGGGAGGGGGAGAGTGTGTAGGAGATGGGGATGTAGGGAGGGGGGAGTGTGTAGGAGATGGGGATGTAGGGAGGAGGAGAGTGTGTAGGAGATGGGGATGTAGGGAGGGGGAGAGTGTGTAGGAGATGGGGATGTAGGGAGGGGGAGAGTGTGTAGGAGATGGGGATGTAGGGAGGGGGAGAGTGTGTCGGAGATGGGGATGTAGGGAAGGGGAGAGTGTGTAGGAGATGGGGATGTAGGGAGGGGGAGGGTGTGTAGGAGATGGGGATGTAGGGAGGGGGAGAGTGTGTAGGAGATGGGGATGTAGGGAGGGGAGAGTGTGTAGGAGATGGGGATGTAGGGAGGGGGAGAGTGTGTAGGAGATGGGGATGTAGGGAGGGGGAGAGTGTGTAGGAGATGGGGATGTAGGGAGGGGAGAGTGTGTAGGAGATGGGGATGTAGGGAGGGGGAGAGTGTGTAGGAGATGGGGATGTAGGGAGGGGGAGAGTGTGTAGGAGATGGGGATGTAGGGAGGGGGAGTGTGTGCAGGAGATGGGGATGTAGGGAGGGGGAGAGTGTGTCGGAGATGGGGATGTAGGGAGGGGGAGAGTGTGTAGGAGATGGGGATGTAGGGAGGGGGAGAGTGTGTAGGAGATGGGGATGTAGGGAGGGGGAGAGTGTGTAGGAGATGGGGATGTAGGGAAGGGAGAGTGTGTAGGAGATGGGGATGTAGGGAGGGGGAGAGTGTGTAGGAGATGGGGATGTAGGGAGGGGGAGAGTGTGTAGGAGATGGGGATGTAGGGAGGGGGAGAGTGTGTAGGAGATGGGGATGTAGGGAGGGGGAGAGTGTGTAGGAGATGGGGATGTAGGGAGGGGAGAGTGTGTAGGAGATGGGGATGTAGGGAGGGGGAGAGTGTGTAGGAGATGGGGATGTAGGGAGGGGGAGAGTGTGTAGGAGATGGGGATGTAGGGAAGGGAGAGTGTGTAGGAGATGGGGATGTAGGGAGGGGGAGAGTGTGTAGGAGATGGGGATGTAGGGAGGGGGAGAGTGTGTAGGAGATGGGGATGTAGGGAGGGGGAGTGTGTGCAGGAGATGGGGATGTAGGGAAGGGGAGAGTGTGTCGGAGATGGGGATGTAGGGAGGGGGAGAGTGTGTAGGAGATGGGGATGTAGGGAGGGGGAGAGTGTGTAGGAGATGGGGATGTAGGGAGGGGGAGAGTGTGTAGGAGATGGGGATGTAGGGAGGGGGAGAGTGTGTAGGAGATGGGGATGTAGGGAGGGGGAGAGTGTGTAGGAGATGGGGATGTAGGGAGGAGGAGAGTGACGAAGATGGGGGTGTAGGGAGGGGGAGAGTGTGTCGGAGATTGGGATGTAGGGAGGGGGAGAGTGTGTCGGAGATTGGGATGTAGGGAGGGGGAGAGTGTGTAGGAGATGGGGATGTAGGGAGGGGGAGAGTGTGTCGGAGATGGGGATGTAGGGAGGGGGAGAGTGTGTAGGAGATGGGGATGTAGGGAAGGGGAGAGTGTGTAGGAGATGGGGATGTAGGGAGGGGGAGAGTGTGTAGGAGATGGGGATGTAGGGAGTGGGGGTGGGAGAGTGAAGAAGATGGGGGTGTAGGGAGGAGGAGAGTGTGTAGGAGATGGGGATGTAGGGAGGAGGAGAGTGTGTCGGAGATGGGGATGTAGGGAGGGGGAGAGTGTGTAGGAGATGGGGATGTAGGGAGGGGGAGTGTGTGCAGGAGATGGGGATGTAGGGAAGGGGAGAGTGTGTCGGAGATGGGGATGTAGGGAGGGGGAGAGTGTGTAGGAGATGGGGATGTAGGGAGGGGGAGAGTGTGTAGGAGATGGGGATGTAGGGAGGGGGAGAGTGTGTAGGAGATGGGGATGTAGGGAGGGAGAGTGTGTAGGAGATGGGGATGTAGGGAGGGGGAGAGTGTGTAGGAGATGGGGATGTAGGGAGGGGGAGTGTGTGCAGGAGATGGGGATGTAGGGAAGGGGAGAGTGTGTCGGAGATGGGGATGTAGGGAGGGGGAGAGTGTGTAGGAGATGGGGATGTAGGGAGGGGGAGAGTGTGTAGGAGATGGGGATGTAGGGAGGGGGTGAGTGTGTAGGAGATGGGGATGTAGGGAAGGGAGAGTGTGTAGGAGATGGGGATGTAGGGAGGGGGAGAGTGTGTAGGAGATGGGGATGTAGGGAGGGGGAGAGTGTGAAGGAGAGGGGGATGTAGGGAGGGGGTGAGTGTGTAGGAGATGGGGATGTAGGGAGGGGGTGAGTGTGTAGGAGATGGGGATGTAGGGAAGGGAGAGTGTGTAGGAGATGGGGATGTAGGGAGGGGGAGAGTGTGTAGGAGATGGGGATGTAGGGAGGGGGTGAGTGTGTAGGAGATGGGGATGTAGGGAAGGGAGAGTGTGTAGGAGATGGGGATGTAGGGAGGGAGGAGAGTGTGTAGGAGATGGGGATGTAGGGAGGGGAGAGTGTGTAGGAGATGGGGATGTAGGAGAGGGGAGTGTGTGCAGGAGATGGGGATGTAGGGAAGGGGAGAGTGTGTAGGAGATGGGGATGTAGGGAGGGGGAGAGTGTGTAGGAGATGGGGATGTAGGGAGGGCGGAGAGTGTGTAGGAGATGGGGATGTAGGAGGGGGAGAGTGTGTAGGAGATGGGGATGTAGGGAGGAGGGAGAGTGTGTAGAGATGGGGATGGTAGGAGGGGGAGAGAGTGTAGGAGATGGGGATGTAGGGAGGGGGAGAGTGTGTCGGAGATGGGATGTAGGGAGGGGGAGAGTGTGTAGGAGATGGGGATGTAGGGAGGGGGAGAGTGTGTAGGAGATGGGGATGTAGGGAGGAGGAGAGTGTGTAGGAGATGGGGCTGTAGGGAGGGGGAGAGTGTGTAGGAGATGGGGATGTAGGGAGGGGAGTGTGTGTAGGAGATGGGGATGTAGGGAGGGGAGAGTGTGTCGGAGATGGGGATGTAGGGAGGGGGAGAGTGTGTAGGAGATGGGGATGTAGGGAGGGGGAGAGTGTGTAGGAGATGGGGATGTAGGGAAGGGGAGAGTGTGTAGGAGATGGGGATGTAGGGAGGGGGAGAGTGTGTAGGAGATGGGGATGTAGGGAAGGGAGAGTGTGTAGGAGATGGGGATGTAGGGAGGGGGAGAGTGTGTAGGAGATGGGGATGTAGGGAGGGGGAGTGTGTGCAGGAGATGGGGATGTAGGGAAGGGGAGAGTGTGTCGGAGATGGGGATGTAGGGAGGGGGAGAGTGTGTAGGAGATGGGGATGTAGGGAGGGGGAGAGTGTGTAGGAGATGGGGATGTAGGGAGGGGGAGAGTGTGTAGGAGATGGGGATGTAGGGAGGAGGAGAGTGACGGAGATGGGGTGTAGGGAGGGGGAGAGTGTGTCGGAGATTGGGATGTAGGGAGGGGGAGAGTGTGTCGGAGATGGGATGTAGGGAGGGGGAGAGTGTGTAGGAGATGGGGATGTAGGGAGGGGGAGAGTGTGTCGGAGATTGGGATGTAGGGAGGGGGAGAGTGTGTAGGAGATGGGGATGTAGGGAGGGGGAGAGTGTGTAGGAGATGGGGATGTAGGGAGGGGGAGAGTGTGTAGGAGATGGGGATGTAGGGAGGGGGGAGGAGAGTGAAGAGATGGGGATGTAGGGAGGAGGAGAGTGTGTAGGAGATGGGGATGTAGGGAGGAGGAGAGTGTGTCGGAGATGGGGATGTAGGGAGGAGGAGAGTGTGTAGGAGATGGGGATGTAGGGAGGGGGAGAGTGTGTAGGAGATGGGGATGTAGGGAGGGGGAGAGTGTGTAGGAGATGGGGATGTAGGGAGGGGGAGAGTGTGTAGGAGATGGGGATGTAGGGAGGGGGAGAGTGTGTAGGAGATGGGGATGTAGGGAGGAGGAGAGTGTGTCGGAGATGGGGATGTAGGGAGGAGGAGAGTGTGTAGGAGATGGGGATGTAGGGAGGGGGAGAGTGTGTAGGAGATGGGGATGTAGGGAGGGGGAGAGTGTGTAGGAGATGGGGATGTAGGGAGGGGGGAGTGTGTAGGAGATGGGGATGTAGGGAGGAGGAGAGTGTGCAGGAGATGGGGATGTAGGGAGGGGGAGAGTGTGTAGGAGATGGGGATGTAGGGAGGGGGAGAGTGTGTAGGAGATGGGGATGTAGGGAGGGGGAGAGTGTGTCGGAGATGGGGATGTAGGGAAGGGAGAGTGTGTAGGAGATGGGGATGTAGGGAGGGGGAGGGTGTGTAGGAGATGGGGATGTAGGGAGGGGGAGAGTGTGTAGGAGATGGGGATGTAGGGAGGGGAGAGTGTGTAGGAGATGGGGATGTAGGGAGGGGGAGAGTGTGTAGGAGATGGGGATGTAGGGAGGGGGTGAGTGTGTAGGAGATGGGGATGTAGGGAGGGGAGAGTGTGTAGGAGATGGGGATGTAGGGAGGGGGAGAGTGTGTAGGAGATGGGGATGTAGGGAGGGGGAGAGTGTGTAGGAGATGGGGATGTAGGGAGGGGGAGAGTGTGTAGGAGATGGGGATGTAGGGAGGGGGAGAGTGTGTCGGAGATGGGGATGTAGGGAGGGGGAGAGTGTGTAGGAGATGGGGATGTAGGGAGGGGGAGAGTGTGTAGGAGATGGGGATGTAGGGAGGGGGTGAGTGTGTAGGAGATGGGGATGTAGGGAAGGGGAGAGTGTGTAGGAGATGGGGATGTAGGGAGGGGGAGAGTGTGTAGGAGATGGGGATGTAGGGAGGGGGAGAGTGTGTAGGAGATGGGGATGTAGGGAGGGGGTGAGTGTGTAGGAGATGGGGATGTAGGGAGGGGGTGAGTGTGTAGGAGATGGGGATGTAGGGAGGGGAGAGTGTGTAGGAGATGGGGATGTAGGGAGGGGGAGAGTGTGTAGGAGATGGGGATGTAGGGAGGGGGAGAGTGTGTAGGAGATGGGGATGTAGGGAGGGGAGAGTGTGTAGGAGATGGGGATGTAGGGAGGGGGAGAGTGTGTAGGAGATGGGGATGTAGGGAGGGGGAGAGTGTGTAGGAGATGGGGATGTAGGGAGGGGGAGTGTGTGCAGGAGATGGGGATGTAGGGAAGGGGAGAGTGTGTCGGAGATGGGGATGTAGGGAGGGGGAGAGTGTGTAGGAGATGGGGATGTAGGGAGGGGGAGAGTGTGTAGGAGATGGGGATGTAGGGAGGGGGTGAGTGTGTAGGAGATGGGGATGTAGGGAGGAGGAGAGTGACGAAGATGGGGGTGTAGGGAGGGGGAGAGTGTGTCGGAGATTGGGATGTAGGGAGGGGGAGAGTGTGTCGGAGATTGGGATGTAGGGAGGGGGAGAGTGTGTAGGAGATGGGGATGTAGGGAGGGGGAGAGTGTGTCGGAGATTGGGATGTAGGGAGGGGGAGAGTGTGTAGGAGATGGGGATGTAGGGAAGGGGAGAGTGTGTAGGAGATGGGGATGTAGGGAGGGGGAGAGTGTGTAGGAGATGGGGATGTAGGGAGGGGGAGAGTGTGTAGGAGATGGGGATGTAGGGAGGGGGAGAGTGTGTAGGAGATGGGGATGTAGGGAGGGGGAGGGTGTGTATGAGATGGGGATGTAGGGAGGGGGAGAGTGTGTCGGAGATGGGGATGTAGGGAGGAGGAGAGTGACGAAGATGGAGGTGTAGGGAGGGGGAGGGTGTGTAGGAGATGGGGATGTAGGGAGGGGGAGTGTGTGCAGGAGATGGGGATGTAGGGAGGGGAGAGTGTGTAGGAGATGGGGATGTAGGGAGGGGGAGAGTGTGTAGGAGATGGGGATGTAGGGAGGGGGAGAGTGTGTCGGAGATGGGGATGTAGGGAGGGGGAGAGTGTGTAGGAGATGGGGATGTAGGGAGGGGAGAGTGTGTAGGAGATGGGGATGTAGGGAGGGGGAGAGTATGTAGGAGATGGGGATGTAGGGAGGGGGAGAGTGTGTCGGAGATGGGGATGTAGGGAGGGGGAGAGTGTGTAGGAGATGGGGATGTGGGGAGGGGGAGAGTGTGCAGGAGATGGGGATGTAGGGAGGGGGAGAGTGTGTCGGAGATGGGGATGTAGGGAGGAGGAGAGTGTGTAGGAGATGGGGATGTAGGGAGGGGGAGAGTGTGTAGGAGATGGGGATGTAGGGAGGGGGAGTGTGTGTAGGAGATGGGGATGTAGGGAGTAGGAGAGTGTGTAGGAGATGGGGATGTAGGGAAGGGAGAGTGTGTAGGAGATGGGGAGGTGGGGAGGGGGAGAGTCTGTAGGAGATGGGGATGTAGGGAGGGGGAGGGTGTGTAGGAGATGGGGATGTAGGGAGGGGGAGAGTGTGTAGGAGATGGGGATGTAGGGAGTGGGAGAGTGTGCAGGAGATGGGGATGTAGGGAGGGGGAGAGTGTGTAGGAGATGGGGATGTAGGGAGGGGGTGAGTGTGTAGGAGATGGGGATGTAGGGAGGAGGAGAGTGACGAAGATGGGGGTGTAGGGAGGGGGAGAGTGTGTCGGAGATTGGGATGTAGGGAGGGGGAGTGTGTGCAGGAGATGGGGATGTAGGGAGGGGGAGAGTGTGTAGGAGATGGGGATGTAGGGAGTGGGAGAGTGTGTAGGAGATGGGGATGTAGGGAGTGGGAGAGTGTGCAGGAGATGGGGATGTAGGGAGGGGGTGAGTGTGTAGGAGATGGGGATGTAGGGAGGGGGAGAGTGTGTAGGAGATGGGGATGTAGGGAGGAGGAGAGTGACGAAGATGGGGGTGTAGGGAGTGGGAGAGTGTGTAGGAGATGGGGATGTAGGGAAGGGAGAGTGTGTAGGAGATGGGGAGGTGGGGAGGGGGAGAGTGTGTAGGAGATGGGGATGTAGGGAGGGGAGAGTGTGTAGGAGATGGGGATGTAGGGAGGGGGACAGTGTGTAGGAGATGGGGATGTAGGGAGGGGGAGGGTGTGTAGGAGCTGGGGATGTAGGGAGGGGGAGAGTGTGTAGGAGATGGGGAGGTGGGGAGGGGGAGGGTGTGTCGGAGGTGGGGAGGGTGTGTCGGAGATGGGGATCTATGAATGAGGATATTACGATCCATGGTAAAGGGAGAGAAGAACGCTTGTGAGATGGGCTGCCATTTGGTAATGATTTCATTATCTAGCCAGGAATGTGAGGGAAGGGTTTGAGTTTTCTAAGGTTAGCGGTGCCATCATCAGATCCTGGAGAGAGTTGTGGTTGATGAAGAGAGTTATTGAGGTGAAGCAGCTAATCAGGGAAGCCCAGGGCGTGAATGAGATACGGGAGGTCCGTTCAGGGTCAAAGGACGTGCTCATGCCCAGATTGCACAACTGAAGCGGACGGTATTGCCCATCGGAGGAAGGGAGAGTCTCGATTCCACCCTCAGTGATTCTCGTATCCGTTCCCGTTCCCAGCACGAGCTCAGCTGCTCCATGAAGTACCTGCACCAAAACCTCAGCCAACTGGACGAACTCTCAGGCGCTCCTCGCGGGATCTTCGGCGTTCCCATCAGCATCGTCACATAGTGAGTACTGGTCCCACCGACGCACGGAGAGAGGGGGCCGCGTGGACTACACGCACCGGCTCCTTACAATCTGGGACAAGGAGCAGAATCCCAATCAACCCAACCTAACCCTTTCCATTCATTCCCTGAATCCCAGTAGACACAACACCCCCTCCTTCCCATTAACTCTCTGAATCGCAATAGACACAACACCCGTTCCCATTGCACAGAATCCCAATGAACCCAACCCCTTCCCATTAACTCTCTGAATCCCAATAGACCAATCCTAAAGCTTCCCATTCACTCCCTGAATCCCAATAGACAGAACATCTGTTCCCATTCTACAGAATCCCAATGCACCCAATCCCTTCCCATTCACCCCCATTGTACAGAATCTCAATGAACCCAACCTAACCCTTCCCATTAACTCTCTGAATCCCAATAAACAGAACATCCATTCCCATTGTACAGAATCCCAATGGACCTGACCCCTTCCCATTCACTCCCATTCTACAGAATCCCAATGGACCCAACCCCTTCCCATTCATTCCCACTGTACAGAATCCCAATGGACCCAAACCCTTCCCATTCACCCCCATTGTACAGAATCCCAATGGACCAATCATCTTCCCATTCAGTCCCATTGTACACAATCCCAATGGACCCATCCCCTTCCCATTCACTCCCATTGTACAGAATCCCAATGGATCCAACCCCTTCCCATTCACTCCCATTGTACAGAATCCCAATGGACCCAACCCCTTCCCATTCACTCCCATTGTACAGAATCCCAATGGACCCAACCCCTTCCCATTCACTCCCACTGTACAGAATCCCAATGGACCCAAACCCTTCCCATTCACCCCCATTGTACAGAATCCCAATGGACCAATCATCTTCCCATTCAGTCCCATTGTACACAATCCCAATGGACCCATCCCCTTCCCATTCACTCCCATTGTACAGAATCCCAAAGGACCCAACACCTTCCCATTCACTCCCATTGTACACAATCCCAATGGACCAACCCCTTCCCATTCACTCCCATTGTACAGAATCCTAGTCAACCAACCCCTACCCATTCACTCCCATTGTACAGAATCCTAATCAACCAACCCCTTCGCATTTTCTCCCATTGTACACAATCCCAATGGACCCAACCCCTTCCATTTCACTCCCATTGTACAGAATCCCAATGGACCCAACCCCTTCCCATTCCCTCCCATTGTACAGAATCCCAATGGACCCAACCCCTTCCCATTCCCTCCCATTGTACAGAATCCCAATGGACCCAACCCCTTCCCATTCCCTCCCATTGTACAGAATCCCAATGGACCATCCCCTTCCCATTCACTCCCATTTTTCACAATCTCATTAACTCTGTTTTGTTCTGTTTCCTTTCCTCCCATTCTGCCATCTCTGGCGGGCAGCCGGGACCGTAGCCGGATCCCTCTGATCGTGCGGCACTGCACGGAGGACGTGGAGAGACGCGGTCTGCAGGAGCTCGGAATCTACCGCGTGTCTGGCATCGCTACCGATGTGCAGACGCTGAAGGCGGAGTTTGACAATGGTGAGTGCGATGGGCCTCTTGCCCCGGCCTCACGTTTCATCGCACCCTCTACTGCCCTGCTTTCCGATGGCGCCGGCGCGTCCCCCGGGAACTCTGTCGGGCGTGTTGGCGATGCCTGGCATGGACGAATAGCCCACGGGCATTCGCCGCCCGCGCCTGGCGCAGCCAACTGGACGAGTTGCGTGAGGCCTCCCTCGGCCGACTGAATACCCCGCCACCCGGCAAGTCGAGAAATAGAGACAAAAGGGTTTGGTCAGGATGACAGGAGGAAATTGTCCTTTGGTACAATGAGCTGCTGGCAGAGGACAAGTGAGCTGTTACAGAAGGAAGAGAGAGAGAAAGAAAGAAAGAAAATGAGACGGAAGATACAAAAGAGAGAGCGAGGGAAAGATAGAGATGGAAAGAAAGAGAGAGAGAAAGGGAAAGAAAGAGCGAGAGAGAGAAAGAAATAAAGGGAGAGAGAGAGAGAAAGAAAGAAGAAAGGAAAGAAGGAAGGAGAGAGAGAGGAAGAGAAAGAAATAAAGAGTCATAAAGAAAGAAAGAAGGAGGGAAGGAAACAGAGAGTGAGCAAGAAAGGGCGAGAGAGAAAGGAAAAATAAAGAGACAGACAGAAAGAAAGAAAGAAGGAAAGAAAGAAAGTGAGACACTGGGGGAGAACACTCCTGCTCTTCTTCCAACATGTTGTGGGATTTTACCACCTGAGATAGCAGATGAGGCGCTCGGGTTTCACGTCTCAAACTGAAAGATGGCTCCCTCAGTACTGCCCCTCCGACAGTGCAGCGCTCCCTCAGTACTGCCCCTCCGACAGTGCGGCACTCCCTCAGTACTGACCCTCCGACAGTGCCGCGCTCCCTCAGTGCTGCCCCCTCCGACAGTGCGGCACTCCCTCAGTACTGACCCTCCGACAGTGCCGCGTTCCCTCAGTACTGCCCCTCCGACAGTGCAGCGCTCCCTCAGTACTGACCCTCCGACAGTGCCACGCTCCCTCAGTGCTGCCCCCTCCGACAGTGCAGCCCTCCCTCAGTACTGCTCCTCCGACAGTGCAGCCCTCCCTCAGTACTACCCCTCCGACAGTGCAGCGCTCCCTCAGTACTGCTCCTCCGACAGTGCCGCGCTCCCTCAGTACTGCTCCTCCGACAGTGCAGCGCTCCCTCAGTACTGATCCTCCGACAGTGCAGCGCTCCCTCAGTACTGATCCTCCGACAGTGCGGCGCTCCCTCAGTACTGACCATCCGACAGTGCCGCACTCCCTCAGTACTGCCCCTCCGACAGTGCAGCACTCCCTCAGTACTGCCCCTCCGACAGTGCGGCACTCCCTCAGTACTACCCCTCCGACAGTGCGGCGCTCCCTCAGTACTGCCCCTCCGACATTGCAGCACTCGCTCATTATTGCCCCTCCAACAGTGCAGCACTCCCTCAGTACTGCCCCTCCGACAGTGCGGCGCTCCCTCACTACTGCCCCTCCGACAGTGCAGCACTCCCTCAGTAATGCCCCTCTGACAGCACGGCGCTCCCTCAGTACTGGCAATTGGGGAGTGTCGGGCCTGGAATTATGGGGTTTAGGTCTCTGGAGTGAGATTCGAACCCACAACCTTCTGACTCAGAGACTGACCGAGCGATGGTGGACAAGTGGATGGGCGGGGAGAGCTGCACGTTTCTCTGTCTGATGCCTGTTATTTCCTTCCCGCTCTCCCTGCAGATAGCAAAGAGGCCATTACGAGACTGAAGGACAATGATGTCCACGTGGTCGCCGGCACCCTGAAGCTCTATCTGCGGGAGCTGCCAGAACCCCTGCTCACAGATGAGCTCATCCCCTCCTTTGTCATTGCTGTCGGTAGGTGGAAGCAAGCTTGCCTGGGGAAGAGGAGCCTTCGGGTCCTTGCGTTAACTTCTTGACCGCTTTACATTAACTCATTCCTGGGGTGCGGGCAAGACAGGTATTTGTAGTCCGTGTCTTGAGTTGCCCCTTGTGTAGGTGGTGGTGGGCCCTCTTCTTGAACCGCTGGTGGTTTAGATACAACTGAGGGGCGAGGCCACTTGACAGGCCAGTGAAGAGTCAACCATGTGGTGCGGGACTCGAGTCATGTGTAGGCCCAGACCGGGTAAGGATGGCAGGTTTCGTAAGAACATAAGAAATAGGAGCAGGAGTCGGCCATTCGGCCCCTCGAGCCTGCTCCGCTATTCAATAGGATCATGGCTGATCTTCTACCTCATCTCCAGATCCCCGCCAAATCCCCATATCCCTCGATTCCACGATTTTCCAAGAAAGTTTCCTTCAATAAAGGAACATTAATGAGCCAGTTAATTTTTTTTTTAATGAAGTTTCAGGATGTGGGCGTCGCTGGCAAAGCCAGCATTTAATGCCCATCCCTAGTTGCCCTTGAGAAGGCTGGTGGTGAGCCGCCTTCTTGAACCGCTGCAGTCCGTGTGGTGAAGGTGCTCCCACAGTGCTGTTAGGGAGGGAGTTCCAGGATTTTGACCCAGCGACGATTAAGGAACGGCCGATATATTTCCAAGTCAGGATGGTGTGTGTGACTTGGAGGGGAACTCGGAGGTGGTGGTGTTCCCATGCGCCTGCTGCCCTTGTCCTTCTAGGTGGAAGAGGTCGCGGGTTTGGGAGGTGCTGCCGAAGAAGCCTTGGCGAGTTGCTGCAGTGCATCTTGTAGATGGTACACACTGCAGCCACGGTACGCCGGTGGTGGAGGGAGTGAATGTTTAAGGTGGTGGATGGGCTGCCAATCAAGCGGGCTGCTTTGTCCTGAATGAATGTGTGTGGGACTGGAGTCACATACAGCCCCAGACCGCGAAAGGGCGGCAGGTTCCCTTCCCTGAAGGGACATTAATGAACCTGGTTGGGTTTCTAACCACAATCCAACACCTTCATGGTCACTTTTTACCGGTGATGGATTTCTTATTAAAAATTAATTTCAATCCCGATCCGCCGAGGTGGGTTTTTGAACTCGTCAAACCTCTGGATCATTAGTCCAGACCTCTGGGATGACGCGTCCCGGTAGCGTAGCCGCTGTGGCCGGCGTAGCTCGCAGCCCGCGGCTCTGAGAAGTGCGCTGGGCCGCGCTGCCCCTCCCCCCTCCCCTGTGATCGAATAGCCACCCACGCGCAGGCCGGAAAAGGATGCCCGCCCGCCCGCAAGAATAAATCGGACTGTAGCCAGTGAGCAGTGTGGGTCCTGGTCGCCAGGTCAGTGTCAGCACCATCGGAGGGGGGAAGAAGGGAGCGGGGAAACTATTACCGTTCCTGCCTCTGTAACCAGGAAACTCCGCCCCACTTACAGCTCTGGAGGATGCGGTTGCCAAGGAGAAACAGATGACATCACTACTGAACCAACTTCCCCAACCGAACCTCAACACTTTCCTTTACTTGATACAGCACTTAAAAAGGTAAATTTAAATATTCAGATCAGACTCTCTCGGGGTGGATATCTGTACACTGACTGGTGTCTCTCAGTCCCCTCTCTCTCAGGGAGATATCTGTACACTGACTGGTGTCTCTCAGTCCCCTCTCCCTCAGGGAGATATCTGTACACTGACTGGTGTCTCTCAGGCCCTCTCCCTCAGGGAGATATCTGTACACTGACTGGTGTCTCTCAGGCCCTCTCCCTCAGGGAGATATCTGTACACTGACTGGTGTCTCTCAGGCCCTCTCCCTCAGGGAGATATCTGTACACTGACTGGTGTCTCTCAGTCTCTCTCTCTCAGGGAGATATCTGTACACTGACTGGTGTCTCTCTGTCCATCTCTCAGGGAGATATCTGTACACTGACTGGTGTCTCTCAGTCCCTCGCTCTCAGGGAGATATCTGTACACTGACTGGTGTCTCTCAGTCCCTCGCTCTCAGGGAGATATCTGTACACTGACTGGTGTCTCTCAGTCCCTCTCTCTCAGGGAGATATCTGTACACTGACTGGTGTCTCTCAGTCCCTCTCTCTCAGGGAGATATCTGTACACTGACTGGTGTCTCTCAGTTCTCTCTCTCAGGGAGATATCTGTACACTGACTGGTGTCTCTCAGTCCCTCTCCCTCAGGGAGATATCTGTACACTGACTGGTGTCTCTCAGTCCCCTCTCTCTCAGGGAGATATCTGTACACTGACTGGTGTCTCTCAGACCCTCTCCCTCAGGGAGATATCTGTACACTGACTGGTGACTCTCAGTCCCCTCTCTCTCAGGGAGATATCTGTACACTGACTGGTGTCTCTCAGTCTCTCTCTCTCAGGGAGATATCTGTACACTGACTGGTGTCTCTCAGTCCCCTCTCCCTCAGGGAGATATCTGTACACTGACTGGGGTCTCTCAGTCTCTCTCAGGGAGATATCTGTACACTGACTGGTGTCTCTCAGTCCCCTCTCCCTCAGGGAGATATCTGTACACTGACTGGTGTCTCTCAGTCCCCTCTCCCTCAGGGAGATATCTGTACACTGACTGGTGTCTCTCAGTCCCTCTCTCTCAGGGAGATATCTGTACACTGACTGGTGTCTCTCAGTCCCTCTCTCTCAGGGAGATATCTGTACACTGACTGGTGTCTCTCAGTCCCTCTCTCTCAGGGAGATATCTGTACAGTGACTGGTGTCTCTCAGTCCCTCTCTCTCAGGGAGATATCTGTACACTGACTGGTGTCTCTCAGTCCCTCTCTCTCAGGGAGATATCTGTACACTGACTGGTGTCTCTCAGTCCCCTCTCTCTCAGGGAGATATCTGTACACTGACTGGTGTCTGTCTCTCAGTCCCTCTCTCTCAGGGAGATATCTGTACACTGACTGGTGTCTCTCAGTCCCTCTCTCTCAGGGAGATATCTGTACATTGACTGGTGTCTCTCAGTCCCTCTCTCTCAGGGAGATATCTGCACAGTGACTGGTGTCTCTCAGTCCTTCTCTCTCAGGGAGATATCTTTACACTGACTGGTGTCTCTTAGTCCCTCTCCCTCAGGGAGATATCTGTACACTGACCGGTGTCTCTCAGTCCTTCTCTCTCAGGGAGATATCTGTACACTGACTGGTGTCTCTCAGTCCCCTCTCTCACCGCGAGATATCTGTACACTGACTGGTGTCTCTCAGTCCCTCTCTCTCAGGAAGATATCAGTACACTGACTGGTGTCCCTCAGTCCCAGTCTCTCTCAGGGAGATATCTGTACACTGACTGGTGTCTCTCAGTCTCTCTCTCTCAGGGAGATATCTGTACACTGACTGGTGTCTCTCTGTCCATCTCTCAGGGAGATATCTGTACACTGACTGGTGTCTCTCAGTCCCTCGCTCTCAGGGAGATATCTGTACACTGACTGGTGTCTCTCAGTCCCTCGCTCTCAGGGAGATATCTGTACACTGACTGGTGTCTCTCAGTCCCTCTCTCTCAGGGAGATATCTGTACACTGACTGGTGTCTCTCAGTCCCTCTCTCTCAGGGAGATATCTGAACACTGACTGGTGTCTCTCAGTTTCTCTCTCTCAGGGAGATATCTGTACACTGACTGGTGTCTCTCAGTCCCTCTCCCTCAGGGAGATATCTGTACACTGACTGGTGTCTCTCAGTCCCCTCTCTCTCAGGGAGATATCTGTACACTGACTGGTGTCTCTCAGACCCTCTCCCTCAGGGAGATATCTGTACACTGACTGGTGACTCTCAGTCCCCTCTCTCTCAGGGAGATATCTGTACACTGACTGGTGTCTCTCAGTCTCTCTCTCTCAGGGAGATATCTGTACACTGACTGGTGTCTCTCAGTCCCCTCTCCCTCAGGGAGATATCTGTACACTGACTGGGGTCTCTCAGTCTCTCTCAGGGAGATATCTGTACACTGACTGGTGTCTCTCAGTCCCCTCTCCCTCAGGGAGATATCTGTACACTGACTGGTGTCTCTCAGTCCCCTCTCCCTCAGGGAGATATCTGTACACTGACTGGTGTCTCTCAGTCCCTCTCTCTCAGGGAGATATCTGTACACTGACTGGTGTCTCTCAGTCCCTCTCTCTCAGGGAGATATCTGTACACTGACTGGTGTCTCTCAGTCCCTCTCTCTCAGGGAGATATCTGTACAGTGACTGGTGTCTCTCAGTCCCTCTCTCTCAGGGAGATATCTGTACACTGACTGGTGTCTCTCAGTCCCTCTCTCTCAGGGAGATATCTGTACACTGACTGGTGTCTCTCAGTCCCCTCTCTCTCAGGGAGATATCTGTACACTGACTGGTGTCTGTCTCTCAGTCCCTCTCTCTCAGGGAGATATCTGTACACTGACTGGTGTCTCTCAGTCCCTCTCTCTCAGGGAGATATCTGTACATTGACTGGTGTCTCTCAGTCCCTCTCTCTCAGGGAGATATCTGCACAGTGACTGGTGTCTCTCAGTCCTTCTCTCTCAGGGAGATATCTTTACACTGACTGGTGTCTCTTAGTCCCTCTCCCTCAGGGAGATATCTGTACACTGACCGGTGTCTCTCAGTCCTTCTCTCTCAGGGAGATATCTGTACACTGACTGGTGTCTCTCAGTCCCCTCTCTCACCGCGAGATATCTGTACACTGACTGGTGTCTCTCAGTCCCTCTCTCTCAGGAAGATATCAGTACACTGACTGGTGTCCCTCAGTCCCTCTCTCTCAGGGAGATATCTGTACACTGACTGGTGTCCCTCAGTCCCTCTCTCTCAGAGAGATATCTGTACACTTACTGATGTCTCTCAGTCCCTCTCCCTCAGGGAGATATCTGTACACTGACTGGTGTCTCTCAGTCCCTCTCCCTCAGGGAGATATCTGTACAATGACTGGTGTCTCTCAGTCCCTCTCCCTCAGGGTGATGTCTGCACACTGACTGGTGTCTCTCAGTCCCTCTCTCTCAGGGAGATATCTGTACAGTGACCTTTCTCCCTCTGGGATGTATTGGTGAAGCATGGGTAGAGAGCGGGGCAGTGAGATTAGTTTGGGATTGATACAGGGCTATGGGGAGAGAGCGGGGCAGTGGGATACGTTTGGGGATTGATACAGGGCTATGGGGAGAGCAGGGCAGTGGGAATAGTTTGGGGATTGATACAGGGCTATGGGGAGAGAGCGGGGCATGGGATTAGTTTGGGGATTGATACAGGGCTGTGGGGAGAGAGTGGGGCAGTGGGATTAGTTTGGGATTGATACAGGGCTATGGGGAGAGAGCGGGGCAGTAGGATTAGTTTGGGGATTGATACAGGGCTATGGGGAGAGAGCGGGGCAGTGGGATTAGTCTGGGGATTGATACAGGGCTATGGGGAGAGAGCGGGGCAGTGGGATTAGTCTGGGGATTGATACAGGCCTATGGGGAGAGAGCGGGGCAGTAGGATTAGTTTGGGGATTGATACAGGGCTATGGGGAGAGAGCGGGGCAGTGGGATTAGTTTGGGATTGATACAGGGCTATGGGGAGAGAGCGGGGCAGTGGAAATAGTTTAATATTGATACAGGGCTATGGGGAGAGAGCGGGGCAGTAGGATTAGTTTGGGGATTGATACAGGGCTATGGGGAGAGAGCGGGGCAGTGGGATTAGTTTAATATTGATACAGGGCTATGGGGAGAGAGCGGGGCAGTGGAAATAGTTTAATATTGATACAGGGCTATGGGGAGAGAGCGGGGCAGTAGGATTAGTTTGGGGATTGATACAGGGCTATGGGGAGAGAGCGGGGCAGTGGGATTAGTTTAATATTGATACAGGGCTATGGGGAGAGAGCGGGGCAGTGGAAATAGTTTAATATTGATACAGGGCTATGGGGAGAGAGCGGGGCAGTAGGATTAGTTTGGGGATTGATACAGGGCTATGGGGAGAGAGCGGGGCAGTGGGATTAGTTTGGGGATTGATACAGGGCTATGGGGAGAGAGTGGGTCAGTGGGATTAGTCTGGGGATTGATACAGGGCT
>JASTWF010001102.1:100000-119930 GCA_030390025.1 Squalus acanthias | reverse complement strand
TCTCTCTCTCTCTCTCTCTCTGATACAATGTGTCCCAGTCTCTCTCTCTCTCTCTCTCTGATACAATGTGTCCCAGTCTCTCTCTCTCTCTCTCTCTGATACAATGTGTCCCAGTCTCTCTCTCTCTCTCTGATACAATGTGTCCCATTCTCTCTCTCTCTCTCTCTGATACAATGTGTCCCAGTCTCTCTCTCTCTCTCTCTCTCTGATACAATGTGTCTCAGTCTCTCTCTCTCTCTCTGATACAATGTGTCCCAGTCTCTCTCTCTCTCCTCTTCTGATACAATGTGTCCCAGTCTCTCTCTCTCTCTGATACAATGTGTCCCAGTCTCTCTCTCTCTCTCTCCGATACAATGTGTCCCAGTCTCTCTCTCTCTCTCTGATACAATGTGTCTCAGTCTCTCTCTCTGTCTCTGATACAATGTGTCCCAGACTCTCTCTCTCTCTCTCTGATACAATGTGTCCCAGTCTCTCTCTCTCTCTCTCTCTCTCAGTACAATGTGTCCCAGTCTCTCTCTCTCTCTCTCTGATACAATGTGTCTCAGTCTCTCTCTCTGTCTCTGATACAATGTGTCCCAGTCTCTCTCTCTCTCTCTCTCTCTGATACAATGTGTCCCAGTATCTCTCTCTCTCTCTGATACAATGTGTCCCAGTCTCTCTCTCTCTCTGATACAATGTGTCCCAGTCTCTCTCTCTCTCTCTCTCTGATACAATGTGTCCCAGTCTCTCTCTCTCTCTCTCTGATACAATGTGTCCCAGTCTCTCTCTCTCTCTCTCTCTCTCATTACAATGTGTCCCAGTCTCTCTCTCTCTCTCTCTGATACAATGTGTCCCAGTCTCTCTCTCTCTCTCTGATACAATGTGTCCCAGTCTCTCTCTCTCTCTCTCTCTCTGATACAATGTGTCCCAGTATCTCTCTCTCTCTCTGATACAATGTGTCCCAGTCTCTCTCTCTCTCTGATACAATGTGTCCCCAGTCTCTCTCTCTCTCTCTCTCTGATACAATGTGTCCCAGTCTCTCTCTCTCTCTCTCTGATACAATGTGTCCCAGTCTCTCTCTCTCTCTCTGATACAATGTGTCCCAGTCTCTCTCTCTCTCTCTCTCTCTGATACAATGTGTCCCAGTCTCTCTCTCTCTCTCTGATACAATGTGTCCCAGTCTCTCTCTCTCTCTCTCTCTGATACAATGTGTCCCAGTCTCTCTCTCTCTCTCTCTGATACAATGTGTCCCAGTCTCTGTCTCTCTCTGATACAATGTGTCCCAGTCTCTCGCTCTCTCTCTCTGATACAATGTGTCCCAGTCTCTCTCTCTCTCTCTGATACAATGTGTCCCAGTCTCTCTCTCTCTCTCTCTGATACAATGTGTCCCAGTCTCTCTCTCTCTCTCTCTCTGATACAATGTGTCCCAGTCTCTCTCTCTCTGATACAATGTGTCCCAGTCTCTCTCTCTCTCTCTCTGATACAATGTGTCCCATCTCTCTCTCTCTCTCTGATACAATGTGTCCCAGTCTCTCTCTCTCTCTCTCTGATACAATGTGTCCCAGTCTCTCTCTCTCTCTGATACAATGTGTCCCAGACTCTCTCTCTCTCTCTCTCTCTGATACAATGTGTCCCAGTCTCTCTCTCTCTCTCTGATACAATGTGTCCCAGTCTCTCTCTCTCTCTCTGATACAATGTGTCCCATCTCTCTCTCTCTCTCTCTCTCTGATACAATGTGTCCCAGTCTCTCTCTCTCTCTCTCTGATACAATGTGTCCCAGTCTCTCTCTCTCTCTCTCCGATACAATGTGTCCCAGTCTCTCTCTCTCTCTCTGATACAATGTGTCTCAGTCTCTCTCTCTCTCTCTGATACAATGTGTCCCAGTCTCTCTCTCTCTCTCTCTGATACAATGTGTCCCAGTCTCTCTCTCTCTCTCTCTGATACAATGTGACCCAGTCTCTCTCTCTCTCTCTGATACAATGTGTCTCAGTCTCTCTCTCTGTCTCTTATACAATGTGTCCCCAGTCTCTCTCTCTCTCTCTCTCTCTGATACAATGTGTCCCAGTCTCTCTCTCTCTCTCTCTGATACAATGTGTCCCAGTCTCTCTCTCTCTCTCTGATACAATGTGTCCCAGTCTCTCTCTCCTCTCTCTCTCTGATACAATGTGTCCCAGTCTCTCTCTCTCTCTCTGATACAATGTGTCCCAGTCTCTCTCTCTCTCTGATACAATGTGTCCCAGTCTCTCTCTCTCTCTCTGATACAATGTGTCCCAGTCTCTCTCTCTCTCTCTCTCTGATACAATGTGTCCCAGTCTCTCTCTCTCTCTCTGATACAATGTGTCCCAGTCCTCTCTCTCTCTCTCTCTCTCTGATACAATGTGTCCCAGTCTCTCTCTCTCTCTCTCTGATACAATGTGTCCCAGTCTCTCTCTCTCTCTCTCTCTGATACAATGTGTCCCAGTCCTCTCTCTCTCTCTCTCTGATACAATGTGTCCCAGTCTCTCTCTCTCTCTCTCTGATACAATGTGTCCCAGTCTCTCGCTCTCTCTCTCTCTCTCATACAATGTGTCTCAGTCGCTCTCTCTCTCTCTGATCCAATGTGTCCCAGTCTCTCTCTCTCTCTCTCTCTGATACAATGTGTCCCAGTCTCTCTCTCTCTGATACAATGTGTCCCAGTCTCTCTCTCTCTCTCTCTCTCTGATACAATGTGTCCCAGTCTCTCTCTCTCTCTCTGATACAATGTGTCCGTCTCTCTCTCTCTCTCTCTGATACAATGTGTCCCAGTCTCTCTCTCTCTCTCTCTCTCTCTGATACAATGTGTCCCAGTCTCTCTCTCTCTCTCTCTGATACAATGTGTCTCAGTCTCTCTCTCTCTCTGATACAATGTGTCCCAGTCTCTCTCTCTCTCTCTCTGATACAATGTGTCCCAGTCTCTCTCTCTCTCTCTCTCCGATACAATGTGTCCCAGTCTCTCTCTCTCTCTCTCTGATACAATGTGTCTCAGTCTCTCTCTCTGTCTCTGATACAATGTGTCCCAACTCTCTCTCTCTCTCTCTGATACAATGTGTCCCAGTCTCTCTCTCTCTCTCTCTCTCTGATACAATGTGTCCCAGTCTCTCTCTCTCTCTCTCTGATACAATGTGTCTCAGTCTCTCTCTCTGTCTCTTATACAATGTGTCCCAGTCTCTCTCTCTCTCTCTCTCTCTGATACAATGTGTCCCAGTATCTCTCTCTCTCTCTCTGATACAATGTGTCCCAGTCTCTCTCTCTCTCTGATACAATGTGTCCCAGTCTCTCTCTCTCTCTCTCTCTGATACAATGTGTCCCAGTCTCTCTCTCTCTCTCTCTGATACAATGTGTCCCAGTCTCTCTCTCTCTCTCTGATACAATGTGTCCCAGTCTCTCTCTCTCTCTCTCTGATACAATGTGTCCCCAGTCTCTCTCTCTCTCTCTCTCTCTCTGATACAATGTGTCCCAGTCTCTCTCTCTCTCTCTGATACAATGTGTCCCAGTCTCTCTCTCTCTCTCTCTCTGATACAATGTGTCCCAGTCTCTCTCTCTCTCTCTGATACAATGTGTCCCAGTCTCTCTCTCTCTCTCTCTGATACAATGTGTCCCAGTCTCTGTCTCTCTCTGATACAATGTGTCCCAGTCTCTCGCTCTCTCTCTCTCTCTCATACAATGTGTCTCAGTCGCTCTCTCTCTCTCTGATCCAATGTGTCCCAGTCTCTCTCTCTCTCTCTGATACAATGTGTCCCAGTCTCTCTCTCTCTGATACAATGTGTCCCAGTCTCTCTCTCTCTCTGATACAATGTGTCCCAGTCTCTCTCTCTCTCTCTGATACAATGTGTCCCAGTCTCTCTCTCTCTCTGATACAATGTGTCCCAGTCCTCTCTCTCTCTGATACAATGTGTCCCAGTCTCTCTCTCTCTCTCTGATACAATGTGTCCCAGTCTCTCTCTCTCTCTGATACAATGTGTCCCAGTCTCTCTCTCTCTCTCTCTCTCTGATACAATGTGTCCCAGTCTCTCTCTCTCTCTCTCTGATACAATGTGCCTCAGTCCCCTCTCTCTCTCTCTCTCTGATACAATGTGTCCCAGTCTCTCTCCTCTCTCTCTCTGATACAATGTGTCCCAGTCTCTCTCTCTCTCTGATACAATGTGTCCAGTCTCTCTCTCTCTCTCTCTGATACAATGTGTCCCAGTCTCTCTCTCTCCCTCTCTGATACAATGTGTCCCAGTCTCTCTCTCTCTCTCTGATACAATGTGTCCCAGTCTCTCTCTCTCTCTGATACAATGTGTGCCAGTCTCTCTCTCTCTCTCTCTGATACAATGTGTCCCAGTCTCTCTCTCTCTCTCTCTGATACAATGTGTCCCAGTCTCTCTCTCTCTCTGATACAATGTGTCCCAGTCTCTCTCTCTCTCTCTGATACAATGTGTCCCAGTCTCTCTCTCTCTCTCTGATACAATGTGTCCCAGTCTCTCTCTCTCTCTCTCTGATACAATGTGTCCCAGTCTCTCTCTCTCTCTCTCTCTCTGATACAATGTGTCCCAGTCTCTCTCTCTCTCTCTGATACAATGTGTCCCAGTCTCTCTCTCTCTCTCTCTCTGATCCAATGTGTCCCAGTCTCTCTCTCTCTCTCTCTGATACAATGTGTCCCAGTCTCTCTCTCTCTGATACAATGTGTCCCAGTCTCTCTCTCTCTCTCTCTCTCTCTCTGATACAATGTGTCCCAGTCTCTCTCTCTCTCTCTGATACAATGTGTCTCAGTCTCTCTCTCTCTCTCTCTGATACAATGTGTCCCAGTCTCTCTCTCTCTCTCTCTCTCTCTGATACAATGTGTCCCAGTCTCTCTCTCTCTCTCTCTGATACAATGTGTCTCAGTCTCTCTCTCTCTCTGATACAATGTGTCCCAGTCTCTCTCTCTCTCTCTGATACAATGTGTCCCAGTCTCTCTCTCTCTCTCTCTCCGATACAATGTGTCCCAGTCTCTCTCTCTCTCTCTGATACAATGTGTCTCAGTCTCTCTCTCTGTCTCTGATACAATGTGTCCCAGACTCTCTCTCTCTCTCTCTCTGATACAATGTGTCCCAGTCTCTCTCTCTCTCTCTCTCTCTGATACAATGTGTCCCAGTCTCTCTCTCTCTCTCTCTGATACAATGTGTCTCAGTCTCTCTCTCTGTCTCTTATACAATGTGTCCCAGTCTCTCTCTCTCTCTCTCTCTCTCTGATACAATGTGTCCCAGTATCTCTCTCTCTCTCTCTGATACAATGTGTCCCAGTCTCTCTCTCTCTCTGATACAATGTGTCCCAGTCTCTCTCTCTCTCTCTCTCTGATACAATGTGTCCCAGTCTCTCTCTCTCTCTCTCTGATACAATGTGTCCCAGTCTCTCTCTCTCTCTCTGATACAATGTGTCCCAGTCTCTCTCTCTCTCTCTCTCCGATACAATGTGTCCCAGTCTCTCTCTCTCTCTCTGATACAATGTGTCTCAGTCTCTCTCTCTGTCTCTGATACAATGTGTCCCAGACTCTCTCTCTCTCTCTCTCTGATACAATGTGTCCCAGTCTCTCTCTCTCTCTCTCTCTCTGATACAATGTGTCCCAGTCTCTCTCTCTCTCTCTCTGATACAATGTGTCTCAGTCTCTCTCTCTGTCTCTTATACAATGTGTCCCAGTCTCTCTCTCTCTCTCTCTCTCTGATACAATGTGTCCCAGTATCTCTCTCTCTCTCTCTGATACAATGTGTCCCAGTCTCTCTCTCTCTCTGATACAATGTGTCCCAGTCTCTCTCTCTCTCTCTCTCTGATACAATGTGTCCCAGTCTCTCTCTCTCTCTCTCTGATACAATGTGTCCCAGTCTCTCTCTCTCTCTGATACAATGTGTCCCAGTCTCTCTCTCTCTCTCTGATACAATGTGTCCCAGTCTCTCTCTCTCTCTCTCTCTCTCTCTGATACAATGTGTCCCAGTCTCTCTCTCTCTCTCTGATACAATGTGTCCCAGTCTCTCTCTCTCTCTCTCTCTGATACAATGTGTCCCAGTCTCTCTCTCTCTCTCTCTGATACAATGTGTCCCAGTCTCTCTCTCTCTCTCTGATACAATGTGTCCCAGTCTCTGTCTCTCTCTGATACAATGTGTCCCAGTCTCTCGCTCTCTCTCTCTCATACAATGTGTCTCAGTCGCTCTCTCTCTCTCTGATCCAATGTGTCCCAGTCTCTCTCTCTCTCTCTCTGATACAATGTGTCCCAGTCTCTCTCTCTCTGATACAATGTGTCCCAGTCTCTCTCTCTCTGATACAATGTGTCCCAGTCTCTCTCTCTCTCTCTCTGATACAATGTGTCCCAGTCTCTCTCTCTCTGATACAATGTGTCCCAGTCTCTCTCTCTCTGATACAATGTGTCCCAGTCTCTCTCTCTCTCTCTCTCTGATACAATGTGTCCCAGTCTCTCTCTCTGTCTCTCTGATACAATGTGTCCCAGTCTCTCTCTCTCTGATACAATGTGTCCCAGTCTCTCTCTCTCTGATACAATGTGTCCCAGTCTCTCTCTCTCTGATACAATGTGTCCCAGTCTCTCTCTCTCTCTCTGATACAATGTGTCCCAGTCTCTCTCTCTCTCTGATACAATGTGTCCCAGTCTCTCTCTCTCTCTCTCTCTCTGATACAATGTGTCCCAGTCTCTCCCTCTCTCTCTCTGATACAATGTGCCTCAGTCTCTCTCTCTCTCTCTCTGATACAATGTGTCCCAGTCTCTCTCTCTCTCTCTCTGATACAATGTGTCCCAGTCTCTCTCTCTCCTCTGATACAATGTGTCCCAGTCTCTCTCTCTCTCTGATACAATGTGTCCCAGTCTCTCTCTCTCTCTGATACAATGTGTCCCAGTCTCTCTCTCTCTCTCTGATACAATGTGTGCCAGTCTCTCTCTCTCCCTCTCTGATACAATGTGTCCCAGTCTCTCTCTCTCTCTCTCTGATACAATGTGTCCCTGTCTCTCTCTCTCTCTCTGATACAAAGTGTGCCAGTCTCTCTCTCTCTCTCTCTGATACAATGTGTCCCCAGTCTCTCTCTCTCTCTCTCTGATACAATGTGTCCCAGTCTCTCTCTCTCTCTCTCTCTCTCTGATACAATGTGTCCCAGTCTCTCTCTCTCTGATACAATGTGTCCCAGTCTCTCTCTCTCTCTCTCTTCTCTGATACAATGTCCCTCAGTCTCTCTCTCTCTCTCTTCTGATACAATATGTCCCAGTCTCTCTCTCTCTCTCCTCTGATACAATGTGCCTCAGTCTCTCTCTCTCTCTCTGATACAATGTGTCCCAGTCTCTCTCTCTCTCTGATACAATGTGCCTCAGTCTCTCTCTCTCTCTCTCTCTCTCTGATACAATGTGTCCCAGTCTCTCTCTCTCTCTCTCTCTCTCTCTCTGATACAATGTGTCCCAGTCTCTCTCTCACTCTCTCTGATACAATGTGTCCCAGTCTCTCTCTCTCTCTCTCTCTGATACAATGTGTCCCAGTCTCTCTCTCTCTCTCTCTCTGATACAATGTGTCCCAGTCTCTCTCTCTCTCTCTCTCTGATACAATGTGTCCCAGTCTCTCTCTCTCTCTCTCTCTCTGATACAATGTGTCCCAGTCTCTCTCTCTCTCTCTCTCTCTGATACAATGTGTCCCAGTCTCTCTCTCTCTCTCTGATACAATGTGTCCCATTCTCTCTCTCTCTCTCTCTGATACAATGTGTCCCAGTCTCTCTCTCTCTCTCTCTCTCTGATACAATGTGTCTCAGTCTCTCTCTCTCTCTCTGATACAATGTGTCCCAGTCCTCTCTCTCTCTCTCATTCTGATACAATGTGTCCCAGTCTCTCTCTCTCTCTCTGATACAATGTGTCCCAGTCTCTCTCTCTCTCTCTCCGATACAATGTGTCCCAGTCTCTCTCTCTCTCTCTGATACAATGTGTCTCAGTCTCTCTCTCTGTCTCTGATACAATGTGTCCCAGACTCTCTCTCTCTCTCTCTGATACAATGTGTCCCAGTCTCTCTCTCTCTCTCTCTCTCAGTTACAATGTGTCCCAGTCTCTCTCTCTCTCTCTGATACAATGTGTCTCAGTCTCTCTCTCTGTCTCTGATACAATGTGTCCCAGTCTCTCTCTCTCTCTCTCTCTCTGATACAATGTGTCCCAGTATCTCTCTCTCTCTCTGATACAATGTGTCCCAGTCTCTCTCTCTCACTGATACAATGTGTCCCAGTCTCTCTCTCTCTCTCTCTCTGATACAATGTGTCCCAGTCTCTCTCTCTCTCTCTCTGATACAATGTGTCCCAGTCTCTCTCTCTCTCTCTCTCTCAGTTACAATGTGTCCCAGTCTCTCTCTCTCTCTCTCTGATACAATGTGTCCCAGTCTCTCTCTCTCTCTCTGATACAATGTGTCCCAGTCTCTCTCTCTCTCTCTCTCTCTCTGATACAATGTGTCCCAGTATCTCTCTCTCTCTCTGATACAATGTGTCCCAGTCTCTCTCTCTCACTGATACAATGT
The DNA here is from genome assembly GCA_030390025.1 of Squalus acanthias. Taxonomy (NCBI): domain Eukaryota; kingdom Metazoa; phylum Chordata; class Chondrichthyes; order Squaliformes; family Squalidae; genus Squalus; species Squalus acanthias. The sequence goes on along the minus strand of JASTWF010001102.1, from coordinate 111,432 downwards.
GTCCCAGTCTCTCTCTCTCTCTCTCTCTGATACAATGTGTCCCAGTCTCTCTCTCTCTCTCTCTGATACAATGTGTCCCAGTCTCTCTCTCTCTCTCTGATACAATGTGTCCCAGTCTCTCTCTCTCTCTCTCTCTCTCTGATACAATGTGTCCCAGTCTCTCTCTCTCTCTCTGATACAATGTGTCCCAGTCTCTCTCTCTCTCTCTCTCTGATACAATGTGTCCCAGTCTCTCTCTCTCTCTCTGATACAATGTTCCCAGTCTCTGTCTCTCTCTGATTACAATGTGTCCCAGGCTCTCTCCTCTCTCTCTCTGAAACAATGTGTCTCAGTCTCTCTCTCTCTCTCTGATCCAATGTGTCCCAGTCTCTCTCTCTCTCTCTCTGATACAATGTGTCCCAGTCTCTCTCTCTCTCTCTGATACAATGTGTCCCAGTCTCTCTCTCTGATACAATGTGTCCCAGTCTCTCTCTCTCTCTCTCTGATACAATGTGTCCCAGTCTCTCTCTCTCTCTCTCTCTGATACAATGTGTCCCAGTCTCTCTCTCTCTCTCTCTCTGATACAATGTGTCTCAGTCTCTCTCTCTGTCTCTTATACAATGTGTCCCAGTCTCTCTCTCTCTCTCTCTCTCTGATACAATGTGTCCCAGTATCTCTCTCTCTCTCTCTGATACAATGTGGTCCCAGTCTCTCTCTCTCTCTGATACAATGTGTCCCAGTCTCTCTCTCTCTCTCTCTCTCTGATACAATGTGTCCCAGTCTCTCTCTCTCTCTCTCTGATACAATTGTCCCAGTCTCTCTCTCTCTCTGATACAATGTGTCCCAGTCTCTCTCTCTCTCTCTGATACAATGTGTCCCAGTCTCTCTCTCTCTCTCTCTCTCTCTCTGATACAATGTGTCCCAGTCTCTCTCTCTCTCTCTGATACAATGTGTCCCAGTCTCTCTCTCTCTCTCTCTCTGATACAATGTGTCCCAGTCTCTCTCTCTCTCTCTGATACAATGTGTCCCAGTCTCTCTCTCTCTCTCTGATACAATGTGTCCCAGTCTCTGTCTCTCTCTGATACAATGTGTCCCATCTCTCGCTCTCTCTCTCTCATACAATGTGTCTCAGTCGCTCTCTCTCTCTCTGATCCAATGTGTCCCAGTCTCTCTCTCTCTCTCTCTGATACAATGTGTCCCAGTCTCTCTCTCTCTGATACAATGTGTCCCAGTCTCTCTCTCTCTGATACAATGTGTCCCAGTCTCTCTCTCTCTCTCTCTGATACAATGTGTCCCAGTCTCTCTCTCTCTGATACAATGTGTCCCCAGTCTCTCTCTCTCTGATACAATGTGTCCCAGTCTCTCTCTCTCTCTCTGATACAATGGTCCCAGTCTCTCTCTCTGTCTCTCTGATACAATGTGTCCCAGTCTCTCTCTCTCTGATACAATGTGTCCCAGTCTCTCTCTCTCTGATACAATGTGTCCCAGTCTCTCTCTCCTGATACAATGTGTCCCAGTCTCTCTCTCTCTCTCTGATTACAATGTGTCCCAGTCTCTCTCTCTCTCTGATACAATGTGTCCCAGTCTCTCTCTCTCTCTCTCTCTCTCTGATACAATGTGTCCCAGTCTCTCCCTCTCTCTCTCTGATACAATGTGTCCCAGTCTCTCTCTCTCTCTGATACAATTGTCCCAGTCTCTCTCTCTCTCTGATACAATGTGTCCCAGTCTCTCTCTCTCTCTGATACAATGTGTCCCAGTCTCTCTCTCTCTCACTCTGATACAATGTGTGCCAGTCTCTCTCTCTCCCTCTCTGATACAATGCGTCCCAGTCTCTCTCTCTCTCTCTCTGATACAATGTGTCCCTGTCTCTCTCTCTCTCTCTGATACAATGTGTGCCAGTCTCTCTCTCTCTCTCTCTCTGATACAATGTGTCCCAGTCTCTCTCTCTCTCTCTCTGATACAATGTGTCCCAGTCTCTCTCTCTCTCTCTCTCTCTCTGATACAATGTGTCCCAGTCTCTCTCTCTCTGATACAATGTGTCCCAGTCTCTCTCTCTCTCTCTCTCTCTCTGATACAATGTCCCTCAGTCTCTCTCTCTCTCTCTCTCTGATACAATATGTCCCAGTCTCTCTCTCTCTCTCTCTCTCTGATACAATGTGCCTCAGTCTCTCTCTCTCTCTCTGATACAATGTGTCCCAGTCTCTCTCTCTCTCTGATACAATGTGCCTCAGTCTCTCTCTCTCTCTCTCTGATACAATGTGTCCCAGTCTCTCTCTCTCTCTCTCTCTCTCTGATACAATGTGTCCCAGTCTCTCTCTCACTCTCTCTGATACAATGTGTCCCAGTCTCTCTCTCTCTCTCTCTCTGATACAATGTGTCCCAGTCTCTCTCTCTCTCTCTCTCTGATACAATGTGTCCCAGTCTCTCTCTCTCTCTCTCTCTGATACAATGTGTCCCAGTCTCTCTCTCTCTCTCTCTCTCTGATACAATGTGTCCCAGTCTCTCTCTCTCTCTCTCTCTCTGATACAATGTGTCCCAGTCTCTCTCTCTCTCTCTGATACAATGTGTCCCATTCTCTCTCTCTCTCTCTCTGATACAATGTGTCCCAGTCTCTCTCTCTCTCTCTCTCTCTGATACAATGTGTCTCAGTCTCTCTCTCTCTCTCTGATACAATGTGTCCCAGTCTCTCTCTCTCTCTCATTCTGATACAATGTGTCCCAGTCTCTCTCCTCTCTCTGATACAATGTGTCCCAGTCTCTCTCTCTCTCTCTCCGATACAATGTGTCCCAGTCTCTCTCTCTCTCTCTGATACAATGTGTCTCAGTCTCTCTCTCTGTCTCTGATACAATGTGTCCCAGACTCTCTCTCTCTCTCTCTGATACAATGTGTCCCAGTCTCTCTCTCTCTCTCTCTCTCTCAGTTACAATGTGTCCCAGTCTCTCTCTCTCTCTCTCTGATACAATGTGTCTCAGTCTCTCTCTCTGTCTCTGATACAATGTGTCCCAGTCTCTCTCTCTCTCTCTCTCTCTGATACAATGTGTCCCAGTATCTCTCTCTCTCTCTGATACAATGTGTCCCAGTCTCTCTCTCTCACTGATACAATGTGTCCCAGTCTCTCTCTCTCTCTCTCTCTGATACAATGTGTCCCAGTCTCTCTCTCTCTCTCTCTGATACAATGTGTCCCAGTCTCTCTCTCTCTCTCTCTCTCTCAGTTACAATGTGTCCCAGTCTCTCTCTCTCTCTCTCTGATACAATGTGTCCCAGTCTCTCTCTCTCTCTCTGATACAATGTGTCCCAGTCTCTCTCTCTCTCTCTCGTCTCTCTGATACAATGTGTCCCAGTATCTCTCTCTCTCTCTGATACAATGTGTCCCAGTCTCTCTCTCTCACTGATACAATGTGTCCCAGTCTCTCTCTCTCTCTCTCTCTGATACAATGTGTCCCAGTCTCTCTCTCTCTCTCTCTGATACAATGTGTCCCAGTCTCTCTCTCTCTCTCTGATACAATGTGTCCCAGTCTCTCTCTCTCTCTCTCTCTCTCTGATACAATGTGTCCCCAGTCTCTCTCTCTCTCTCTGATACAATGTGTCCCAGTCTCTCTCTCTCTCTCTCTCTCTGATACAATGTGTCCCAGTCTCTCTCTCTCTCTCTGATACAATGTGTCCCAGTCTCTGTCTCTCTCTGATACAATGTGTCCCAGTCTCTCGCTCTCTCTCTCTGAAACAATGTGTCTCAGTCTCTCTCTCTCTCTCTGATCCAATGTGTCCCAGTCTCTCTCTCTCTCTCTCTGATACAATGTGTCCCATCTCTCTCTCTCTCTCTGATACAATGTGTCCCAGTCTCTCTCTCTGATACAATGTGTCCCAGTCTCTCTCTCTCTCTCTCTGATACAATGTGGTCCCAGTCTCTCTCTCTCTCTCTGATACAATGGTGTCCCAGTCTCTCTCTCTCTCTCTCTGATACAATGTGTCCCAGTCTCTCTCTCTCTCTCTGATACAATGTGTCCCAGACTCTCTCTCTCTCTCTCTGCTCTCTGATACAATGTGTCCCAGTCTCTCTCTCTCTCTGATACAATGTGTCCCAGTCTCTCTCTCTCTCTGATACAATGTTCCCAGCTCTCTCTCTCTCTCTCTCTCTCTGATACAATGTGGTCCCAGTCTCTCTCTCTCTCTCTCTGATACAATGTGTCCCAGTCTCTCTCTCTCTCTCTCTCCGATACAATGTGTCCCAGTCTCTCTCCTCTCTCTCTGATACAATGTGTCTCAGTCTCTCTCTCTGTCTCTGATACAATGTGTCCCAGACTCTCTCTCTCTCTCTCTGATACAATTGTCCCAGTCCTCTCTTCTCTCTCTCTGATACAATGTGACCCAGTCTCTCTCTCTCTCTCTGATACAATGTGTCCTCAGTCTCTCTCTCTGTCTCTTATACAATGTGTCCCAGTCTCTCTCTCTCTCTCTCTCTCTGATACAATGTGTCCCAGTATCTCTCTCTCTCTCTCTGATACAATGTGTCCCAGTCTCTCTCTCTCTCTGATACAATGTGTCCCAGTCTCTCTCTCTCTCTCCTCTCTCTCTGATACAATGTGTCCAGTCTCTCTCTCTCTCTCTGATACAATGTGTCCCAGTCTCTCTCTCTCTCTGATACAATGTGTCCCAGTCTCTCTCTCTCTCTCTGATACAATGTGTCCCAGTCTCTCTCTCTCTCTCTCTGATACAATGTGTCCCAGTCTCTCTCTCTCTCTCTGATACAATGTGTCCCAGTCTCTCTCTCTCTCTCTCTCTCTTCTGATACAATGTGTCCCAGTCTCTCTCTCTCTCTCTGATACAATGTGTCCCAGTCTCTCTCTCTCTCTCTCTCTGATACAATGTGTCCCAGGTCTCTCTCTCTCTCTCTGATACAATGTGTCCCAGTCTCTCTCTCTCTCTCTGATGCAATGTGTCCCAGTCTCTCGCTCTCTCTCTCTCTCTCATACAATGTGTCTCAGTCGCTCTCTCTCTCTCTGATCCAATGTGTCCCAGTCTCTCTCTCTCTCTCTCTGATACAATGTGTCCCAGTCTCTCTCTCTCTGATACAATGTGTCCCAGTCTCTCTCTCTCTCTCTCTCTCTCTGATACATTGTGTCCCAGTCTCTCTCTCTCTCTCTGATACAATGTGTCTCAGTCTCTCTCTCTCTCTCTCTGATACAATGTGTCCCAGTCTCTCTCTCTCTCTCTCTCTCTCTGATACAATGTGTCCCAGTCTCTCTCTCTCTCTCTCTCTGATACAATGTGTCTCAGTCTCTCTCTCTCTCTGATACAATGTGTCCCAGTCTCTCTCTCTCTCTCTGATACAATGTGTCCCAGTCTCTCGTCTCTCTTTCTCTCCGATACAATGTGTCCCAGTCTCTCTCTCTCTCTCTCTGATACAATGTGTCTCAGTCTCTCTCTCTGTCTCTGATACAATGTGTCCCAGACTCTCTCTCTCTCTCTCTCTCTGATACAATGGTGTCCCAGTCTCTCTCTCTCTCTCTCTCTCTGATACAATGTGTCCCAGTCTCTCCTCTCTCTCTCTGATACAATGTGTCTCAGTCTCTCTCTCTGTCTCTTATACAATGTGTCCCAGTCTCTCTCTCTCTCTCTCTCTCTGATACAATGTGTCCCAGTATCTCTCTCTCTCTCTCTGATACAATGTGTCCAGTCTCTCTCTCTCTCTGATACAATGTGTCCCAGTCTCTCTCTCTCTCTCTCTCTGATACAATGTGTCCCAGTCTCTCTCTCTCTCTCTCTGATACAATGTGTCCCAGTCTCTCTCTCTCTCTGATACAATGTGTCCCAGTCTCTCTCTCTCTCTCTGATACAATGTGTCCCAGTCTCTCTCTCTCTCTCTCTCTCTCTGATACAATGTGTCCCAGTCTCTCTCTCTCTCTCTGATACAATGTGTCCCAGTCTCTCTCTCTCTCTCTCTCTGATACAATGTGTCCCAGTCTCTCTCTCTCTCTCTGATACAATGTGTCCCAGTCTCTCTCTCTCTCTCTGATACAATGTGTCCCAGTCTCTGTCTCTCTCTCTGATACAATGTGTCCCAGTCTCTCGCTCTCTCTCTCTCTCTCATACAATGTGTCTCAGTCGCTCTCTCTCTCTCTGATCCAATGTGTCCCAGTCTCTCTCTCTCTCTCTCTGATACAATGTGTCCCAGTCTCTCTCTCTCTGATACAATGTGTCCCAGTCTCTCTCTCTCTGATACAATGTGTCCCAGTCTCTCTCTCTCTCTCTCTGATACAATGTGTCCCAGTCTCTCTCTCTCTGATACAATGTGTCCCAGTCTCTCTCTCTCTGATACAATGTGTCCCAGTCTCTCTCTCTCTCTCTGATACAATGTGTCCCAGTCTCTCTCTCTCTCTGATACAATGTGTCCCAGTCTCTCTCTCTCTCTCTCTCTCTGATACAATGTGTCCCAGTCTCTCTCTCTCTCTCTGATACAATGTGTCCCAGTCTCTCTCTCTCTCTCTCTGATACAATGTGTCCCAGTCTCTCTCTCTCTCTCTCTGATACAATGTGTCCCAGTCTCTCTCTCTCTCTGATACAATGTGTCCCAGTCTCTCTCTCTCTCTCTCTGATACAATGTGTGCCAGTCTCTCTCTCTCTCTCTCTGATACAATGTGTCCCAGTCTCTCTCTCTCTCTCTGATACAATGTGTCCCAGTCTCTCTCTCTCTCTCTGATACAATGTGTCCCAGTCTCTCTCTCTCTCTCTCTGATACAATGTGTCCCAGTCTCTCTCTCTCTCTCTGATACAATGTGTCCCAGTCTCTCTCTCTCTCTCTCTCTGATACAATGTGTCCCAGTCTCTCTCTCTCTGATACAATGTGTCCCAGTCTCTCTCTCTCTCTCTCTCTCTCTGATACAATGTCCCTCAGTCTCTCTCTCTCTCTCTCTCTGATACAATGTGTCCCAGTCTCTCTCTCTCTCTCTCTGATACAATGTGCCTCAGTCTCTCTCTCTCTCTCTGATACAATGTGTCCCAGTCTCTCTCTCTCTCTGATACAATGTGCCTCAGTCTCTCTCTCTCTCTCTCTCTCTGATACAATGTGTCCCAGTCTCTCTCTCTCTCTCTCTCTCTCTCTGATACAATGTGTCCCAGTCTCTCTCTCACTCTCTCTGATACAATGTGTCCCAGTCTCTCTCTCTCTCTCTCTGATACAATGTGTCCCAGTCTCTCTCTCTCTCTCTCTCTGATACAATGTGTCCCAGTCTCTCTCTCTCTCTCTCTGATACAATGTGTCCCAGTCTCTCTCTCTCTCTCTCTCTGATACAATGTGTCCCAGTCTCTCTCTCTCTCTCTCTCTCTGATACAATGTGTCCCAGTCTCTCTCTCTCTCTCTGATACAATGTGTCCCATTCTCTCTCTCTCTCTCTCTGATACAATGTGTCCCAGTCTCTCTCTCTCTCTCTCTCTCTCTGATACAATGTGTCCAGTCTCTCTCTCTCTCTCTGATACAATGTGTCCCAGTCTCTCTCTCTCTCTCATTCTGATACAATGTGTCCCAGTCTCTCTCTCTCTCTCTGATACAATGTGTCCCAGTCTCTCTCTCTCTCTCTCCGATACAATGTGTCCCAGTCTCTCTCTCTCTCTCTGATACAATGTGTCTCAGTCTCTCTCTCTCTCTCTGATCCAATGTGTCCCAGTCTCTCTCTCTCTCTCTCTGATACAATGTGTCCCAGTCTCTCTCTCTCTGATACAATGTGTCCCAGTCTCTCTCTCTCTGATACAATGTGTCCCAGTCTCTCTCTCTCTCTCTCTGATACAATGTGTCCCAGTCTCTCTCTCTCTGATACAATGTGTCCCAGTCTCTCTCTCTCTCTGATACAATGTGTCCCAGTCTCTCTCTCTCTCTCTGATACAATGTGTCCCAGTCTCTCTCTCTGTCTCTCTGATACAATGTGTCCCAGTCTCTCTCTCTCTGATACAATGTGTCCCAGTCTCTCTCTCTCTGATACAATGTGTCCCAGTCTCTCTCTCTCTGATACAATGTGTCCCAGTCTCTCTCTCTCTCTCTGATACAATGTGTCCCAGTCTCTCTCTCTCTCTGATACAATGTGTCCCAGTCTCTCTCTCTCTCTCTCTCTCTGATACAATGTGTCCCAGTCTCTCCCTCTCTCTCTCTGATACAATGTGCCTCAGTCTCTCTCTCTCTCTCTCTGATACAATGTGTCCCAGTCTCTCTCTCTCTCTCTCTGATACAATGTGTCCCAGTCTCTCTCTCTCTCTGATACAATGTGTCCCAGTCTCTCTCTCTCTCTGATACAATGTGTCCCAGTCTCTCTCTCTCTCTGAAACAATGTGTCCCAGTCTCTCTCTCTCTCTCTCTGATACAATGTGTGCCAGTCTCTCTCTCTCCCTCTCTGATACAATGTGTCCCAGTCTCTCTCTCTCTCTCTCTGATACATTGTGTCCTGTCTCTCTCTCTCTCTCTGATACAATGTGTGCCAGTCTCTCTCTCTCTCTCCTCTGATACAATGTGTCCCAGTCTCTCCTCTCTCTCTCTCTGATACAATGTGTCCCAGTCTCTCTCTCTCTCTCTCTCTCTGATACAATGTGTCCCAGTCTCTCTCTCTCTGATACAATGTGTCCCAGTCTCTCTCTCTCTCTCTCTCTCTCTCTGATACAATGTCCCCTCAGTCTCTCTCTCTCTCTCTCTCTGATACAATATGTCCCAGTCTCTCTCTCTCTCTCTCTCTGATACAATGTGCCTCAGTCTCTCTCTCTCTCTCTGATACAAGTGTCCCAGTCTCTCTCTCTCTCTGATACAATGTGCCTCAGTCTCTCTCTCTCTCTCTCTCTCTCTGATACAATGTGTCCCAGTCTCTCTCTCTCTCTCTCTCTCTCTCTCTCTGATACAATGTGTCCCAGTCTCTCTCTCACTCTCTCTGATACAATGTGTCCCAGTCTCTCTCTCTCTCTCTCTCTGATACAATGTGTCCCAGTCTCTCTCTCTCTCTCTCTCTGATACAATGTGTCCCAGTCTCTCTCTCTCTCTCTCTCTGATACAATGTGTCCCAGTCTCTCTCTCTCTCTCTCTCTCTGATACAATGTGTCCCAGTCTCTCTCTCTCTCTCTCTCTCTGATACAATGTGTCCCAGTCTCTCTCTCTCTCTCTGATACAATGTGTCCCATTCTCTCTCTCTCTCTCTCTGATACAATGTGTCCCAGTCTCTCTCTCTCTCTCTCTCTCTGATACAATGTGTCTCAGTCTCTCTCTCTCTCTCTGATACAATGTGTCCCAGTCTCTCTCTCTCTCTCATTCTGATACAATGTGTCCCAGTCTCTCTCTCTCTCTCTGATACAATGTGTCCCAGTCTCTCTCTCTCTCTCTCCGATACAATGTGTCCCAGTCTCTCTCTCTCTCTCTGATACAATGTGTCTCAGTCTCTCTCTCTGTCTCTGATACAATGTGTCCCAGACTCTCTCTCTCTCTCTCTGATACAATGTGTCCCAGTCTCTCTCTCTCTCTCTCTCTCTCTCATACAATGTGTCCCAGTCTCTCTCTCTCTCTCTCTGATACAATGTGTCTCAGTCTCTCTCTCTGTCTCTGATACAATGTGTCCCAGTCTCTCTCTCTCTCTCTCTCTCTCTGATACAATGTGTCCCAGTATCTCTCTCTCTCTCTGATACAATGTGTCCCAGTCTCTCTCTCTCACTGATACAATGTGTCCCAGTCTCTCTCTCTCTCTCTCTCTGATACAATGTGTCCCAGTCTCTCTCTCTCTCTCTCTGATACAATGTGTCCCAGTCTCTCTCTCTCTCTCTGATACAATGTGTCCCAGTCTCTCTCTCTCTCTCTCTCTCTCTGATACAATGTGTCCCAGTCTCTCTCTCTCTCTCTGATACAATGTGTCCCAGTCTCTCTCTCTCTCTCTCTCTCTGATACAATGTGTCCCAGCTCTCTCTCTCTCTCTCTGATACAATGTGTCCCAGTCTCTGTCTCTCTCTGATACAATGTGTCCCAGTCTCTCGCTCTCTCTCTCTGAAACAATGTGTCTCAGTCTCTCTCTCTCTCTCTGATCCAATGTGTCCCAGTCTCTCTCCTCTCTCTCTCTGATACAATGTGTCCCAGTCTCTCTCTCTCTCTCTGATACAATGTGTCCCAGTCTCTCTCTCTGATACAATGTGTCCCAGTCTCTCTCTCTCTCTCTCTGATACAATGTGTCCCAGTCTCTCTCTCTCTCTCTGATACAATGTGTCCCAGTCTCTCTCTCTCTCTCTCTGATACAATGTGTCCCAGTCTCTCTCTCTCTCTGATACAATGTGTCCCAGACTCTCTCTCTCTCTCTCTCTCTCTGATACAATGTGTCCCAGTCTCTCTCTCTCTCTCTGATACAATGTGTCCCAGTCTCTCTCTCTCTCTGATACAATGTGTCCCAGTCTCTCTCTCTCTCTCTCTCTCTCTGATACAATGTGTCCCAGTCTCTCTCTCTCTCTCTCTGATACAATGTGTCCCAGTCTCTCTCTCTCTCTCTCTCCGATACAATGTGTCCCAGTCTCTCTCTCTCTCTCTGATACAATGTGTCTCAGTCTCTCTCTCTGTCTCTGATACAATGTGTCCCAGACTCTCTCTCTCTCTCTCTGATACAATGTGTCCCAGTCTCTCTCTCTCTCTCTCTCTGATACAATGTGACCCAGTCTCTCTCTCTCTCTCTGATACAATGTGTCTCAGTCTCTCTCTCTGTCTCTTATACAATGTGTCCCAGTCTCTCTCTCTCTCTCTCTCTCTGATACAATGTGTCCCAGTATCTCTCTCTCTCTCTCTGATACAATGTGTCCCAGTCTCTCTCTCTCTCTGATACAATGTGTCCCAGTCTCTCTCTCTCTCTCTCTCTCTCTGATACAATGTGTCCCAGTCTCTCTCTCTCTCTCTCTGATACAATGTGTCCCAGTCTCTCTCTCTCTCTGATACAATGTGTCCCAGTCTCTCTCTCTCTCTCTGATACAATGTGTCCCAGTCTCTCTCTCTCTACTCTGATACAATGTGTCCCAGTCTCTCTCTCTCTCTCTCTGATACAATGTGTCCCAGTCTCTCTCTCTCTCTCTCTCTCTCTCTGATACAATGTGTCCCAGTCTCTCTCTCTCTCTCTGATACAATGTGTCCCAGTCTCTCTCTCTCTCTCTCTCTGATACAATGTGTCCCAGTCTCTCTCTCTCTCTCTGATACAATGTGTCCCAGTCTCTCTCTCTCTCTCTGATACAATGTGTCCCAGTCTCTCGCTCTCTCTCTCTCTCTCATACAATGTGTCTCAGTCGCTCTCTCTCTCTCTGATCCAATGTGTCCCAGTCTCTCTCTCTCTCTCTCTGATACAATGTGTCCCAGTCTCTCTCTCTCTGATACAATGTGTCCCAGTCTCTCTCTCTCTCTCTCTCTCTCTGATACAATGTGTCCCAGTCTCTCTCTCTCTCTCTGATACAATGTGTCTCAGTCTCTC
>JASTWF010001102.1:0-97500 GCA_030390025.1 Squalus acanthias | reverse complement strand
GTCCCAGTCTCTCTCTCTCTCTCTCTCTGATACAATGTGCCTCAGTCTCTCTCTCTCTCTCTGATACAATGTGTCCCAGTATCTCTCTCTCTCTCTCTCTGATACAATGTGTCCCAGTCTCTCTCTCTCTGATACAATGTGCCTCAGTCTCTCTCTCTCTCTCTCTCTCTCATACAATGTGTCCCAGTCTCTCTCTCTCACTCTCTCTGATACAATGTGTCCCAGTCTCACTCTCTCTCTCTCTCTGATACAATGTGTCCCAGTCTCTCTCTCTCTCTCTGATACAATGTGTCCCAGTCTCTCTCTCTCTCTCTCTGATACAATGTGTCCCAGTCTCTCTCTCTCGTCTCTCTGATACAAATGTTGTCCCAGTCTCTCTCTCGGTCACTCTGATACAATGTGTCCACAGTCTCTCTCGCTCTCCGTCATCTCTCTGATCTATCTCTCTCTCTTCTCTCTCTGATACAATGTGTCCCAGTCTCTCTTCTCTCTCTCTCTCTGATACAATGTGTCCCAGTCTCTCTCGTCTGTCTCTGATACAATGGTCCCAGCTCGCTCTCTCTCTCTCTCTGATACAATGTGTCCCAGGTCTCTTCTCTCTCTTCTCTCTGATACAATGTGTCCAGTCTCTTCTCTCTCTCTGATACAATGTGTCCTAGTCTCTCTCATCTCTCTCTCTCTGATACAATTGTGTCCCAGTCTCTCTCTCTCTCTCTCTCTCTGATACAATGTGTCCCAGTCTCTCTCTCTCTCTCTGATACAATGTGTCCCAGTCCTCTCTCTCTCTCTCTCTGATACAATGTGTCCCAGTCTCTCTCTCTCTCTCTGATACAATGTGTCCCAGTCTCTCGCTCTCTCTCTGATACAATGTGTCCCAGTCTCTCTCTCTCTCTCTCTGATACAATGTGTCCCAGTCTCTCTCTCTCTCTCTCTCTCTGATACAATGTGTCCCAGTCTCTCTCTCTCTCTCTCTCTGATACAATGTGTCCCAGTCTCTCTCTCTCTCTCTGATACAATGTGTCCCAGTCTCTCTCTCTCTCTCTCTCTGATACAATGTGTCCCAGTCTCTCTCTCTCTCTCTGATACAATGTGTCTCAGTCTCTCTCTCTGTCTCTGATACAATGTGTCCCAGACTCTCTCTCTCTCTCTCTGATACAATGTGTCCCAGTCTCTCTCTCTCTCTCTCTCTCTCAGTTACAATGTGTCCCAGTCTCTCTCTCTCTCTCTCTGATACAATGTGTCTCAGTCTCTCTCTCTGTCTCTGATACAATGTGTCCCAGTCTCTCTCTCTCTCTCTCTCTCTCTCTCTGATACAATGTGTCCCAGTATCTCTCTCTCTCTCTGATACAATGTGTCCCAGTCTCTCTCTCTCACTGATACAATGTGTCCCAGTCTCTCTCTCTCTCTCTCTCTGATACAATGTGTCCCAGTCTCTCTCTCTCTCTCTCTGATACAATGTGTCCCAGTCTCTCTCTCTCTCTCTGATACAATGTGTCCCAGTCTCTCTCTCTCTCTCTCTCTCTCTCTGATACAATGTGTCCCAGTCTCTCTCTCTCTCTCTGATACAATGTGTCCCAGTCTCTCTCTCTCTCTCTCTCTCTGATACAATGTGTCCCAGTCTCTCTCTCTCTCTCTCTGATACAATGTGTCCCAGTCTCTGTCTCTCTCTGATACAATGTGTCCCAGTCTCTCGCTCTCTCTCTCTGAAACAATGTGTCTCAGTCTCTCTCTCTCTCTCTGATCCAATGTGTCCCAGTCTCTCTCTCTCTCTCTCTGATACAATGTGTCCCAGTCTCTCTCTCTCTCTCTGATACAATGTGTCCCAGTCCTCTCTCTCTGATACAATGTGTCCCAGTCTCTCTCTCTCTCTCTCTGATACAATGTGTCCCAGTCTCTCTCTCTCTCTCTGATACAATGTGTCCCAGTCTCTCTCTCTCTCTCTCTGATACAATGTGTCCCAGTCTCTCTCTCTCTCTGATACAATGTGTCCCAGACTCTCTCTCTCTCTCTCTCTCTCTGATACAATGTGTCCCAGTCTCTCTCTCTCTCTCTGATACAATGTGTCCCAGTCTCTCTCTCTCTCTGATACAATGTGTCCCAGTCTCTCTCTCTCTCTCTCTCTCTCTGATACAATGTGTCCCAGTCTCTCTCTCTCTCTCTGATACAATGTGCCTCAGTCTCTCTCTCTCTCTGATACAATGTGCCTCAGTCTCTCTCTCTCTCTCTGATACAATGTGTCCCAGTCTCTCGCTCTCTCTCTCTGATACAATGTGTCCCAGTCTCTCTCTCTCTCTCTCTGATACAATGTGTCCCAGTCTCTCTCTCTCTCTCTCTCTCTGATACAATGTGTCCCAGTCTCTCTCTCTCTCTGATACAATGTGTCCCAGTCTCTCTCTCTCTCTCTCTCTGATACAATGTGTCCCAGTCTCTCTCTCTCTCTCTGATACAATGTGTCCCAGTCTCTCTCGCTCTCTCTCTGATACAATGTGTCCCAGTCTCTCTCTCTCTCTCTCTCTCTGATACAATGTGTCTCAGTCTCTCTCTCTCTCTCTCTGATACAATGTGTCCCAGTCTCTCTCTCTCTCTCTCATTCTGATACAATGTGTCCCAGTCTCTCTCTCTCTCTCTGATACAATGTGTCCCAGTCTCTCTCTCTCTCTCTCCAATACAATGTGTCCCAGTCTCTCTCTCTCTCTCTGATACAATGTGTCTCAGTCTCTCTCTCTGTCTCTGATACAATGTGTCCCAGACTCTCTCTCTCTCTCTCTGATACAATGTGTCCCAGTCTCTCTCTCTCTCTCTCTCTCTCAGTTACAATGTGTCCCAGTCTCTCTCTCTCTCTCTCTGATACAATGTGTCTCAGTCTCTCTCTCTGTCTCTGATACAATGTGTCCCAGTCTCTCTCTCTCTCTCTCTCTCTCTCTCTGATACAATGTGTCCCAGTATCTCTCTCTCTCTCTGATACAATGTGTCCCAGTCTCTCTCTCTCTCTGATACAATGTGTCCCAGTCTCTCTCTCTCTCTCTCTCTGATACAATGTGTCCCAGTCTCTCTCTCTCTCTCTCTGATACAATGTGTCCCAGTCTCTCTCTCTCTCTCTGATACAATGTGTCCCAGTCTCTCTCTCTCTCTCTCTCTCTCTGATACAATGTGTCCCAGTCTCTCTCTCTCTCTCTGATACAATGTGTCCCAGTCTCTCTCTCTCTCTCTCTCTCTGATACAATGTGTCCCAGTCTCTCTCTCTCTCTCTGATACAATGTGTCCCAGTCTCTGTCTCTCTCTGATACAATGTGTCCCAGTCTCTCGCTCTCTCTCTCTGAAACAATGTGTCTCAGTCTCTCTCTCTCTCTCTGATCCAATGTGTCCCAGTCTCTCTCTCTCTCTCTCTGATACAATGTGTCCCAGTCTCTCTCTCTCTCTCTGATACAATGTGTCCCAGTCTCTCTCTCTGATACAATGTGTCCCAGTCTCTCTCTCTCTCTCTCTGATACAATGTGTCCCAGTCTCTCTCTCTCTCTCTGATACAATGTGTCCCAGTCTCTCTCTCTCTCTCTCTGATACAATGTGTCCCAGTCTCTCTCTCTCTCTGATACAATGTGTCCCAGACTCTCTCTCTCTCTCTCTCTCTCTCAGTTACAATGTGTCCCAGTCTCTCTCTCTCTCTCTGATACAATGTGTCTCAGTCTCTCTCTCTGTCTCTGATACAATGTGTCCCAGTCTCTCTCTCTCTCTCTCTCTCTCTCTGATACAATGTGTCCCAGTATCTCTCTCTCTCTCTGATACAATGTGTCCCAGTCTCTCTCTCTCACTGATACAATGTGTCCCAGTCTCTCTCTCTCTCTCTCTCTGATACAATGTGTCCCAGTCTCTCTCTCTCTCTCTCTGATACAATGTGTCCCAGTCTCTCTCTCTCTCTCTGATACAATGTGTCCCAGTCTCTCTCTCTCTCTCTCTCTCTCTCTCTGATACAATGTGTCCCAGTCTCTCTCTCTCTCTCTGATACAATGTGTCCCAGTCTCTCTCTCTCTCTCTCTCTCTGATACAATGTGTCCCATCTCTCTCTCTCTCTCTGATACAATGTGTCCCAGTCTCTGTCTCTCTCCTGATACAATGTGTCCCAGTCTCTCGCTCTCTCTCTCTGAAACAATGTGTCTCAGTCTCTCTCTCTCTCTCTGATCCAATGTGTCCCAGTCCTCTCTCTCTCTCTCTCTGATACAATGTGTCCCAGTCTCTCTCTCTCTCTCTGATACAATGTGTCCCAGTCTCTCTCTCTGATACAATGTGTCCCAGTCTCTCTCTCTCTCTCTCTGATACAATGTGTCCCAGTCTCTCTCTCTCTCTCTGATACAATGTGTCCCAGTCTCTCTCTCTCTCTCTCTGATACAATGTGTCCCAGTCTCTCTCTCTCTCTGATACAATGTGTCCCAGACTCTCTCTCTCTCTCTCTCTCTCTGATACAATGTGTCCCAGTCTCTCTCTCTCTCTCTGATACAATGTGTCCCAGTCTCTCTCTCTCTCTGATACAATGTGTCCCAGTCTCTCTCTCTCTCTCTCTCTCTCTGATACAATGTGTCCCAGTCTCTCTCTCTCTCTCTGATACAATGTGCCTCAGTCTCTCTCTCTCTCTGATACAATGTGCCTCAGTCTCTCTCTCTCTCTCTGATACAATGTGTCCCAGTCTCTCGCTCTCTCTCTGATACAATGTGTCCCAGTCTCTCTCTCTCTCTCTCTCTGATACAATGTGTCCCAGTCTCTCTCTCTCTCTCTCTCTCTCTGATACAATGTGTCCCAGTCTCTCTCTCTCTCTCTCTGATACAATGTGTCCCATTCTCTCTCTCTCTCTCTCTGATACAATGTGTCCCAGTCTCTCTCTCTCTCTCTCTCTCTCTGATACAATGTGTCTCAGTCTCTCTCTCTCTCTCTGATACAATGTGTCCCAGTCTCTCTCTCTCTCTCATTCTGATACAATGTGTCCCAGTCTCTCTCTCTCTCTCTGATACAATGTGTCCCAGTCTCTCTCTCTCTCTCTCCAATACAATGTGTCCCAGTCTCTCTCTCTCTCTCTGATACAATGTGTCTCAGTCTCTCTCTCTGTCTCTGATACAATGTGTCCCAGACTCTCTCTCTCTCTCTCTGATACAATGTGTCCCAGTCTCTCTCTCTCTCTCTCTCTCTCAGTTACAATGTGTCCCAGTCTCTCTCTCTCTCTCTCTGATACAATGTGTCTCAGTCTCTCTCTCTGTCTCTGATACAATGTGTCCCAGTCTCTCTCTCTCTCTCTCTCTCTCTCTCTGATACAATGTGTCCCAGTATCTCTCTCTCTCTCTCTGATACAATGTGTCCCAGTCTCTCTCTCTCTCTGATACAATGTGTCCCAGTCTCTCTCTCTCTCTCTCTCTGATACAATGTGTCCCAGTCTCTCTCTCTCTCTCTCTGATACAATGTGTCCCAGTCTCTCTCTCTCTCTCTGATACAATGTGTCCCAGTCTCTCTCTCTCTCTCTCTCTCTCTGATACAATGTGTCCCAGTCTCTCTCTCTCTCTCTGATACAATGTGTCCCAGTCTCTCTCTCTCTCTCTCTCTCTGATACAATGTGTCCCAGTCTCTCTCTCTCTCTCTGATACAATGTGTCCCAGTCTCTGTCTCTCTCTGATACAATGTGTCCCAGTCTCTCGCTCTCTCTCTCTGAAACAATGTGTCTCAGTCTCTCTCTCTCTCTCTGATCCAATGTGTCCCAGTCTCTCTCTCTCTCTCTCTGATACAATGTGTCCCAGTCTCTCTCTCTCTCTCTGATACAATGTGTCCCAGTCTCTCTCTCTGATACAATGTGTCCCAGTCTCTCTCTCTCTCTCTCTGATACAATGTGTCCCAGTCTCTCTCTCTCTCTCTGATACAATGTGTCCCAGTCTCTCTCTCTCTCTCTCTGATACAATGTGTCCCAGTCTCTCTCTCTCTCTGATACAATGTGTCCCAGACTCTCTCTCTCTCTCTCTCTCTCTGATACAATGTGTCCCAGTCTCTCTCTCTCTCTCTGATACAATGTGTCCCAGTCTCTCTCTCTCTCTGATACAATGTGTCCCAGTCTCTCTCTCTCTCTCTCTCTCTCTGATACAATGTGTCCCAGTCTCTCTCTCTCTCTCTGATACAATGTGCCTCAGTCTCTCTCTCTCTCTCTCTGATACAATGTGCCTCAGTCTCTCTCTCTCTCTCTGATACAATGTGTCCCAGTCTCTCTCTCTCTCTCTCTGATACAATGTGTCCCAGTCTCTCTCTCTCTCTCTGATACAATGTGCCTCAGTCTCTCTCTCTCTCTCTGATACAATGTGTCCCAGTATCTCTCTCTCACTCTCTCTGATACAATGTGTCCCAGTCTCTCTCATTCTGATACAATGTGTCCCAGTCTCTCTCTCTCTCTCTCTCTCTGATACAATGTGTCCCAGTCTCTCTCTCTCTCTCTCTCTGATACAATGTGTCCCAGTCTCTCGCTCTCTCTCTGATACAATGTGTCCCAGTCTCTCTCTCTCTCTCTCTGATACAATGTGTCCCAGTCTCTCTCTCTCTCTCTCTCTCTGATACAATGTGTCCCAGTCTCTGTCTCTGTCTCTGATACAATGTGTCCCAGTCTCTCTCTCTCTCTCTCTCTGATACAATGTGTCCCAGTCTCTCTCTCTCTCTCTGATACAATGTGTCCCAGTCTCTCTTACTCTCTCTCTCTCTGATACAATGTGTCCCAGTCTCTCTCTCTGTCTCTGATACAATGTGTCCCAGTCTCTCTCTCTCTCTCTCTCTGATACAATGTGTCCCAGTCTCTCTCTCTCTCTCTCTCAGATACAATGTGTCCCAGTCTCTCTCTCTCTCTGATACAATGTGTCCCAGTCTCTCTCTCTCTCTCTCTCTCTGATACAATGTGTCCCAGTCTCTCTCTCTCTCTCTCTCTCTCTGATACAATGTGTCCCAGTCTCTCTCTCTCTCTCTCTCTCTGATACAATGTGTCCCAGTCTCTCTCTCTCTCTCTCTCTGATACAATGTGTCCCAGTCTCTCTCTCTCTCTCTGATACAATGTGTCCCAGTCTCTCGCTCTCTCTCTGATACAATGTGTCCCAGTCTCTCTCTCTCTCTCTGATACAATGTGTCCCAGTCTCTCTCTCTCTCTCTCTCTCTCTCTGATACAATGTGTCCCAGTCTCTCTCTCTCTCTCTCTGATACAATGTGTCCCAGTCTCTCTCTCTCTCTCATTCTGATACAATGTGTCCCAGTCTCTCTCTCTCTCTCTGATACAATGTGTCCCAGTCTCTCTCTCTCTCTCTCTGATACAATGTGTCCCAGTCTCTCTCTCTCTCTCTCTCTCTCTCTGATACAATGTGTCTCAGTCTCTCTCTCTCTCTCTGATACAATGTGTCCCAGTCTCTCTCTCTCTCTCATTCTGATACAATGTGTCCCAGTCTCTCTCTCTCTCTCTGATACAATGTGTCCCAGTCTCTCTCTCTCTCTCTCTCCGATACAATGTGTCCCAGTCTCTCTCTCTCTCTGATACAATGTGTCTCAGTCTCTCTCTCTGTCTCTGATACAATGTGTCCCAGACTCTCTCTCTCTCTCTCTCTGATACAATGTGTCCCAGTCTCTCTCTCTCTCTCTCTCTCCGATACAATGTGTCCCAGTCTCTCACTCTCTCTCTCTGATACAATGTGTCTCAGTCTCTCTCTCTGTCTCTGATACAATGTGTCCCAGTCTCTCTCTCTCTCTCTCTCTCTCTCTGATACAATGTGTCCCAGTATCTCTCTCTCTCTCTCTGATACAATGTGTCCCAGTCTCTCTCTCTCTCTGATACAATGTGTCCCAGTCTCTCTCTCTCTCTCTCTCTGATACAATGTGTCCCAGTCTCTCTCTCTCTCTCTCTGATACAATGTGTCCCAGTCTCTCTCTCTCTCTCTGATACAATGTGTCCCAGTCTCTCTCTCTCTCTCTCTCTCTCTGATACAATGTGTCCCAGTCTCTCTCTCTCTCTCTCTGATACAATGTGTCCCAGTCTCTCTCTCTCTCTCTCTCTCTCTCTGATACAATGTGTCCCAGTCTCTCTCTCTCTCTCTGATACAATGTGTCCCAGTCTCTGTCTCTCTCTGATACAATGTGTCCCAGTCTCTCGCTCTCTCTCTCTGATACAATGTGTCTCAGTCTCTCTCTCTCTCTCTCTGATCCAATGTGTCCCAGTCTCTCTGTCTCTCTCTCTGATACAATGTGTCCCAGTCTCTCTCTCTCTCTCTGATACAATGTGTCCCAGTCTCTCTCTCTGATACAATGTGTCCCAGTCTCTCTCCCACTCTCTCTGATACAATGTGTCCCAGTCTCTCTCTCTCTCTCTCTCTGATACAATGTGTCCCAGTCTCTCTCTCTCTCTGATACAATGTGTCCCAGTCTCTCTCTCTCTCTGATACAATGTGTCCCAGACTCTCTCTCTCTCTCTCTCTCTCTGATACAATGTGTCCCAGTCTCTCTCTCTCTCTCTGATACAATGTGTCCCAGTCTCTCTCTCTCTCTGATACAATGTGTCCCAGACTCTCTCTCTCTCTCTCTCTCTCTGATACAATGTGTCCCAGTCTCTCTCTCTCTCTCTGATACAATGTGTCCCAGTCTCTCTCTCTCTCTGATACAATGTGTCCCAGTCTCTCTCTCTCTCTCTCTCTGATACAATGTGTCCCAGTCTCTCTCTCTCTCTCTCTGATACAATGTGCCTCAGTCTCTCTCTCTCTCTCTGATACAATGTGTCCCAGTCTCTCTCTCTCTCTCTCTGATACAATGTGTCCCAGTCTCTCTCTCTCTCTCTGATACAATGTGCCTCAGTCTCTCTCTCTCTCTCTGATACAATGTGTCCCAGTATCTCTCTCTCACTCTCTCTGATACAATGTGTCCCAGTCTCTCTCATTCTGATACAATGTGTCCCAGTCTCTCTCTCTCTCTCTCTCTCTGATACAATGTGTCCCAGTCTCTCTCTCTCTCTCTCTCTGATACAATGTGTCCCAGTCTCTCGCTCTCTCTCTGATACAATGTGTCCCAGTCTCTCTCTCTCTCTCTCTGATACAATGTGTCCCAGTCTCTCTCTCTCTCTCTCTCTCTGATACAATGTGTCCCAGTCTCTGTCTCTGTCTCTGATACAATGTGTCCCAGTCTCTCTCTCTCTCTCTCTCTGATACAATGTGTCCCAGTCTCTCTCTCTCTCTCTGATACAATGTGTCCCAGTCTCTCTTACTCTCTCTCTCTCTGATACAATGTGTCCCAGTCTCTCTCTCTGTCTCTGATACAATGTGTCCCAGTCTCTCTCTCTCTCTCTCTCTGATACAATGTGTCCCAGTCTCTCTCTCTCTCTCTCTCAGATACAATGTGTCCCAGTCTCTCTCTCTCTCTGATACAATGTGTCCCAGTCTCTCTCTCTCTCTCTCTCTCTGATACAATGTGTCCCAGTCTCTCTCTCTCTCTCTCTCTCTCTGATACAATGTGTCCCAGTCTCTCTCTCTCTCTCTCTCTGATACAATGTGTCCCAGTCTCTCTCTCTCTCTCTCTCTGATACAATGTGTCCCAGTCTCTCTCTCTCTCTCTGATACAATGTGTCCCAGTCTCTCGCTCTCTCTCTGATACAATGTGTCCCAGTCTCTCTCTCTCTCTCTGATACAATGTGTCCCAGTCTCTCTCTCTCTCTCTCTCTCTCTCTGATACAATGTGTCCCAGTCTCTCTCTCTCTCTCTGATACAATGTGTCCCAGTCTCTCTCTCTCTCTCATTCTGATACAATGTGTCCCAGTCTCTCTCTCTCTCTCTGATACAATGTGTCCCAGTCTCTCTCTCTCTCTCTCTGATACAATGTGTCCCAGTCTCTCTCTCTCTCTCTCTCTCTCTCTCTGATACAATGTGTCTCAGTCTCTCTCTCTCTCTCTGATACAATGTGTCCCAGTCTCTCTCTCTCTCTCATTCTGATACAATGTGTCCCAGTCTCTCTCTCTCTCTCTGATACAATGTGTCCCAGTCTCTCTCTCTCTCTCTCTCCGATACAATGTGTCCCAGTCTCTCTCTCTCTCTGATACAATGTGTCTCAGTCTCTCTCTCTGTCTCTGATACAATGTGTCCCAGACTCTCTCTCTCTCTCTCTGATACAATGTGTCCCAGTCTCTCTCTCTCTCTCTCTCTCCGATACAATGTGTCCCAGTCTCTCACTCTCTCTCTCTGATACAATGTGTCTCAGTCTCTCTCTCTGTCTCTGATACAATGTGTCCCAGTCTCTCTCTCTCTCTCTCTCTCTCTGATACAATGTGTCCCAGTATCTCTCTCTCTCTCTCTGATACAATGTGTCCCAGTCTCTCTCTCTCTCTCTGATACAATGTGTCCCAGTCTCTCTCTCTCTCTCTCTCTGATACAATGTGTCCCAGTCTCTCTCTCTCTCTCTCTGATACAATGTGTCCCAGTCTCTCTCTCTCTCTCTGATACAATGTGTCCCAGTCTCTCTCTCTCTCTCTCTCTCTCTGATACAATGTGTCCCAGTCTCTCTCTCTCTCTCTGATACAATGTGTCCCAGTCTCTCTCTCTCTCTCTCTCTCTCTCTCTCTGATACAATGTGTCCCAGTCTCTCTCTCTCTCTCTGATACAATGTGTCCCAGTCTCTGTCTCTCTCTGATACAATGTGTCCCAGTCTCTCGCTCTCTCTCTCTGATACAATGTGTCTCAGTCTCTCTCTCTCTCTCTCTGATCCAATGTGTCCCAGTCTCTCTGTCTCTCTCTCTGATACAATGTGTCCCAGTCTCTCTCTCTCTCTCTGATACAATGTGTCCCAGTCTCTCTCTCTGATACAATGTGTCCCAGTCTCTCTCCCACTCTCTCTGATACAATGTGTCCCAGTCTCTCTCTCTCTCTCTCTGATACAATGTGTCCCAGTCTCTCTCTCTCTCTGATACAATGTGTCCCAGTCTCTCTCTCTCTCTGATACAATGTGTCCCAGACTCTCTCTCTCTCTCTCTCTCTCTGATACAATGTGTCCCAGTCTCTCTCTCTCTCTCTGATACAATGTGTCCCAGTCTCTCTCTCTCTCTGATACAATGTGTCCCAGTCTCTCTCTCTCTCTCTCTCTGATACAATGTGTCCCAGTCTCTCTCTCTCTCTCTGATACAATGTGCCTCAGTCTCTCTCTCTCTCTCTCTCTGATACAATGTGTCCCAGTCTCTCTCTCTCTCTCTCTGATACAATGTGTCCCAGTCTCTCTCTCTCTCTCTCTGATACAATGTGTCCCAGTCTCTCTCTCTCTCTGATACAATGTGTCCCAGTCTCTCTCTCTCTCTGATACAATGTGTCCCAGTCTCTCTCTCTCTCTCTGATACAATGTGTCCCAGTCTCTCTCTCTCTCTCTGATACAATGTGTGCCAGTCTCTCTCTCTCCCTCTCTGATACAATGTGTCCCAGTCTCTCTCTCTCTCTGATACAATGTGTCCCAGTCTCTCTCTCTCTCTCTCTGATACAATGTGTCCCAGTCTCTCTCTCTCTCTCTCTCTGATACAATGTGTCCCAGTCTCTCTCTCTCTCTCTCTGATACAATGTGTCCCAGTCTCTCTCTCTCTCTCTGATACAAAGTGTCCCAGTCTCTCTCTCTCTCTCTCTCTGATACAATGTGTCCCAGTCTCTCTCTCTCTCTCTCTCTGATACAATGGGCGGAATTTTAATTTGGAGGTGGGTAGGGAGCGGGAGGGGGTTTGGGTGGGTGGGGTGGTGAGCTAGAAAGTGGTCGGGAAACCTGGGAGAGCGGGTTTCCTGCAAGCCCTGCAGTGCCTGATTAACATTTCAAAGCTCTGTTTCCTGCCCACAGTGAGCCAGATGGAGAGGCTGGCTGGCTGTTGGGTGGGTAGGCCTGTGGCAGAGAGGAGGGAGGGAGGGAATGGGGAAGTGGTGGTCAGGGGCTGCAGGAGTATCGGGCCAGAGGATCGGGGCTGGAGGAGGATTGGACTCGGAGGGGGATGGCCGGGAAGATGATCGGAGGCCGTAGTGAGAGAGGCCAGGAAGATGATCATGGGCCAGAGGGGGGAGGTCAGAGGCTGGTGAGGGGATCGGGAGCCGCAGGGGGAAATGTAGGCCTCGTGGGGGGAGGTCGGGGGGAGATCGGAGGCCTCGTGTGGGGAGCTCAGAGGGAGATTGGAGGCCTCGTGTGGGGAGCTCAGAGGGAGATTGGAGGCCTCGTGGGGGGAGCTCAGAGGGAGATTGGAGGCCTCGTGGGGGGAGGTTGGGGGGAGATCGGAGGCCTCATGTGGGGAGCTCGGAGGCCTTGCAGGGGAAGGTCGGGGGGAGATCGGAAGCGTCGGGGCAATGATCCCTATAATTTTTTGTGGTGCACGGCCCCTTTAAGGGACTGCATGGCCCATTCACAGTTTCGTGCATGTGCGAAACTTAACATTGAAAAAAACGGACCAGGGCTGCACGGGACCGGCAGAGAGCTGCATGGCTGTGCGGCTTAACAAGACCGTTGGTTGAGGGGGTGTCCGATAGCAGGCAGGTGGGTGAGGCAGGGACGCTGGATCCAGCAGGTAAGTGGAAAGGCTCTTAACACCTGGATCCAGCAGTCCTCACCTCCCTTTAGCTGGCAGGTTCTCCGAGGCCTGGGAAACCCACCCACAGTTAAATTTGAAATGGTGGATCACCATTAGGCATGCCAGCCTCATTATAATATTTAAATGGATGACCCGCCTCCTGGGAGTGAGTTGGCTGCCTACCCATCATCCCCCCATCCCGCCTCTGTTAAAACCAGAAGTGGGCAGGTTGGAGGTGGAGTGGGGTTGGGATTCAGTTTTTTAACTCTTTAATCTCCCACCCAACCCCAACCCACCTGTTTTTTGGAGTTAAAATTCCCCCCAATGTGTCCCAGTCACTCTCTCTGATACAATGTGTCCCAGTATCTCTCTTTCTCTCTCAGATACTTTGGGGGCATGCAAAGGGATATAGACAAGTTAAGTGAGTAAGAGTAAGGAAGTCTTGCTACAATTGTACAGGGCTTTGGTGAGACCACACCTGGAGTACTGTGCACAGTTTTGGTCTCCTTATCTGAGGAAGGATATACTTGCCTTATAGGCGGTGCAACGAAGGTTCATTAGATTGATCCCTGGGATGAGAGGGTTGTCCTATGAGGAGAGGTTGTGTAGAATGGGCCTATACTCTCTGGAGTTTAGAAGAATGAGAGGTGATCTCATTGAAACCATATAAGATTCTGAGGGGGATTGACAGGTTAGATGCTGAGAGGTTGTTTCCCCTGGCTGGAGAGTTTAGAATGAGAGGTCATAGTCCCGGGATCAGGGGTCGGCCATTTAAGACTGAGATGAGGAGGAATTTCTTCACTCAGAGGGTTGTGAATCTTTGGAATTCTCTACCCCAAAGGGCTGTGAATGCTGAATTGTTGAGTATATTCAAGGTGGAGATCAATAGATTTTTGGACTCTAGGGGAATCAAGGGATATGGGGATGGGGTGGGAAAGTGGAGTTGAGGTCGATGATCTGCCATGATCTTATTGAATGGCAGAGCAGGCTCGAGGGGCCGTATGGCCTACTCCTGCTCCTAATTCTTATGTTCTTATGTTCTTATATGACCAGCAGCAGCACCAGCACCAGCAGCCTGCTGGTCATCAGACCTGTAGCTGCACAGGAGAGTGAGGAGCAGCAGAGAGGGGTGCAGCTTGCAGGAGGCACTACCCACGAAACAGCATGTGCACGCAGAGGCTGAGTTTCCTTGACATGTCAGAACAGCAGTGTCTCAGGAGGCTCAGGTTGTCGTGTCAGGTGGTAGCAGATACCTGTAGCCTGCTAGAAGGCTAGAAGAGGAGGAGGAAGATGAGGAGGAGGAAGGTGATGGTGGCAATGCACCCCAAGCTGCTCACATTGCTGTCCCAGATACCAGGGATGCCTCTATTAATGCAAGGTTCACTTAGGTTGCACCAATGGACCCATGTCACAAGCACATGCAATGGCCACTCTTCCCACCATCCCAGCCTCCCCCGCCATCCACAATGTCACCAACACAAAGAGGTCCTGCAAACATCCAACCTCCCCTTTGCACATCCCCCCATTGGTCCACGTCAATTCATGTCCTCCAAACATGTTAAAAAGTGACTTGCCACCCAGCACCCAAGAATGGACAACACCTAACTAAAGAACAGAAACTTTACAACACAACATATCTTATACACCCATGTGCATACCTTTCTGCAACTACAAAGACTTACTCTTCCTTTTCATACAACTCCTATGTGGTGCTGCCCCTGTGTCTTGAGCAGAGGTAGAGGCAGGTTGCTCACATCCCAGCTCTGACTGTTGAGATGATCTTGGCCATCGTCCTCTGGGTTTTGGAGCCCATGAGGTGCCCCGCCAAAGACTGCTCCACCTGCACCTGTGCAGGGGCAGAATTGGCCATCGGGACACGAAGCAGCATGTCAGGTACTGGGGGGGACATTGGGTGAGAAGTGGAAGCACTTTGAGTGGAGTCCTCACTTCCATTTCCCCTTTCGCCATCATCCCTTTCATGGCCCAGCCGCACTTCACTGCGACCACTCTGTTGGAGAGCAGCTTGGTGCCGGTCAGTGGGGCGCTGCAAGGAGATCTCTCTCCCCCGCCATCTCTCTGCCCCCTCACTCCAAGCCGCCACGCTCCGAGCCCCTTGCCCCCTGCCCACAGCTGCGGCCTTCTACTGCAGGCTTTCCTGCCGGCAGCCTGGCCGATTGAATGGGCAGCGGGCAGCTCTGGACTCCCCCACCGTGGACATTAAAATTACTTTGCGGAGCTGGTCATCCACGGGCCACGACC
Organism: Squalus acanthias; assembly: GCA_030390025.1. Lineage (NCBI taxonomy): Eukaryota > Metazoa > Chordata > Chondrichthyes > Squaliformes > Squalidae > Squalus > Squalus acanthias. The sequence continues at coordinate 82,688 of JASTWF010001102.1, read as the reverse complement.
TTTGAATTGTAAGTCGCCCCCCGCCTGCTTTTAGCGGGAGCCTTGTCCATGGCCTGAATCGCCACTATTAATATTAGCGCGGCTTGCAGGCCGGGTCTCCATTCTGAACATTGGAACCACTTGCCCGACCCTTCCCTGCCCGTGGGTGGCAGGGTTAAATGAGGCCAATGAGTCCCAGTCTGTCTCTCTCGCTGTCGCTCCGATTGCTGTCCCAGTATCTCTTCCTGGAGTGTGTTTCAGTGAGCTCTCTCTCTGTCCCTGTCCCAGTCCCAGCCCCTGTACCTGCTCCAGTCTCCAGTCTCCAGCTCGCTTGCTCTGCCACTCGCTCTGTGTCCCAGGGGTTGTCTCTCTTGTTTTCTTAATATCCTGGTTGCTCACTCATTCGGCTGCTTGCTGTCCCGATCACTCTCGCCAATGTTCTGGTTGCTCCCTCTCCTCCATCTCTCCCAGTTGCCATTCCTCTTTCTATCTATCTCTCCTTCCCCTCTCTGTTTCCCCTCACTCCCCCACCCCCTCTCCCTCTCTCTGTTTCTCCGGCCCTCTCTATCTATCTCTCTGTCTCTCCCTCTCTCTCTCACTCTGTCTCTCCCTCTCTCTTTCCTTCTCTCTGTCTCTCTCGTTCCCTCTGTCTCTCTCCCTCTCTCTCTCTTTCCCTCTCTGTCTCTCCGTCTCTCTCTCTCCCTCTCGCTGTCTCTCTTTCCCTCTCTCTCTCGTTCTCTTTCCCTCTCTCTCGCTCTGTCTCTCCCTCTCTCTCCCTTACTCTTTCCCTCTCTCTGTCTCTCACTCTTTCCCTCTCACTTGTTCCCTCTCCCTCTCTCTCTCAATCTCTCCCTCTCTCTCTTTCACTCTCTCTCCCTTTCTCTCTCGCTGTAAGTCTATTCCTCTCTCTCTCTCTCTTCCCTCTCTCTCTCTCGTTCCCTCTCTCTCAGTCTATCCCTCTCTGTTTTCCCATATCTCTTTCTCTCTTTCCCCCGTCTCTCTTCCCCGCTCTGTCCCTCTCTATCTCTCTCTCTCTCAATGTCTTCCTCTTTCCACCTTCTCTCCCCCTCTCTATTTCCCTCGCTGTCTGTCTCTGCTGACGATCAGCAGCCTGAGAGCGAACCCTCCCCGCCCGTCACCAGGCAACCGCCAAAACAAGCAGCGCACTCCTGGGAACCGAGGAAGTGGTGGAACTCCGACAGAGAGCACCCAGGGCACTGGGAGGGATATACAGAGAGCACCCAGGGCAGTGGGAGGGATATACAGAGAGCACCCAGGGCAGTGGGAGGGATATACAGAGAGCACCCAGGGCAGTGGGAGGGATATACAGAGAGCACCCAGGGCAGTGGGAGGGATATACAGAGATCACCCATGGCAGGGATATACAGAGATCACCCATGGCAGGGATATACAGAGATCACCCAGGGCAGTGCGAGGGATATACAGAGATCACCCAGGGCAGGGAAATACAGAGATCACCCAGGACAGGGATACAGAGAGATCACCCAGGGCAGGGATATACAGAGAACACCCAGGGCAGGGATATACAGAGATCACCCAGGGCAGGGATATACAGAGAACACCCAGGGCAGGGATATACAGAGAACACCCAGGGCAGGGATACAGAGAGATCACCCAGGGCAGGGATATACAGAGATCACCCAGGGCAGGGATATACAGAGATCACCCAGGGCAGGGATATACAGAGAACACCCAGGGCAGGGATATACAGAGAACACCCAGGGCAGGGAAATACAGAGATCACCCAGGGCAGGGATACAGAGAGATCACCCAGGGCAGGGATATACAGAGATCATCCAGGGCAGGGATATACAGAGATCACCCAGGACAGGGATACAGAGAGATCACCCAGGGCAGGGATATATAGAGATCACCCAGGGCAGGGATATACAGAGAACACCCAGGGCAGGGATATACAGAGATCACCCAGGACAGGGATATACAGAGAATACGCAGGGCAGGGATATACAGAGAATACCCAGGGCAGGGATACACAGAGAATACCCATGGCAGGGATATACAGAGAATACCCAGGGCAGGGATATATAGAGATCACTCAGGGCAGGGATATATAGAGATCACCCAGGGCAGGGATATATAGAGAATACCCAGGGCAGGGATATATAGAGATCACCCAGGGCAGGGATATATAGAGATCACTCAGGGCAGGGATATATAGAGATCACCCAGGGCAGGGATATATAGAGATCACTCAGGGCAGGGATATATAGAGATCACCCAGGGCAGGGATATATAGAGAATACCCAGGGCAGGGATATATAGAGATCACTCAGGGCAGGGATATATAGAGAACACCCAGGGCAGGGATATATAGAGATCACCCAGGGCAGGGATATACAGAGAATACCCAGGGCAGGTATATATAGAGATCACTCAGGGCAGGGATATATAGAGAACACCCAGGGCAGGGATATGTAGAGATCACCCAGGGCAGGGATATATAGAGATCACCCAGGGCAGGGATATACAGAGAACAGCCAGGGCAGGGTTATATAGAGAACACCCAGGGCAGGGATATATAGAGATCACCCAGGGCAGGGATATATAGAGATCACCCAGGGCTGGGATATATAGAGAACACCCAGGGCAGGGATATATAGAGAACACCCAGGGCAGGGATATATAGAGATCACCCAGGACAGGGATATATCGAGAACACCCAGGGCAGGGATATATAGAGATCACCCAGGACAGGGATATACAGAGATCACCCAGGGCAGGGATATATAGACATCACCCAGGGCAGGGATATATAGAGATCACCCAGGGCAGGGATATATAGAGAACTCCCAGGGCAGGGATATACAGAGAATACCCAGGGCAGGGATATATAGAGATCACTCAGGGCAGGGATATATAGAGAACACCCAGGGCAGGGATATATAGAGATCACCCAGGGCAGGGATATACAGAGAACACCCAGGGCAGGGTTATATAGAGTTCCCAGGGCAGGGATATATAGAGATCACCCAGGGCAGGGATATACAGAGATCAACCAGGGCAGGGATATACAAAGATCACACAGGGCAGGGATATATAGAGAACACCAATGGCAGGGATATATACAGAACACCCAGGGCAGGGATATACAGAGATCACCCAGGGCAGGGATATACAAAGATCACCCAGGGCAGGGATATACAAAGATCACCCAGGACAGGGATAAAAAGAGATCACCCAGGGCAGGGATATGTACAGAACACCCAGGGCAGGGATATACTGAGATTACCCAGGGCAGGGATATACAGAGATCACCCAGGGCAGGGATATACAGAGATCACCCAGGGCAGGGATATACAGAGATCACCCAGGGCAGGGAAATACAGAGAACACCCAGGGCAGGGATATATAGAGAACACCCAGGGCAGGGATATACAGAGATCACCCAGGGCAGGGAAATACAGAGATCACCCAGGGCAGGGATATATAGAGATCACCCAGGGCAGGGATATATATAGATCACCCAGGGCAGGGATGTACAGAGATCACCCAGGGCAGGGATATATAGAGATCACCCAGGGCAGGGATATATAGAGATCACCCAGGGCAGGGATGTACAGAGATCACCCAGGGCAGGGATATATAGAGATCACCCAGGATAGGGATATATAGAGAACACCCAGGGCAGGGATATACAGAGATTACCCAGGGCAGGGATATATAGAGATCACCCAGGGCAGGGATATATAGAGATCACCAATGGCAGGGATATATAGAGAACACCCAGGGCACGGATATACAGAGAATACCCAGGGCAGCGCTATACAGAGATTACCCAGGGCAGGGATATATAGAGATCACCCAGGGCAGGGATATACAGAGATCACCCAGGGCAGGGAAATACAGAGAACACCCAGGGCAGGGATATATAGAGATCACCCAGGGCAGGGATATATACAGAACACCCAGGGCAGGGATATACTGAGATCACCCAGGGCAGGGATATACAGAGATCACCCAGGGCAGGGATATACAGAGATCACCCAGGGCAGGGATATACAGAGATCACCCAGGGCAGGGAAATACAGAGAACACCCAGGGCAGGGATATATAGAGAACACCCGGGGCAGGGATATACAGAGATCACCCAGGGCAGGGAAATACAGAGATCACCCAGGACAGGGATATACAGAGATCACCCAGGGCAGGGGTATATAGAGATCACCCAGGGCAGAGATATATAGAGAACACCCAGGGCAGGGATATATAGAGATCACCCAGGGCAGGGATATATAGAGAACACCCAGGGCAGGGATATATAGAGAACACCCAGGGCAGGGATATACAGAGAATACCCAGGGCAGGGATATATAGAGATCACCCAGGGCAGGGATATATAGAGATCACCCAGGGCAGGGATATATAGAGATCACCCAGGGCAGGGATATATAGAGATCACCCAGGACAGGGATATATAGAGATCACCCAGGGCAGGGATATATAGAGATCACTCAGGGCAGGGATATATAGAGATCACCCAGGGCAGGGATATATAGAGAATACCCAGGGCAGGGATATATAGAGATCACTCAGGGCAGGGATATATAGAGAACACCCAGGGCAGGGATATATAGAGATCACCCAGGGCAGGGATATACAGAGAATACCCAGGGCAGGGATATATAGAGATCACTCAGGGCAGGGATATATAGAGAACACCCAGGGCAGGGATATATAGAGATCACCCAGGGCAGGGTTATATAGAGATCACCCAGGGCAGGGATATACAGAGAACACCCAGGGCAGGGTTATATAGAGTTCCCAGGGCAGGGATATATAGAGATCACCCAGGGCAGGGATATATAGAGATCACCCAGGGCTGGGATATATAGAGAACACCCAGGGCAGGGATATAGAGAGAACACCCAGGGCAGGGATATATAGAGATCACCCAGGACAGGGATATATCGAGAACACCCAGGGCAGGGATATATAGAGATCACCCAGGACAGGGATATACAGAGATCACCCAGGGCAGGGATATATAGAGATCACCCAGCGCAGGGATATATAGAGATCACCCACGGCAGGGATATATAGAGAACTCCCAGGGCAGCGATATACAGAGAATACCCAGGGCAGGGATATATAGAGATCACTCAGGGCAGGGATATATAGAGATCACCCAGGGCTGGGATATATAGAGATCACCCAGGGCAGGGATATATAGAGATCACCCAGGGCAGGGATATACAGAGAATACCCAGGGCAGGGATATATAGAGATCACTCAGGGCAGGGATATAGAGAGAACACCCAGGGCAGGGATATATAGAGATCACCCAGGGCAGGGATATGTAGAGATCACCCAGGGCAGGGATATATAGAGATCACCCAGGGCAGGGATATATAGGCAACACCCAGGGCATGGATATATAGAGATCACCCAGGGCAGGGATATATAGGGAACTCCCAGGGCAGGGATATATAGAGATCACCCAGGACAGGGATATATAGAGATCAACCTTGGCAGGGATATATAGAGATCACCCTTGGCAGGGATATATAGAGAACAACCAGGGCAGGGATATATAGAGATCACCCAGGGCAGGGATATATAGAGAACACCCAGGGCAGGGATATATAGAGAACACCCAGGGCAGGGATATATAGAGAACACACAGGGCAGGGATATATAGAGTTCCCAGGGCAGGGATATATAGAGAACACCAAGGGCAGGGATATATAGAGAACACCCAGGGCAGGGATATATATAGAGTTCCCAGGGCAGGGATATATAGAGATTACCCAGGGCAGGGATATACAGAGATCACCCAGGGCAGGGATATATAGAGATCACCCAGGGCAGGGATATATAGAGATCACCCAGGACAGGGATATATGGAGATCACCCAGGGCAGGGATATATAGAGAACACCCAGGGCAGGAATATATAGGGAACACCCAGGGCAGGGATATATAGAGATCACCCAGGACAGGGATATACAGAGATCACCCAGGGCAGGGATATGTAGAGATCACCCAGGGCAGGGATATATAGAGATCACCCAGGGCTGGGATATATAGAGATCACCCATGGCAGGGATATATGGAGATCACCCAGGGCAGGGATATACAGAGATCACCCAGGGCAGGGATATATAGAGATCACCCAGGACAGGGATATATGGAGATCACCCAGGGCAGGGATATATAGAGATCACCCAGGACAGGGGTATATAGAGAACACCCAGGGCAGGGATATATAGAGATCACCCAGGGCAGGGATATATGGAGATCACCCAGGGCAGGGAGATAAAGAGAACACCCAGGGCAGAAATATATAGGGAACACCCAGGGCAGGGATATATAGAGATCACCCAGGGCAGGGATATATAGCGATCACCCAGGGGAGGGATATATAGAGAACACCCAGGGCAGGGATATATAGAGATCACCCAGGGCAGGGATATATAGAGATCACCCAGGGCAGAGAGATATAGAGAACACCCAGGGCAGAAATATATAGGGAACACCCAGGGCAGGGCTATATAGAGAATACTCAGGGCAGGGATATATAGAGAACACCCAGGGCAGGGATATATAGAGAACACCCAGGGCAGGGATATATAGAGATCACCCAGGGCAGGGATATATAGGCAACACCCAGGGCATGGATATATAGAGATCACCCAGGGCAGGGATATATAGAGATCACCCAGGACAGGGATATATAGAGATCAACCTTGGCAGGGATATATAGAGATCACCCTTGGCAGGGATATATAGAGAACACCCAGGGCAGGGATATATAGAGATCATAGAGATCTGCCAGGGCAGGGATATATAGAGATCAACCTTGGCAGGGGTATATAGAGATCACCCTCGGCAGGGATATATAGAGAACACCCAGGGCAGGGATATATAGAGATCAACCTTGGCAGGGGTATATAGAGATCACCCTCGGCAGGGATATATAGAGAACACCCAGGGCAGGGATATATAGAGATCACCCAGGGCAGGGATATATAGAGAACACCCAGGGCAGGGATATATAGAGAACACCCAGGGCAGGGATATATAGAGATCACCCAGGACAGGGATATACAGAGATCACCCAGGGCAGGGATATATAGAGATCACCCAGGTCAGGGATATATAGAGATCACCCAGGGCAGGGATATATAGAGAACACCCAGGGCAGGGATATATAGAGAACACACAGGGCAGGGATATACAGAGTTCCCAGGGCAGGGATATATAGAGAACACCAAGGGCAGGGATATATAGAGAACACCCAGGGCAGGGATACATATAGAGTTCCCAGGGCAGGGATATATAGAGATTACCCAGGGCAGGGATATACAGAGATCACCCAGGGCAGGGATATATAGAGATCACCCAGGGCAGGGATATATAGAGATCACCCAGGACAGGGATATATGGAGATCACCCAGGGCAGGGATATATAGAGAACACCCAGGGCAGGAATATATAGGGAACACCCAGGGCAGGGATATATAGAGATCACCCAGGACAGGGATATACAGAGATCACCCAGGGCAGGGATATGTAGAGATCACCCAGGGCAGGGATATATAGAGACCACCCAGGGCTGGGATATATAGAGATCACCCATGGCAGGGATATATGGAGATCACCCAGGGCAGGGATATACAGAGATCACCCAGGAAGGGATATATAGAGATCACCCAGGACAGGGATATATGGAGATCACCCAGGGCAGGGATATATAGAGATCACCCAGGACAGGGGTATATAGAGAACACCCAGGGCAGGGATATATAGAGATCACCCAGGGCAGGGATATATGGAGATCACCCAGGGCAGGGAGATAAAGAGAACACCCAGGGCAGAAATATATAGGGAACACCCAGGGCAGGGATATATAGAGATCACCCAGGGCAGGGATATATAGCGATCACCCAGGGGAGGGATATATAGAGAACACCCAGGGCAGGGATATATAGAGATCACCCAGGGCAGGGATATATAGAGATCACCCAGGGCAGAGAGATATAGAGAACACCCAGGGCAGAAATATATAGGGAACACCCAGGGCAGGGCTATATAGAGAATACCCAGGGCAGGGATATATAGAGAACACCCAGGGCAGGGATATATAGAGAACACCCAGGGCAGGGATATATAGAGATCACCCAGGGCAGGGATATATAGAGATCACCCAGGGCAGGGATATATAGGCAACACCCAGGGCATGGATATATAGAGATCACCCAGGGCAGGGATATATAGGGAACACCCAGGGCAGGGATATATAGAGATCACCCAGGACAGGGATATATAGAGATCAACCTTGGCAGGGATATATAGAGATCACCCTTGGCAGGGATATATAGAGAACACCCAGGGCAGGGATATATAGAGATCATAGAGATCTGCCAGGGCAGGGATATATAGAGATCAACCTTGGCAGGGGTATATAGAGATCACCCTCGGCAGGGATATATAGAGAACACCCAGGGCAGGGATATATAGAGATCACCCAGGGCAGGGATATATAGAGAACACCCATGGCAGGGATATATAGAGAACACCCAGGGCAGGGATATATAGAGATCACCCAGGACAGGGATATACAGAGATCACCCAGGGCAGGGATATATAGAGATCACCCAGGTCAGGGATATATAGAGATCACCCAGGGCAGGGATATATAGAGAACACCCAGGGCAGGGATAGAAAGAGATCACCCAGGACAGGGATATACAGAGATCACCCAGGGCAGGGATATATAGAGATCACCCAGGGCAGGGATATATAGAGATCACCCAGGACAGGGATATATGGAGATCACCCAGGGCAGGGATATATAGAGATCACCCAGGACAGGGGTATATAGAGAACACCCAGGGCAGGGATATATAGAGATCACCCAGGGCAGGGATATATGGAGATCACCCAGGGCAGGGAGATAAAGAGAACACCCAGGGCAGAAATATATAGGGAACACCCAGGGCAGGGCTATATAGAGAATACCCAGGGCAGGGATATATAGAGATCACCCAGGGCACGGATATATAGAGATCACCCAGGGCAGGGATATATAGAGAACACCCAGGGCAGAAATATATAGGGAACACCCAGGGCAGGGCTATATAGAGAATACCCAGGGCAGGGATATATAGAGAACACCCAGGGCAGGGATATATAGAGATCGCCCAGGGCAGGGATATATAGAGATCACCCAGGGCAGGGATATATAGAGATCACCCAGGGCAGGGAGATATAGAGAACACCCAGGGCAGAAATATATAGGGAACACCCAGGGCAGGGCTATATAGAGAATACCCAGGGCAGGGATATATAGAGAACACCCAGGGCAGGGATATAGAGAGATCACCCAGGGCAGGGATATATAGAGATCACCCAGGGCAGGGATATATAGGCAACACCCAGGGCATGGATATATAGAGATCACCCAGGGCAGGGATATATAGGGAACACCCAGGGCAGGGATATATAGAGATCACCCAGGACAGGGATATATAGAGATCAACCTTGGCAGGGATATATAGAGATCACCCTTGGCAGGGATATATAGAGAACACCCAGGGCAGGGATATATAGAGATCTCCCAGGGCAGGGATATATAGAGATCAACCTTGGCAGGGATATATAGAGATCACCCTCGGCAGGGATATATAGAGAACACCCAGGGCAGGGATCTATAGAGATCACTCAGGGCAGGGATATATAGAGAACACCCAGGGCAGGGATATATAGAGAACACCCAGGGCAGGGATATATAGAGAACACACAGGGCAGGGAAATATAGAGTTCCCAGGGCAGGGATATATAAAAGAACACCCAGGGCAGGGATATATAGAGAACACCCAGGGCAGGGATATATATAGAGTTCCCAGGGCAGGGATATATAGAGATTACCCAGGGCAGGGATATATAGAGAACACCCAGGGCAGGGATATATAGAGAACACCCAGGGCAGGGATATATAGAGATCACCCAGGGCAGGGATATATAGAGATCACCCAGGGCAGGGATATATAGAGAACACCCAGGGCAGGGATATATAGAGATCACTCAGGGCAGGGATATAACGAGAACACCCAGGGCAGGGATATATAGAGATCACCCAGGGCAGGGATATACAGAGAACACCCAGGGCAGGGTTATATAGAGTTCCCAGGGCAGGGATATATAGAGATCACCCAGGGCAGGGATATATAGAGATCACCCAGGGCAGGGATATATAGAGAACACCCAGGGCAGGGATATATAGAGAACACCCAGGGCAGGGATATATAGAGATCACCCAGGACAGGGATATATCGAGAACACCCAGGGCAGGGATATATAGAGATCACCCAGGACAGGGATATATAGAGATCACTCAGGGCAGGGATATATAGAGATCACCCAGGGCTGGGATATATAGAGATCACCCAGGGCAGGGATATACAGAGAACACCCAGGGCAGGGTTATATAGAGTTCCCAGGGCAGGGATATATAGAGATCACCCAGGGCGTGGATATATAGAGATCACCCAGGGCAGGGATATATACCGAACACCCAGGGCAGGGATATATACAGAACACCCAGGGCAGGGATATACAGAGAACACCCAGGGCAGGGATATATAGAGATCACCCAGGACAGGGATATACAGAGATCACCCAGGGCAGGGATATATAGAGATCACACAGGGCAGGGATATATAGAGATCACCCAGGACAGGGATATATGGAGATCAACCAGGGCAGGGATATATAGAGAACACCCAGGGCAGGAATATATAGGGAACACCCAGGGCAGGGATATATAGAGATCACCCAGGGCAGGGAGATATAGAGAACACCCAGGGCAGGAATATATAGGGAACACCCAGGGCAGGGATATATAGAGATCACCCAGGGCAGGGATATATAGCGATCACCCAGGGGAGGGATATATAGAGAACACCCAGGGCAGGGATATATAGAGATCACCCAGGGCAGGGATATATAGAGATCACCCAGGGCAGAGAGATATAGAGAACACCCAGGGCAGAAATATATAGGGAACACCCAGGGCAGGGCTATATAGAGAATACCCAGGGCAGGGATATATAGAGAACACCCAGGGCAGGGATATATAGAGAACACCCAGGGCAGGGATATATAGAGATCACCCAGGGCAGGGATATATAGAGATCACCCAGGGCAGGGATATATAGGCAACACCCAGGGCATGGATATATAGAGATCACCCAGGGCAGGGATATATAGGGAACACCCAGGGCAGGGATATATAGAGATCACCCAGGACAGGGATATATAGAGATCAACCTTGGCAGGGATATATAGAGATCACCCTTGGCAGGGATATATAGAGAACACCCAGGGCAGGGATATATAGAGATCATAGAGATCTCCCAGGGCAGGGATATATAGAGATCAACCTTGGCAGGGGTATATAGAGATCACCCTCGGCAGGGATATATAGAGAACACCCAGGGCAGGGATATATAGAGATCACCCAGGGCAGGGATATATAGAGAACACCCAGGGCAGGGATATATCGAGAACACCCAGGGCAGGGATATATCGAGATCACCCAGGACAGGGATATACAGAGATCACCCAGGGCAGGGATATATAGAGATCACCCAGGGCAGGGATATATAGAGAACACCCAGGGCAGGGATATATAGAGATCACCCAGGGCAGGGATATATAGAGAACACCCAGGGCAGGGATAGAAAGAGATCACCCAGGACAGGGATATACAGAGATCACCCAGGGCAGGGATATATAGAGATCACCCAGGGCAGGGATATATAGAGATCACCCAGGACAGGGATATATGGAGATCACCCAGGGCAGGGATATATAGAGATCACCCAGGACAGGGGTATATAGAGAACACCCAGGGCAGGGATATATAGAGATCACCCAGGGCAGGGATATATGGAGATCACCCAGGGCAGGGAGATAAAGAGAACACCCAGGGCAGAAATATATAGGGAACACCCAGGGCAGGGCTATATAGAGAATACCCAGGGCAGGGATATATAGAGAACACCCAGGGCAGAAATATATAGGGAACAACCAGGGCAGGGCTATATAGAGAATACCCAGGGCAGGGATATATAGAGAACACCCAGGGCAGGGATATATAGAGATCGCCCAGGGCAGGGATATATAGAGATCACCCAGGGCAGGGATATATAGAGATCACCCAGGGCAGGGATATATAGAGAACACCCAGGGCAGGGATATATAGAGATCACCCAGGGCAGGGATATATAGAGATCACCCAGGGCAGGGAGATATAGAGAACACCCAGGGCAGAAATATATAGGGAACACCCAGGGCAGGGCTATATCGAGAATACCCAGGGCAGGAATATATAGAGAACACCCAGGGCAGGGATATATAGAGATCACCCAGGGCAGGGATATATAGAGATCACCCAGGGCAGGTATATATAGGCAACACCCAGGGCATGGATATATAGAGATCACCCAGGGCAGGGATATATAGGGAACACCCAGGGCAGGGATATATAGAGATCACCCAGGACAGGGATATATAGAGATCAACCTTGGCAGGGATATATAGAGATCACCCTTGGCAGGGATATATAGAGAACACCCAGGGCAGGGATATATATAGAGTTCCCAGGGCAGGGATATATAGAGATTACCCAGGGCAGGGATATATAGAGAACACCCAGGGCAGGGATATATAGAGAACACCCAGGGCAGGGATATATAGAGATCACCCAGGGCAGGGATATATAGAGATCACCCAGGGCAGGGATATATAGAGATTATCCAGGGCAGGGATATATAGAGAACACCCAGGGCAGGGATATATAGAGAACACCCAGGGCAGGGATATATAGAGATCACCCAGGGCAGGGATATATAGAGATCACCCAGGGCAGGGATATATAGAGAAAACCCAGGGCAGGGATATATCGAGATCACCCAGGGCAGGGATAGAAACATAGAAACATAGAAGATAGGAGCAGGAGTAGGCCATTCGGCGCCTCGTGCCTGCTCCGCCATTTAATGAGATCATGGCTGATCATCCAAATTCAGTACCCTGTCCCTGCTTTCTCCCCATATCCCTTGATCTCCTTAGCCTTAAGAAATATATCTAACTCCTTCTTGAATATATTTAATGAATTGACCTCAACTGCCTTCTGTGGTAGAGAATTCCACAGGTTCACCACTCTCTGGGTGAAGAAATTCCTCCTCATCTCAGTCCTAAATGGCTTACCCCTTATCCTTAGACTGTGACCCCTGGTTCTGGACTCCCCTGCCATCGGGAACATCCTTCCTGCATCTAGTCTGTCTAGTCCTGTTGGAATTTTATAAGTTTCAATGAGATCCCCTCTCATTCTTCTAAACTCTAGCGAATACAAGCCCAATCGACCCAATCTCTCTTCATACGTCATTCCTGCCATCCCAGGTATCAGTCTGGTGAATCTTCGCTGCACTCCCTCCATGGCAAGAACATCCTTCCTCAGATAAGGCGACCAATTCTGCACACAATACTCAAGGTGTGGTCTCACCAAGGCCCTGTACAACTGCAGCAAGACATCCTTGCTCTTGTACTCGAATCCTCTCGCTTTGAAGGCCAACATACCATTTTCCTTCTTAACCGCCTGCTGCACCTGCATGCTTACTTTCAACGACTGGTGCACAAGGACTCCCAGGTCTCATTGCACTTCCCCTTTTCCCAATTGTATTGCCGTTCAGATAATAATCTGCCTTCCTGTTTTTGCCACCAAAGTGGATAACCTCGCATTTATCCACATTATACTGCATCTGCCATGCATCTGCCCAATCACCCAACTTGTCCAAATCATACTGGAGTTTCTCTGCATCCTCCTCACAACACACACGCCCACCCAGCTTTGTGTCGTCTGCAAACTTGGAGATATTACATCTAGTTCCCTCGTCTAGATCATTAATATATATTGTGAATAACTGGGGTCCTAGCACCGATCCCTGCGGTTCCCCACTAGTCACTGCTTGCCACTCGGAAAAAGACCCGTTTATTCCAACTCTTTGCTTCCTGTCTGCCAACCAGTTCTCTATCCAAGTCAGTACCTTACCCCCAATCCCATGTGATATATAGAGATCACCCAGGGCAGGGAGATATGGAGAACACCCAGGGCAGGGATATATAGAGAACACCCAGGGCAGGGATATGTAGAGAACACCCAGGGCAGGTATATATAGAGAACACCCAGGGCAGGTATATATAGAGAATACCCAGGGCAGGGATATATAGAGATCACCCAGGGCAGGGAGATATGGAGAACACCCAGGGCAGGGATATATAGAGAACACCCAGGGCAGGGATATGTAGAGAACACCCAGGGCAGGGATATATAGAGAACATCCAGGGCAGGTATATATAGAGAATACCCAGGGCAGGGATATATAGAGATCACCCAGGGCAGGGATATATAGAGAACACCCAGTGCAGGGATATGTAGAGAACACCCAGGGCAGGGATATATAGAGTTCCCAGGGCAGGGATATATAGAGAACACCCAGGGCAGGGATATGTAGAGAACACCCAGGGCAGGGATATATAGAGAACATCCAGGGCAGGTATATATAGAGAACACCCAGGGCAGGGATATATAGAGATCACCCAGGGCAGGGATATATAGAGAACACCCAGGGCAGGGATATATAGAGATCACCCAGGGCAGGGATATATCGAGAACACCCAGGGCAGGGATATGTAGAGAACACCCAGGGCAGGGATATATAGAGAACACCCAGGGCAGGGTTATGTAGAGAACACCCAGGGCAGGGATATATAGAGTTCCCAGGGCAGGGATTTCTAGCGAGCACGCTGGGCAGGGATATATAGAGATCACCCAGGGCAGAGATATATAGAGAACATCCCGGGCAGGGATATATAGAGTTCCCAGGGCAGGGATATATAGAGAACACCCAGGGCAGGGATATATGGAGATCACTCAGGGCAGGGATTTCTAGCGAGCACGCTGGGCAGGGATATATAGAGATCACCCAGGGCAGGGATATATAGAGAACACCCCGGGCAGGGATATATAGAGTTCCCAGGGCAGGGATATATAGAGATCACCCAGGGCAGGGAGATATGGAGAACACCCAGGGCAGGGATATATAGAGATCACTCAGGGCAGGGATTTCTAGCAAGCATGCTGGGCAGGGATATATAGAGAGCACCCAGGTCAGAGATATATTGCGAACACCCTGAATGTTGTCTTGGTCTTACTCCATGCAGGCACGGACTGCTTCATTATCTCAAGAGTTGCAAATGGAACTGAACACTGTGCAATCATCCGCGAACATCCCCACTTCTGACCTTCTAATGTAGGGAATGTCATTGATGCCACAGCTGAAGATGGTTGGGCCTTGGACACTGCTCTGAGGAACTCTTGCAGCGATGTCCTGGGGCTGAGGTGAATGATCTCCAACAACCATACCTGTCTTCCTTTGTATCCAGCCAGTGGAGATTTTTCCCTGATTCCCATTGACTTCCATTTTACTCGGGCTCCTTGATGCCACTCGGGCAAATGCTGCTTTGCTGTGAAGGGCACTCTCACCGCACCTCTGGAATTCAACTCTTTTGTCCATGTTTGGATTAAGGCTGTAATGAGGTCTTGAGCCAAGTGATCCTTGCCAAACCTGAACTGAGCTTTGGTGAGCAGGTTATTGGCAAGTATGTACCGCTTGATAGCACTGTCGACGACACCTTCCGTCATGTTGCTGATGATTGAGTAGATTGTAATTGACCGGATTGGATTTTTCTTTTTTGTCGACAGGACATACGTGGGCAATTTTCCACTTTGTCCTTCTGCATTACCCTGGTCTACTTCTTCAAAGAATTCAATAAGGTTGGTCAAACATGACCTTCCCTTTTGAAATCTATGCTGACTCATATTTTGGCTTTCTAGATGTTTTTCTATTACATCTGAGAGTAAAGATTCCATTATCTTTCCTTTGTCAGGTAGATACCAGTGTTCATGGAGACTCCTCCTCCCATTAGCTGTTTAAACTCCAAGTGTGGTTTAATGAAGGTTTGCTACAAGATTAACTTAACTTCTCTGCTTTTCAATTCTATCCCTCTGGAAATGAACCCATGCTTGGGTTTTTAACCTGTGTCAATACCTTTAGTGATTTGTGTACCTGCACCCATAGACCCCCTTCCTCCTCTACCCCATTCAGACTCGCATTATCCAAGTAGTATGTGGCCTCCTTATTCTTCCCACAAAAATGTAACACCTCATACTCATCTGTATTTAAATTCATTTGCAAATTACACACCCATTCTTCAATTTTATTAATGTATTCCTGTATTTTGTCATAGTCCTCTTCTGTATTAACTACACCTACCAATTTGGTGTCGTCAACTTTTGACATTGTACTTCCGATTCCCGAGCCCAAATCATTGTAAACAGCATCGATCCCTATGGAACACCACTTCCCACCTTTTGCCAGTTTGAGTAGCAAAACTTAACCCTCGCTCTGTGTTGTGGCCAGCTTGCTCTCCATTCTGCTACTTGTCCTGACAACATATGCTCTGACCATAGTCATGAGTCTACTTATTGAAGGCCTTTTGAAAATCCAACCTTATTACATAGAATGATGCAGCACTGAAGGCGGCCATTCGGCCCATTGTGCCTGTGCCAGCTCTTTGGAAGATCTATCCAATTAATCCCACTCTGCTGCTCTTTCCCCATAGCCATGTAAAAAAAAAAAATCCTTATTTTTGGTTTCTAGATGTTTTTCTATTACATCTTTGAGTAAAGATTCCATTATCTTTCCTACCACTGACATTAAGCTAACTGGTCTATTGCTCCCTGGACTTGTTCTATTGCCCCTTTTAAATATAGTAACATTAGCTGTCCACAAGTCCTCTGGGAACAGGTATTAGGAACAGGATGGAGTGTGTGTTGTTCATCAGCAACAGGGTAGAATTTGTGTGGCTTATTAGGAACACAATGGAGTGTGTGGTGGGCAAACAACAAAATGCACCATGAGTTCGGACAAAGGAGACCCCAAGCCATTGTAAAAAAGAGGTTTTATTGATGTTATATACAAATGTACAGCACAGATATGAAACTGCAAATGGGCACCATTAGTTCACAGCCCGGGTGCACGTCATTTTAATACATGGATTTTTTTGTAGCTCAAATATTTAAAAAAGTAATGAAAGCAGGATACAGTCCACTAAATCTACTGCTCATGCACCAAGCTGCTCACAGACCCACTACCTAACTCAGTCACAGTGATTTACACAAATATAAACAGTTCTGTATAGAAACGTAGAAAAATAGTTTACACAAACAGTATAAAACTCATAAAACATTAGGAGTTTGAAGTCATTTTCCTCCTCTTCAGTCTCTCTCGCCAGTCTTCTGGCAGTGCTTCAAAGTTGGCATTCTTCTCAGCCTGGCCACTGTAGGAGGAGTGAACACAGACACAGGGCAGGGTTACTTGGCAATATAATGGATCAGGAACAATACACAGACACAGGGCAATATAATGCTCCAGGAACAATAAAGAGAGACACAGGGCAGGGTTTACTGGGCAATATAATGGACTAAGACCGGAGTGCAGACACAGGGCAGGGATAATAGCCGCCTCCTCTAATCCTGTTTCCATGCCCTCTCCCAATGTCCTTTTATATTCTTCCTTTTCAAACACTTATCCTATTCATATTTAGATGATGTTCCAATCTCTGCCTCAATGGTGCTTTGTGGTAAGGCATTCCATTTTAATATCCTCCGTTACCCTCTCCATTCTTCTAGTGAAAATCCTGACTTAACGTCCCCTCGTTACCGATTCACCAACAAGTGGAACCAATCTTTCACTCTTTAGGTTTTGCTGTATACTCTATTAGCCCTTCCCAGACTTCTGTTCCAGTGACGAAGCACCAATTTATTGTGCCTTCTTTCATTCTTGGTATCATTTGACTCACTCTCCCTCTTTACAAGGTTCTAACTATGGTGCTTCCCTTTTCATTTCACTTAGCTCAGACATTGCCCCTTTAAATTCTCCTGTGCCAGACGCTCCAGTGTTATTTCTTGATCTCCAAATAATGACCGCTCCCAATGCTGCCCATTTCGCATTCTTCAGCGCCCGTACGTCTCGATGCTACTGGGCTACTATCGAAGGCGGCACACACTCTCTTGCAATGCAGCCAAGCCAGTCGACTGGAAGTTGATCCCCTTTGGCCCCATGCCCACTTTCCCACCTGACTGTTAAAATAACCCAGAAACGTGTAACCAACTCAAAGTTTGCAATCAATTCAGAAATTTTTCAACTGAGAAGCCTGGACCAAATCAGAGCAATTTTTAAACAACCCAGAATTTTTTTTTTTTTTTAAATCAGCTCGGAGAGAATTTTTTTTAAGTCAGCTTGGAGAAACTTTTCAACAACTTTGGACAACACGGTGGCATAGTGGTTAGCACTGTTGCCTCACAGCGCCAGGGACCCGGGTTCGAATCCGGCCTCGGCTGACTGTCTGTGTGGAGTTTGCACATTCTCCCCGTGTCTGCGTGGGTTTCCTCCGGGTGCTCCGGTTTCCTCCCACAGTACAAAGATGTGCGGGTTAGGTTGATTTGGCTATGATAAATTGACCCTTAGTGTTAGGGGGGGATTAAATAAGTGGGGTTATGGGGATAGGGTGGGATATGTGTCTGTGCAGGCTCAATGGGCCGAAATGGCCTCTATCTGCACTGTGGGGATTCTGTGAACTTTGAAATATTTATACATTTTTAACCTTTAACCAACTCGGAAACTTTCAAACTCAAACTTTTGTAGTAGTTTGAAGTTTAAAAAATTTGAAGTTGCATGAGGATGGAATACTTTGTGTGTTGTAAATGCGGAGATGTTTTCCTTCCACGCCCAAATTCTGGAGGGATTCAACTGCAAGGTAGTCGAAGCACTGAAGGCCGAGGTGGACAGCCTCAGTGAGTGACTGGCCACCCTGGGCTTCATAAATAGAGGCAGGGAGTACAAAAGCAAGGAAGTTATGATGAACCTTTATAAAACACTGGTCCGACCTCAACTCGAGTATTGTCCCCAATTCTGGGCACCGCACTTCAGGAAGGATGTGAAGGCCTTAGAGAAGGTGCAGAAAAGATTTACAAGAATGGTTCCAGGAATGAGGGACTTCAGTTACGTGGATAGACTGGAGAAGCTGGTTTGTTCTCCTTAGAGCAGAGAAGGTTGAGAGGAGATTTGATAGAGGTGTTCAAAATCATGAGGGGTCCAGACAGAGTAGATAGAGAGAAACTGTTCGCATTGGCAGAAGGGTCGAGAACCAGAGGACACAGATTTAAGGTGATTGGCAGAAGAACCAAAGGTAACATGAGGAAAAACATTTTTACGCAGTGAGTGTTAAGATTTGGAATGCACTGCCCGAGAGGGTGGTGGAGGCAGATTCAATCGTGGCTTTCAAAAGGGAATTGGATAAGTACCTGAAGGAAAAAAATTTGCAGGGCTATGGGGAAAGGGTGGGGGAGTGGGACTAGCTGAAGTGCTCTTGTAGAGAGCCGACATGGGCTCAACGGGCCGAATGGCCTCCTTCTGTGCTGTAACCATTCTATGATTCTAATTCCTGTTTCCATGACTACTCCGCTCCCCAGATGTGCCTTGCACTACTTGTGACCAATGTGTATAAAGTCTTTCAAACTGGATGTGGGTTCCAGTGTCCCTAAGAGCAGTGTGCTCACCTGACCAACTGTTGCTGCTTCCACTCCTCAATCCGTTTGTGCGCCAAAATCCCCCTCTGCTCATCTTCGCTGGAGCTGGAGTGTTCATCCTCGTCCAACTCCCGCTGAATGCTCTGCCACTTTTTCACCAGTGATGGCATCTTTGTTTTACTCTTCTTATTCTGAAAGAGGAAGAGTGTTTAGAAGATAAGGCACCCTGAACACGGCCATATGATGGAGCTATCCCTGATCAGAGGCAAAAAGAAAGTGTCAGCACCCAGTGCTACAAGGCCACTCACTGAAAATGGCAACCATTACCGTGGGTGTGCCATTTCAATTAAATAATACAATAGGGGCAAACAGGGATGTGAACAAGATTGGCCTAGAAAATGTGATAGTTGGAAGGGTGAAAGGGAAGAGACAGAGGGTACAGTCTAGCTCACTGATCTCACCAAACCATACTCTAATTACTTGAAAAATGGTCAACATAGCACTGCTGGTACAGATAGATGATCAGTGTGACATACCTCTCCTCACGTTAAATCCTTTAACACACTGTTACTATGCTAGGCAGGAAGAACTGTGGCCAAGGATCAGGACTAAACTGTTATTATACCCCCAGGTGGGGAGGACTGTAGGTAGGAATCAGTAATAGTTACTCTCCCTGTACCGATTTCTTCCCTCTAAGTGATGCCGAGGGCAATTGTATCACCTACTGCTGCCCAGAGTCAATGAGGCGCAGAGCCTGGGACCATCCTGGTCTTGTTACTCAGTGGATAAACAGACAGGCATTGGGGGACGACAGAGTACTTTACCATTAGATATTTCAACTTTAGTTAAATGACAGCGTTTCCATTCCGATTGGCAGGGAGAACATTTTCTGCAGTTGGGATATTTCAGGCTCCAGTGCAGTGGTTCAGAACCATCGGCTAATACAACATGTGCCATGACACACCAATGGGGGTGTTTTGATGTCAGAGCAGTAAACGGCAGCCGTGGGGGATTGGGGGGGTGGGGCGGGGGGAGAATAGGACACCAGTCCAATTTACCTGAGGAACTTGGAAACATTAAAGTGTGCCAATTCCAGGAACTTCGTTAAGCTGTGGTCGGTGAGCTGCCGGCGCAAAACCTGTTTCTTCTCGGGCAGCTTGCTGGGTTAGATGCGGGAAATGGGTGGTGTGGGCCGCATTTTAAGGCATGCAGCGACAGGTTAAAGGAAGGTCCATTTTTTGTGCAGCAGAGAGAAGCAACACTGTGGAGCAGCAATCAACGCGAGTTTAGAACCTGCAGCAGCAATGACAAGTCCTTTCAAATCCTTCACTGTGGGTGGAAAAAAAAACCTCAAGGTACAGTAAGAAAAATGTCTCCAAAAGTTCCCACACCAGCAGGGTTTCCCATTAATATTGCACCAAATGGCTGCCTCCCAACTAGTACCACCCATGGAGGTGGGCGTGAGTAGGAACTGGCAGCAGTCCAGGCGGTTGGGGGGGGGGGGGGGGGGTCTTAAATAATGCACCTGACCCTTATTTGCATGCATTCCTGGGCTCCTGGCCACCAGCAATTATGGCTGCTGGAAAATCAGCGCATGCTAAAGCACCAGTTCCGGGGGGGGGGGGGGGGGGGGGGGGGGGGGGGGGGGGGAAGGAGGATAAGAGCTTGCTTCATTTTCTGCAAATGGAGCCAGCCACCTATATAGAGACAGAAATCACCTCCACCATCATAACCAATCCCTGGGGGTCAGTAATTCACGAGAATTGTGAAGAGCCCAACTGGAAGTGCCTGTTTCCCAAGTCACCATCTCATCACGCCCCAGCACACACCCCAGAAGAAATGAAAGCAAAACTCCAAGAGCTGGGGAGCGATCGGAATGGGAGGAGGCTGCGGACTGCACCCGAGGCACTTAGGTACAAACGCCTCAGGAGCATGGTCGCTGGGCAGTGCCAACCTGGGTCCCAGCTCAGCAAAAATATATTTACCAGAGGCAGTATAATATATATATATATATATATATATTATATAGAGTGAGAGGGAGAGAGAGAGTGTGAGTGAGAGTGGAGAGTGTGAGAGTGAGAGTCATTAGGCAAGAATGACTCTCAACACGCCTGGTGTTGGAGATCAATTTGCACTCCACTAATTCCGTGTTGCTCCCATTCACCAGGCGTTACACCCAGAGACAGACACACACAGCGAGCCACACTCTACCTTGTCTTTCTTCACTTTCTTGCTCTTCTCCACTGCTTGGGCCGCCGTGCCAGTCGGCAGTGTCTCCGGCATGTTAAGAGGTGGCGGTTTGCTTGGGCGACTGGCACTTGATGTTGTGGAATAGCGTATGGTGCCTGCACTGTGTTGGCCGGCGTGGGCAGCAGAGGGGGTGTCGGTGCAGGCACAGCCTGTGCATGGGAGGAACGGGTACCATCGTGGCCAGCATCTGGGACCTGCAGCTCGACAAAAAGGGGAAAGAGAATTCCGTCAGCCTCGCTCACTATAGATCAAAGGTCACCGCTAACCCCGAGAGCAAAGTGCGCGTGGTTAATGAGTGCCACTCAAAGTGGGATTAAATTACAGCTCCATGCTTATACAGAGGGCACCCGTCACGTGATGCAATACCTCCTATGTGGGCAAAACACGCCACGCGTACAAGACAGATTCTTATTTGAGCCGTTCCCGTTCTTATAGTTAAGCAGATACACGAATGAGAACGGTAGAAATTCATCCAGTGTTCAAATGGC
Organism: Squalus acanthias; assembly: GCA_030390025.1. Classification (NCBI taxonomy): domain Eukaryota; kingdom Metazoa; phylum Chordata; class Chondrichthyes; order Squaliformes; family Squalidae; genus Squalus; species Squalus acanthias. The sequence goes on along the minus strand of JASTWF010001102.1, from coordinate 60,276 downwards.
ATGAAGCACCCCTCCCATCTGGTGCCGCTGACAGCCCCAGGGCCCTCGGAGAACCCTACACAAAGGCCACAACACAATTGAGGGGTCAGAAAGGGGGGGGGCAGGGCCGCAGGTGGGGCCGGCAGGCGGGGCCAGCGGGACAGAGACACATCCACCCACACAGACTCCTAGCAGAGTAGAAGGCAGAGTCCATGCAGCACTCTTCTCGGTCTCGGTTCTGCCTGTGTACAAAGTAGAGATAAATTCGCAAACCTAGCAAAACAACCAATCACACTCTGACTCTCATTTCCCACCTGAACCCCTCTCTCATTTAGATGCGCAGTTTAAATAACAAACATGCATTTATATAGCAGCTTTCACAACCTCGTGACGTCCCAAAGCACTATACATCCTGCAAATTACGAGAGCAGTTGTAAAGCCCCGCCCATTCAGTCCCACCGCCAGAGTGCCCCATGTACCATCCCCCAATAAACACCAAATGCCACCATGCATCCCTTTTACCTGGAATCATGGCTGACTGAGTGTAGAGGACAGGACTGCTCCCAATGGTGACGGTGCGTGGCATTGGTGCAGAAGCCAGCACTGCTGCCTTCCTCTTGCTGGTTTTGGCAGTCTGACTTGGGGCTGACGTGTTCAGAGGTGCAGTTGAAGCAGAGTTACTCTGAAAGATAACCAGTTCTGTTTTGTAGGCATTCCAGAAAGACCTTGTTTGTCCAATTTACACACACACAATCATTACTGAGTGACAACTGCTCGATGGAGCCCATCCGCACAAATGGTGCTCAACATGCATGGGGGATTCCTAAACACGTTCCGAGGAAGTAACAGAACACAGCATATGTTTCACACTCATATCCTGTGCATAGAACAGCTTCTTTAGCCAGACAAGGTTATATACAGGACAGTGCATGGCCCATGCTGTGTTCCTTGGCGTGCAATGGGTTGTGCACAGGATAGCACACAGGCTGTGCTGAGCTCCTTGGCTTATGTATAGGACAGTGCACGGCCCGTGCTGCGTTCCTTGGCCTGTAATAGGTTATGTATTAGATAGCACACAGTCTGTGGTGCACTGCACGACCCTACTCAGGCCATCTCAGTAGTGTTTGGTAACATACTGCACGCGATCCAATTGCAGCGCCCTATTCGCCAGGCCAACTGAGATTAGCCAACTCACCACAGAACAGGGATCAGATGCCTGAGAGCTGCTCCAGCCTCTTCAGAAACTGACCCATACCAAATTGGAAAGCCAATTGGAGCTGGGCTTTGAAATCAGGATCTGTGGTCAGTCAGTAACACGATGCTGTACAAGGCAGTAATCTATTCTCTGATGCCTGTCTAAAGAGCTCACTGCTATAGCATCCGTCCATATAAAAGACCGCCTATACGTTTCAGCTACTCAATGCCATGACCAGCTGAGCCTTGGTAGGGAGGGGTACGGCTTTCTTTTTTTTTTTTAAAAACTGTACCACCACAACAATCTCACCTTCTTCACTGCTGGAGGCTGGACTGTTGCAACTGGGATGATGGGGAGAAGGGCTCTTTCCAAACAATCCTCTTCAGTCCCTGGCGCTGGTGGCTCCTTGCTCTCCACTTCCATCTCCACTTCCTGTATGTCTCCGTCGTCATTTGGAGGGGGAGGAGGTGGGGGCGGGGGAGGGGGGGAGGAAGGTGGGGGCGGGGGCGGGGGAGGAAGGTCCAGTGGGAGGGGGGGTTGAGGGGGAAGAGGGGGGAGGGGAGGCTGGGCACTGTTTCCTACAGAAGCAATATTGATTGGCTGAGGAACAGAAGCCTGGCTAGCACATAGCTCCATATGCACGGGACCTGATTGTAAGCAGAACAGGCAGAGTAACATTACACAGAAATGAACTGAAATGAAAGAGTGCTAGTGTATACAATGCGAGTTACTGCCACACTGGCGACCCAACTGGGCTTGGGTGGCAACAGCTGAGTGTCCACAGCAGGAATGACAAAGCCCAATCATTTGTTCAGCAAGCATTCACATACATACTTTCCAGGAATTCCTGAGAAGCAACAGAAAGGCCATTCTGTCCCCTTTAGGGCTCCAAGTCTGCTTAACCCAGTTTCCCCATCCTCTCCACTGATTCCCACCCTGCCTGAACATCCCATACCCCTGTATACTAAATTCAGCATGTCACTGTAATCCCTCAAACACCATCGCTTCCCACTGCCACACATGCCTCGAACTCTGAATGTTTCTGGTGTTCAGACCTGGGCACTGCATGAGTGACTTGCCTTCACTTGGGGTGACGGCGGGAGAGACAGCAGCACTGTCTCATTTAAAATGTCATTTATTGTTAAAATGCAGGGCGAGCTCCAGCTCCCATCTTGTGGATGCCATGCTGTGCTTTTCAGAGCCTTGTGCAAAGCACCGCACAAGGGATTGGACCGCTTACAGACAGAGACCGAGCGAGCAACACAGAGAAAGCGACAGACACAGAACGCACAGTCTACCGTTGCAGGGAGACTCCCTTTACCCGACACCTGCGAGTCCACTGGAACAGACCTGAAGGAAAATGGCTCTTGTATTTGGGCTGTGTAACAGTCCCTGCACTGGAGAGTAATGCATCACCTGGGAAGTGGTTTGGGATGTTTTGAGAGGCCGAATAAAAGGACAGAATAAATGCAGAGATTCGATAGGGGGAAAAAAATCCTCAAGACTGCCACTACGTGAGGGGCTTAGGCTACAGTCGTCTTCTGGGACTTGCTGCTCGTTATCCGGATGGTAGCTAGGTGGGTTTGAGAGAGTTTTAGGAGTTTTTAAAGAGGCTCATGCAGCTCATTAACCTGTTCAACAACTTGCATTTATATTGAGCCTTTCTCGCAGCAGAAACACCTCAAGGCGCTTCCACAGGAGTGTAACCAGGCAAAAAACTGACAGCAAGCCAAAGGAGACATTAGGACAGGTCAAAGTTTGGTCAAATAGGTAGACTTTAAGCAGGGTCTTAAAGGAGAAGCCTGAATTTTCTTGCTCCTCCCAGAGGCCCTCCTCGCTCAAACTACCTGCACTTATACAGCACCCACCCAGGAAACCCAGCCTGCTCTTTAAACAGATGAATCTAGACCGGAGTCTAAAGCCACACCCCTCCCACGCCTGCTCAACCGACACCACTCCAAGCGATTCTTTCTAAACCAGCTGATCACTGTTGACGTACGGAGAACGATTCCAGAGCCCGATACTGAAGAATATCAGCTACTGCAGTCAGCCCATCGCTCCCAACCTGGGGTAACCTGCAATCCACCGTCAACTCCACAGGAGTGGGAACCGACAGGTGACTAAGGCCCAGAAGTTTGAAAGGAGTGTGGATTGCTGCTCACCCACCTCCCACCAACCACAGGTACAGACACAGCCAGCAGCAAAACCCCTCACCTGCAGGATCACTCGGGGCGCCGGCGGTTTCTTTCACTGGAGCGCTGGCGGAGAACACGCTCTTGCCAACATTCAGCCTCGAGGCGCACTCGGCCGCTTCCTCCTCCTCGTCCACGTCCGGGAACTCCCACTGCGACTGGCCCGTCTGCTCATTGAGATAGAAATAGCGCCGGTGCTCCCTACGGCGTGACAGAAAGGACACACTTAGTACAGGGGGGGGCGGCAGCAGGTGGACCCTGCCAGAGGCGAAAAAAAAAAACAGGTGAGCTTTTTTTGCCGACAGGAGGTTTGGCACCTCCTGCTCCTAGCAGTCTAGGAAAGCAGAGGTCAAACAGAAAACCTCAGGATTCAATTTTGGTTTGGATTTTTGTTTGTTTTGTTTTATATAGCGTGCCTTTTAAAAACGAAACAGTTACAAATTTCGGCCCAATTATCATCGTTTTCGGTGGGTGAAAACGGCTGCCTGATAACAACGGTGGCACTGAGCAGGGTATCTGACGGTAACTCAGACATCCCTTTTAATCTAGAAGCAAACAAGGAAGGAATTAGTGCAAAAATATTCTTCAAGCTGAAAAATAAAATAGTAATTTTTTAAAAAAATATATGAAAACACATTTACATATTTTATAGATGCAGTAAACTGTAATAAGAGAGAAAATAAAATAATTCTGACCTGTGCTTCCGGCAATAACCTTCGTCTTCTCTCGCAGCTGCTGCAGGAGGCACCTTCCCTCTTTCTCTCGTGTGGTCGGTTCAGGAATTCCATCCCAGAAATTTCCAGCAAAGCGCAGACATTTCTTGCATGCGCACTCTCTCTCTCCCGCCCCTTTCCCCTTTTATCGTTACTCCCTTACTCAACACAATTATATGAGTAGTCTATCTGTTCAACTCCAACACTCAAACCTCAGCATGAGAAATTGCCAAATTTTGTGGGTTACATTTTAGGCTGGTCCAATGATTTCTGTTTTGCTTTGGGATTTGAACACATGCGGGAGGAGTGTTACCAAATTAGCAGTTTAGTGAGCTGGCAGTCTGCAACTACTGTTGCCACGTCGTCATGTGGAGATGGGGAGGGGAGTCACAGTTCGGTTGTCACGTGTCAAAGGTGAAAGGTGAAAAAGTAGAAGAGTGCGTACCTGTCCCAATGGCAGGACCAGCCTTTTGGGGATGCATTAGATTCATAGTGTTTAATCTGTAAATCAGCTTCCTGCAGTTTGCGTTTGAGGTATTGGCCATTCAGTGCTCCTTCTCGCCAGTCTGATATTCGAGTCTGAAACCCAAGAGAGATGTTATTAAAGGATGGAAGGCCACTAAACTGAGCAGAGCACCGAGAGTCACTACAACACAAGTTTATGCAAAGGAAAAAAGATCACAGCCAAAATCACCCACCTTTTGGTAAAAACTCACCCTTCGAGTAGAGGTGCTCGATCAGTCCTGAGGCATGCCACTGACTCAACATGCACACTGCTCTGAGGCCGTGGAGTGCCAGGGAGACCCACTGGCAGATGGAACAAGGACACAGGGGGCCCCGGTGGGTCCACCAGCAGACAGAGGGGGCAGGTAGGCCCATCATCTGACATGGAGAAGGGGGGGGGGGGGGGGGGGGCAAGTAGGCTTATAGTCCAACACGGGGTGGGCAGGGGACAAAGAGAGGGCGGGTGGGTAAGCCCATCGTCTAAACTGGGGGTGGGGATGCGAGTGGGTGAGCTGTTAGGCCCACCCTCATGTCGGGACAATGGGCCTATCATCTGACATAGCGGCAGGGGCACAGGGCCCCAGTTAGACCTGCTGGCAGACATAGCAATAAGGATGCAGAGGCAGCTCTGGAAGGCGACAGTGCAGATAGTAACGTGGACAGGAAAAGAGGCTCATAAAAACGAAATCTGTCCAATATCATAGCGATTAAAGACAACGCTCTCCCTCCCAGCCCTCAAACACCACTTCAGACTTAGTGTGGAATGAAATGAGTCAGTCTCAAACCTCGATCTGGAGCAGCAGGAAGTGGAAGTTGGAGATAGACTGTCTGCTAATTCCCAGGAATTCCAGTTTACTGGAGAGAGTGTTTGCCAGTTCAGCAATCTGAAACTGAGAAGATTTGGAGTCAGCATCAATGTTCACATGACTGCACCCCCAAAACCACATCCCCCCTCCCCAAGACCATCCCATGCCCCCAAATTAGCCCCACCCCCACAGCGGTCCCCGAAGATGTCCCAGCATACAGAGTCATGCTATTCCCAGAAAATGTTCCAGTGCACGCTCAACATTGCAAAACAAGAGAGAAATGGCAGCACAGCCTGGACTACGGCCTTCCCACCTTCAGTTCACCACGGTCATCCTTTTCTTCTGGAGGATGTTTTGGTGCAGCCGTTTGCTTTTCCGTAGACCCTTCAAGATCCATGTCACTTTCCTCAGGATCAATGATCGGCTTTTCAGGAGCTGCAAAGAAAAGTGATTTACAATGCAAGGTTGAAATTATCCGAACGCTTCCTTGGGATGGGTGAGGTAGAATAGGAAAATAGACAAGCAGGTGACTGAAATTATACAACACCCGGCTACAACATGAAGTTACACATGACACTCAACATTTACTCTCAACCTCAAGCCTTCCTGGCCCAACTTGCAACAATTTCCCTCTGTATTTAACTGTAAACCGTAGTTGTCAAAATAATTTACTACATTGTGGCTCCTGCGCAATTCCCTGCTGGCTGCAGGAGCCAAGTGAAGCAAGATTGGGTGACTTTAGCCTAGTTCTCTTGGGCAGGATAGAAATGCCTTTTACTTGGTACAAATAGTCAGTCTCACTCATGATAGCTACGAAAGCTGGTGTGAAGAATGTAAATATGGCATTAGAGCATCCAACATACTCATCTTTACTCTGTATCTAACCCGTGCTGTACCCGCCCTGGGAGTGTTTGATGGGACAGTGTAGAGGGAGCTTTACTCTGTATCTAACCCGTGCTGTACCCGCCCTGGGAGTGTTTGATGGGACAGTGTAGAGGGAGCTTTACTCTGTATCTATCCCGTGCTGTACCTGTCCTGGGAGTGTTTGATGGGGACAGTGTAGAGGGACCTTTACTCTGTATCTAACCCGTGCTGTACCCGCCCTGGGAGTGTTTGATGGGACAGTGTAGAGGGAGCTTTACTCTGTATCTAACCCGTGCTGTACCTGCCCTGGGAGTGTTTGATGGGACAGTGTAGAGGGAGCTTTACTCTGTATCTATCCCGTGCTGTACCTGTCCTGGGAGTGTTGATGGGGACAGTGTAGAGGGACCTTTACTCTGTATCTAACCCGTGCTGTACCCGCCCTGGGAGTGTTTGATGGGACAGTGTAGAGGGAGCTTTACTCTGTATCTAACCCGTGCTGTACCTGCCCTGGGAGTGTTTGATGGGACAGTGTAGAGGGAGCTTCACACATTGTGAACACAATGGGCCAGAAATTCGGGTCTCCACGGGTGAGTACGCGCTGTGTACTCACCCGTAGACCCAACGAAAGTGCCGGTTTCGCGCATGCACTGCACGCGCTGGAAGCCGGAACTTCTGTTCCCCTGAAGGAAGGGATTCAGAGGTCGAACGCGTGCGCCAGAGAGGCAGCGCGTAGACCTCGAACTTCGTTTTTTTTTTCCAGGTTTCTCTGAGGGTAAGTACGGAGAAGCGGCGCGGGGAAAAAGGAGGTGCAAGGCCTGCTTTTAACAAGGTAAGTGGTGAATTAAGTACAATTTAAACATTTTTTCAAACAGGTTTCTCTTTTTTACATACTTTAAAGGTAAGTTTATTTTTAGCACCGTTAAAAAGTGTAATTAATTTTTTCTAAAATTTACATTTTTGTTTAAAGTAGTTAATTTATGTAATTTATAGTTATTTTAAAAATGTGATGTATTTTTTTTTAAATTTATTTGAAGTTTTAGTGAGGTTTTGGGGCTGATCTCTATTCATAGATTTGACAGGTCTTCCTGTCAAACCTATGAATGAAGATTCCCTGCTCCGATTGGCTCTCCATGGCCCACGTGATCCCAGGGGATGCTTCGAACTAACTGCGCCCCTGGGATACTCAAGCACTGCACACCGGCAGCTGCAGGAGGCCCAGGAGCCGAAGTCCACGCGGGCCCGAAGCACAACGTCAGGCGCGGTAGGTAAGTACGCGCGCGATCCTTGCACCCGCGGGAAGCCGGAGCGCCGAATTTCTGGCCCAATGTGTTTTCTTCACTACGAGCCATTTAGCCTCTCAGAACATGTTAGGCTTGCACATTATGGATACGGTAGTGTAGTGGTTCTGGTACTGGACAAGCAATCCCGGGGTCATGAGTTGTGAATTTGACCATAAAAGCTGCCAGACGAGCATAAAACTGAGCTGCTTCTCTAATGTCTGTACTTGCCACGGCTAGCCAGTCCAGTCTTAATCCCTCTGGAGAAGCCCAAGAAGACACACATATGTACAAACAAATGAAGGCCCATCATCTTCTCAGGGCAACTAGGGAGGGGGTACGAATGCGGCCTTGCCAGCGCCGCACACTTCCCGGATGCAAAAAACAAAGATTGATAGTCTAGACAGGGACAAGACCCTTGAGGTGAAGCTTCTCCAATCACTTACCAGTTTCAGCACAGTGCGCTCCCTCCGGGGCGGTGTCACGCTCCAGGTTATCCGAAGCGCGGCCGGCAGACTCAGGACTGAATGTGCGAGCCAGTGCCTGCCACTTCCCTTTCCTGTGGATGTGCTTGCTGCTCTCAGACACCTGCCCCTCCTGCACTAAAGTCTGGCTGCAATCAGAGCGTGGACTAGACCCAGCCAAGCTGGCATCGCCCTCCTCCAGCGCACGCAGCTCTGCCTGTGAACACACGGACCGAGTCAGCACCGTAACACAAAGCGGCGTTGATGTAAACAGCAGATAAAACAGTACTACGCAACAGAGTGTCAGTCTTTTTTGTTGCTTTTTTCCCCCGGGTGTATTTTGTAGTTACCAAAGTGAAGGACCTTCTTCGGTGTCACTTCCCACCCCAGGTATTCTGGGCCTTGGCGTGAGCACCAGCTCAGAGCAGCTTTATGCTGGGGCCGAATCAGCACAAGTGTGATTCTGCCCAGTGTATGGGTTACCAATACACTGAATAAACACCAACACAGCACAACTGCGCATTTGGTCCTTCTCAGCCGTCCATTACCCTTGGTCCCAGCGACCAGCTTATAGCACACATTGTATTGTTCAAATCATTCTGCTCCCCTAAAAGTTAAAAAAATATTGTTAGCGGATCTTTCGTGGCATTGCTAATTGTAACTTGGGTGACCCTTCTTCCTTCAAGGATAGGAGCGCGTGCCATGATGCACAATGCTGTCACTTCAGAGAGTAATTTGTTAAGTAAGCACAGCCTCAGATTATCATGCAATTGCTTTGTGAGGGAACTGTGCAAATTAGAAATGTAAATTTAGTGCTGCTGATCACAAGCACCCAGTCTCTCTCTCTTTCTACAGATAGTTTTGCATCCATGAAGTGCGATGGTCACAAGGTTTATCCATCAGGAAACAAAACCCTCAAGCACTTACGAGAGCACTGCACTAGTTTAAGGAGACAATCCGCTCCCAGTTATAATCTCACCTTCTTTCTCTCTAGCACCAGCTCCAGTTCCCGCGTATACTCCTCCTCCTCTTCTTTCTCCACCCCCTCCTCTTCCTCGTCCTCCGCGCTCTCCTGGGAAAGGTTCAAGCTCTGGCGATCCTCTTGTGGTGTTTCCTCCACGTGCACACTGCTGCTGTTCCCGCCATCGTCCTCCTCATCCGCCTCCTCCTGTTCTTCCTGGCAAATCAATTTCTTCCGCCACTTTTCCTCGGCTTTCTTCACCTCCTCGGGGATGAGCGGAGCCAGCAGAGACGCAGCAACACCTGAGCGTTCCTCCTTCTCGCAGGCCAGTGCAAACACACTCTCGTTAACTTCCTTCGGAAGCAGAAAAGAGCAGGTTAGAGAGACGTGACACCCACAGGAGCCGGCACGGCCGCGAATCAAAGTTACCTGTACATCAGTGGCCCCCATTGAAATAAATGCAGGCTTCCACACAAGAATTTTATTTTTGTTGCCCCTTTGCCCGGCAGAAAAGCAACAGATATCACCTTATTTCACCCCTACCTTCTTCTTCAGGTTTCTGCTGTCTGGCTTTGCCACAGTTTGGTCATGGTGATAGACGCCCGTGTGCTGATAGCTACTCTCCACCTCGCCAGCGGACAGGGTCACGGAGCTGAAAGACAACACACAGTAACATGCGTCTCCTCCGTGCTGCTCAAAGGCTCTGCGGCAACACGCGTTCCCAAAACTGAATGGCCTTCCCGCCCCCCCCACGATGTGTTTTACATGACAGTTGAAGGGACTCTTAATGGTTCCCTATACATGGTGTAGGTAAACCCTCGCACAGCTCAGGTTTCTGGTTTCAAGTGTGGAAGTTATGTTAGTTATTTAAAGCTCTGGTCAGACCTCATCTGGAGTACCGCACTCAAGAACATATTGGCCTTGGAGAGGGTGCAGCGCAGATTCACCAGAATGATACTGCGGCTGAAAGGGACTAATTATGAAGACAGGTTGCATAGATTAGGCTTGTACTCCCTTGAATGTAGAGGATTAAGGGGTGATCTAATTGAGGTGCTTAAGATGATCAAAGGAGTTGATAGGGTAGATAGAGAGAAACTATTCCTTCTGGTGGGGGAATCCAGAACAAGGGGGCACAACCTTGAGCAGGAGTAGGCCCATACAGCCCTTTGGGCCTACTCTGCCATTCAATAAGATCATGGCTGAACTTCGACAGCAACTCCACTTTCCCACCCTATCCCCAGATTCCCCATGTCTATCGATCTCAGTCTTGAATGGATAGAGCTAGGTTATTCAGTGGTGATGTCAGAAAGTACTTCATACAAAGGGTAGTAGAAATCTGGAACTCTTTCCTTACCCGCACCCCTCCACCACCACAAAAAGCTGTTGAGGCTGGGGGTCAATTGAAAAATTAAAAACGGAGTGATACATTTTTGTTAGGCAAGGGTATTAAGGGACATGGAGCAAGGGCGGGTAGATGGAGTTAAGATATAGATCAGCCATGGCGGAAAAAGGCTTGAGGGGCTGAATGGCTTACTCCTGTTCTTATGTTCTCATGAGTGGAAAATGTCAAAAAGATCCCGTGACACCACTTGTTCCAGGGAGCCCCACAACGACAAAGGAGCATCCTGACATTACACGAGGCCCTCGCTGTAAATAAATCCTACCACACACCTGCCCGCACGCTGCTCCCGCACACAGAATAGGAAACTTAATATTGAGCTGTATGACGGGAGGCACTGCAGCACAAGGCACTGGGTTGCTGGCCTTTCACTGGAGCTGCAAGCTGACTGTGGGCCTAGTTAAGGCACACTTAGAGCTACTGCGACTCCCACCATTGACCTTAAACCTCATCTCCTGACGGTCTTTTTAAACAGCGTCCCCAAGGTTTTGGTTAACCTCGTTCTTTGCTTTTTGGGTTTATTCCCCCTACTCCCAACACTTTAAAATTAAAACAATTGTACTCATATCTCCAATTCTCATTTCCCTCTCGCCCTGTAATATTTTGATATAATGTACACAGGGATACAGCGATTTCCCAGAAATCAGCTGTTAAACTAACCCTACAGCGTTAACAGTGGTGAGCACAGAGTCTCAGCACGTGGCCTTTAGAAACTGCACAGCTGTCCCACATTATGTACAAAGAAAATACACTTAGCCAAAGGCAACGTCGCAAGCGGTTATCTTATTTCAGAGCTCAGGCAAAGACCCCCCAACTTGCACGTGTGATGAGATAATTACCTGAACTTCAAACTCCGCTATCTGGAATCTCTACACAACACGTACAGAGTGTTGCCTCTCTACTTCCATCAAACATAACAGCTTGCAGCTCTCAGTTGAAGGGACGCTGTAGACCCATACGGTTCATCTGTGTGAATCGGGATTATAGCCAGGATCTCTCTGCTCCCATGTGCTCCATAAAATTTACAGCACAGAAACAGGCCATTCGGCCCACGACGGTGTTTATGCTCCACGTGAGCCTCCTCCCACTCTACTTCACCTAACCTATTAGAACATAAGAAATAGGAGCAGGAGTAGACCATACGGCCCTTCGAGCCAGCTCTGCCATTCAATAATATCATGGCTGAATTTCTAAATCAACTCCACTTTCCCGCCCTATCCCCATATCCCTTGATTCCCTCATTGCCCAAAAATCAATCAATCTATCTCAGTCCTGAATATACTCATCGACTGAGCATCCACCGCCCTCTGGGGTAGAGAATTCCAAAGATTCACAACCCTCTGAGTAAAGAAATTTCTTATCATTTCAGTCCTAAATGGCCGACCCCGCCAGAGAATATAGGGCCATTCTACTCAATCTCTCTTCATAGGACAGACTTCTTATCCCAGGAATCAATCTAGTGAACGTTTGTTGCACCCTTCTGAGGCAAGTATATCCTTCCTTGGGTAAGGAGACCAAAACTGCACACAGTACTCCAGGTGTGGTCTCACCAAAGCCCTATATAATTGCAGCAAGACTTTTTTACTCTTGTACTCCAACCCCCTTGCAATAAAGGCTAACATACTATTTGCCTTCCTAATTATTGCTGTACCCGATTGTTAACTTTGTGATTTGTGTACAAATTCACCCAAATCCGTGTTACTAGTCTCACATTTAAAAAATAAATTCTGCTTTTCCATTAATCCTACCAAAGTGGATAATTTCACACTTCCCCATATTATACTCCATCTGCTACCTTCTTGCCCAATCACTTAACCTGTCTATATTCCTTTGCAGCCGCTTTACATCCTCCTGACAGCTTACTTTTTCACCTAGCTTTGTACCGTCAGCAAACTTGGATACATTACACTTTGTCCCCTCATAGTTGATATAGATTGTGAATAACTGAGGCCCAAGCACTGATCCTTGCAGCACTCCACCAGTTACAGCCTGCCAACCCGAAAATGACCCATTTATTCCTACGCTCTGTTTTCTGTCCGTTAACCAATCCTCAATCCATGCTAATATATTACTCCCAATCCCATGAGCCCTAATCTTGTGTAACAACCTCTTATGCGGCACCTTAGCGAATGAGCATATCTGTCTATTCCTATCTCTCTCATACACTTATCCAGCTTTCCCTTAAATGCATCTCTGCTATTCACCTCAAATACTCCGTGGTAGCAAGTTCCACATTTTAACCACTCTCTGGGTAAAGAAGTTTCTCCTGAATTCTTTATTGGATTTATTAGTGACTCTCATAATTATGGTCCCTAGTTTTGGTCATCCCCACAAGTGGAAACATCTTCTCTACATCTACCCAATCGAACCACTTCATTATTTTTAAAGACCTCCATCAGATCACCCCTCAGCCTTCTCTTCTCTGTTAGCTCAGATAGTAGATGATATGTATTACTAGGAGTATTTTACACTGCAGGTTCAAATGTGAGCCCCTCTCCTTGTGTCACTGTCTTGAGACCCCTCTCATGCTATCCATTACTCCTGTACAGTGCATATATAGAATGGCTAATCTTAGATTTCTGTGTAAAATTGGACATAACCTTTCTACACACTCTCCTTTGGGGCAAACAAGTAGTCAGGATCAGTGTTTAAAAGAAAATAGCAAAATCAGTACATTAAATAGTGAGTGGCTTACTTTTTAAATGGGGGAAAGTGGAAAATATGAATGATAAATTGTATAGGAAATATAAACCTATGTCACTGGAATACCAGGGTCAAATATCTCAAAGTTGATGTACCAAGTTGAAGAATTGTCCTGTAATGTTCTAGCACTCTGAATGCCTCTATTAACATGCTAATCTTGATACTGCTCCCCTCTACATCAGCACTTAGGGATCTGCTCTGTGGAGGAGATCCTGAGCTATGTTCATACCAGTGCCAGATTTAACAGGCCAGTTTGGAGCACTGGTACTCCAATCTCACAAGCTCCTCTCACCTCCAAGTCTCTCCCCCATTTTCTACCTCATACTATTGCCATCCATCCGTCCACCTCCCCCAAATTGATACTGGAGTCGGGGGGGGGGGGGGGGGGGGAAGAGACGGGAGGAATGGAATGATCCACTTCTGTGTTAAATGGAGCCAAACCAATTCCCAGGCTCGGTGACTCCAGCATTGTAACAAAATTATAAATTGCCTAAAAATTACATTGTGTTGCAATACTTAATTAAAAACCTGTGTGTATAATGTCAGAACGCCAATCCGTTACCTTTTGCATGCTCTCAACAGTAAACAGGTACAGGAACAGACACAGGTAGGTGTAAGATCACCACTTGAACTACCCAGCGACGGGCCACTGGCCATATCACCCCCTGCTCTTGTGTAAATCGAGGTGTCGGACCTCTGACGAGACAGCCCTTCACTTTTCACACTTTACTAGGATTGGAGACATCGCAGACGGTTTGTTTGGTTAGAATCACGGTGTAAAAATCAGCACTATATTTCAGAGACTCCTGGCACCAACAGCTGAGCCGAGGAGGTGCAGCCCCTGCCCGGCCCAGATACCTCGCTCCTCTTGCACGTACTCGCATACCTGACTCCCTCTGTCCTTTAGTTTCAACGGCCTCAACTTGGGCCACGGTTTTGCCACTGCTGGGTCTTCTCCATTAATACGATTTTAACTTTCTCTCATGGAAGATACAAACGGATGTAAACAACAACTGTCAAGTGTGCATTTCCATGCATTCCACACAACTGAAACATTGGATTCGGACCGAGGCCATGCGCATTAAAATCACAGCACGCGCCCAATTACTGCATGGGCTCAAACATCACACAATTACGCTCCTGGAGCTTGGAGTTAACTCTCATGCAATTTCTGTAGTTTGCCCCACCCTGCAGGGACAAGCCAGTACCATTGAGATGTCTCAAATAATCCTAAATACTCTGGTGTGCAACCAGGCTCTGTCTCCCTTGGTTAATCTCACCAAGGTGGGTGCAGTTGGGGGGGGGGGGGGGGGGGGGGGGGCGAGGAAACTGAACTTACAGCAAGTTCCAATTTTCAAGTTTATCTTTTATTTTAATTTTTTTTAAATGAATGCAATTTTATATAATGCAAACCAACCGGCAATCAAAAACCACCAGCTTGTGTCGACAAATATCACTGCACAAGACAGCACCGGAACGCGTATTAAAAGGTGTGCTCGGTGAGTGTGTGTGTGTTGACCCACTGTGGTTGAGCACCCACCTGTCCTGGTAATGCAGTCCTTGAAGCTGAGTGGCCAGGTACTGGGGCAGCTCCCACGTCACTTCGTTGGTTTGAATGCTCCAGTAATAGTAGCAGCCAGTGTTCTCGTCCCACACCTCCTGCCAGTCGCCCATCTCCACGTTAACTGTACAACGAGAGACAAGGACCGCATTCGTTACTCACACACTCATGTCAAGCACAAAGCCCACCCACCCCCAGCACACACGGTCCTCCAGCGGGTAGGGTAAGCTGGTCTGACCCGTGGGTAGGGAATTGGTCAAGAGGTAGGAGACGGAGATGGGAAAATAGGTATGTACTCCAATTGGCAGGAGATGATTAGTGGTGTTCCCCAGGAATCTGTACTGGAGCACAGCTTTTCATTATTCTTTCATCTAAGTCGTTGATAAATATAGAGAGCTGTATACCCAAGTTTACTGACAACACCTAGTTAGGTGGCACAGTAAGTAGTGTAGATGGGAGCAGAAAGTTGCAAAGGGTCATTGATAGGTTAAATGTGGGCAAAACTGCAGCTGATGGAGTTTAATGTGGGGAAGTTTGAAAGCATCCACTTTGGACCCTAGAAAGATAAATCGGAGTATTTTCTAAATGGGGAGAAGCTGGGAACTGTGGATGATCAGAGAGATTTAGGGGTCCAAGTACAGAAATCACTAAAAACTAGTGGATAGGTACAAAAAATAATGTAAACGCTCCTGGAATATTGGCCTTTATCTCAAGGGGTGGAAGTTATATTACAGTTGTACAGAGCTCCGTTAGACCCCATCTGGAGTACTGTGTTCAGATCTGAACACCGCACATCAGGAAGGATATATTGGCCTTGGAGGGGTGCAGCACAGATCCACTGGAATGATTCCAGGCTAAAAGGGTTAAATTATGAGGTCAGGCTGCATAGACTAGGCTTGTATTCTCTCAAGTATAGAAGATTAAGGGGTAATCTAATGAGATGTTTAAGATGATTAAAGGATTTGATAGGGTAGAGAGAGAGAGAAGCTATTTCCTCTGGTGAGAGTCCAGAACAAGGGGCCATAACCTTAAAAGAGCCAGGCTGTTCAGGGGTGATGTCAGGAAGCACTTCACACAAAGAGTAATGGAAATCTGGAACTCTCTTCCCCAAAAAGCAGTTGAGGCTAGGGATCAATTGAAAATTTAAAATCCGAAATTGATAATTTTTGTTAGACAAGGGTATTAAGGGTTACAGAACTAAGGTGGGTAGTTGGAATAGAGATATGGATTAGCTATGATCTAATTGAATGGCGGAACTGGCTCAAGGGGCTGAATGGCCTACTCCTGTTCCTATGTTTTTCCCCATCTCTCCCAAAGGAGCTGCGTCTTAATGGGACCCTATAGCCCTCTGGGACCTTCATCCAAGTGGGCAATCATTATGTGAATCTAGACTGAGTGTTGGGAGGCTGTTCATCCATGATGGGCATCATGTCCAACTCCAACTCCAACATTTTGCCCGTGGGGCCTGGATGTGATTTTAGTTTAATTTATATCAATATCAGGTTTGGTCAAAAGAGAATAACTCCCAGAGGCCAAGGCTGTTTTGACATTTCACAGGGAACATCAGATGGACCAACCATTATAGCCATCAAATACTGTTTACTTTTATATATCCTATTAGCTTTGAGACAATGGGCAAGAGAAAAGGTTAGTGCCAGTTAGTTCAGGGACTGCTGGCTTGCTTGAGGCACAGCTGCATATTTGTTGTTTGGTTATGGTGTAAGGAGCAGTCGGAAACAGATAAAAACAGAAAATGCTGGAAATACTCAGCAGGTCAGGCAGCATCTGTGGAATATCTACAGATGCTGCCTGACTTGCTGAGTATTTCCAGCATTTTCTGTTTTTATTTCAGATTTCCAGCATCCGCAATATTTTGCTTTTGTATTTGTGGTAGGAAACAGAAAGCTGTTTTGTTCCTTTGTATACTTCAAGTAAAATAAATTGGTTCGTTGGTTCACAAATCTGGTCTCAACTTGGCCCTTTTCAGTGCAGCTTCTGAAAATGAGAGAATGCGTGTGGTGTCACATGCAAGATTATAGTATCCAGTAGACACAAGCGGTCAATTGTTACAAGCCTTGGGTCACTGGGCAGTAAAGGAGCTCTCCAGATGGGAGGGGTTGCAAGTTCCACTTATGGGAGTGACCAATGAACACTGAACCCAACAAACTACCTAGTGGGCATGTGAAATGGTTAACACCAGCCCTGTCCATACATACAGGTACTTTCCAGCAGGAGACACTGGACATGGATCAAGAGCAGGAACCCTGACTAATAGTTTTTTCCTCTTCTCTCTAGCCGAGGGGCACATTGTGGCAATTAGTGTCCACCCAGTTGTGCCCCGGCTAACCCAGTATAGACCGAGAATCGAACACAGGAACTACAGCACAGTACCACAATGAGAGCTGCAGTTCTCCACTAGGTTACCCAGAGATTACCCCCTTTTAATCTACAAGCACCACTAACGTTGATGTGCCATGTTCGCCAAACATTGACTTGATTCTGCATCTCTCTGCGTAACTAATAAATATGCCACACTGTTCCTGTTAGTGGGCTAAATTTCACTTTTGCTGGTCAGAGAGTAGAAAGCGGCGAGAGCGCGAGCGGCCCCGAGAGTATAAAGCGGCGAGAGAGCGAGCGACCCCGAGAGTATAAAGCGGCGAGAGAGCGAGCGACCCCGAGAGTATAAAGCGGCGAGAGAGCGAGCGGCCCCGAGAGTATAAAGCGGCGAGAGAGCGAGCGGCCCCGAGAGTATAAAGCGGCGAGAGAGCGAGCGACCCCGAGAGTATAAAGCGGCGAGAGAGCGAGCGGCCCCGAGAGTATAAAGCGGCGAGAGAGCGAGCGGCCCCGAGAGTATAAAGCGGCGAGAGAGAGCGAGTGACCGAGAGTATAAAGCGGTGAGAGAGCGAGCGACCCCGAGAGTATAAAGCGGCGAGAGAGAGCGACCCCGAGAGTATAAAGCGGCGAGAGAGAGCGAGCGAGAGTATAAAGCGGCGAGAGAGAGCGACACCGAGAGTATAAAGCGGCGAGAGAGCGAGCGACCCCGAGAGTATAAAGCGGCGAGAGCGAGCGACCGAGAGTATAAAGCGGCGAGAGCGAGCGACCGAGAGTATAAAGCGGCGAGAGAGAGCGAGCGAGAGTACAAAGCGGCGAGAGAGAGCGACCCCGAGAGTATAAAGCGGCGAGAGAGCGCGACCCCGAGAGTATAAAGCGGCGAGAGAGCGAGCGAGAGTATAAAGCGGCGAGAGAGAGCGAGCGAGAGTATAAAGCGGCGAGAGCGCGCGACCGGCCCCGAGAGTATAAAGCGGCGAGAGCGCGCGACCGGCCCCGAGAGTATAAAGCGGCGAGAGAGCGAGTGACCCCGAAAGTATAAA
This sequence comes from Squalus acanthias, assembly GCA_030390025.1. Taxonomy (NCBI): domain Eukaryota; kingdom Metazoa; phylum Chordata; class Chondrichthyes; order Squaliformes; family Squalidae; genus Squalus; species Squalus acanthias. The sequence continues at coordinate 42,287 of JASTWF010001102.1, read as the reverse complement.
GCGGCGAGAGCGCGACCGAGAGTATAAAGCGGCGAAAGAGCGACCGAGAGTATAAAGCGGCGAGAGAGCGAGTGACCGAGAGTATAAAGCGGCGAGAGAGCGAGCGACCGAGAGTATAAAGCGGCGAGAGACCCAGAGAGTATAAAGCGGCGAGAGAGCGAGCGACCGAGAGTATAAAGCGGCGAGAGCGAGCGACCGAGAGTATAAAGCGGCAAGAGAGCGAGCGGCCCAGAGAGTATAAAGCGGCGAGAGAGCGAGTGACCGAGAGTATAAAGCGGCGAGAGTGCGAGCGACCGAGAGTATAAAGCGGCGAGAGAGCGAGCGACCCCGAGAGTATAAAGTGGTGAGAGAGCGAGCGACCCCGAGAGTATAAAGTGGTGAGAGAGCGAGTGACCCCGAGAGTATAAAGCGGCGAGAGAGCGCGACCCCGAGAGTATAAAGCGGCGAGAGAGCGAGCGAGAGTATAAAGCGGCGAGAGAGAGCGAGCGAGAGTATAAAGCGGCGAGAGCGCGCGACCGGCCCCGAGAGTATAAAGCGGCGAGAGCGCGCGACCGGCCCCGAGAGTATAAAGCGGCGAGAGAGCGAGTGACCCCGAAAGTATAAAGCGGCGAGAGCGCGACCGAGAGTATAAAGCGGCGAAAGAGCGACCGAGAGTATAAAGCGGCGAGAGAGCGAGCGACCGAGAGTATAAAGCGGCGAGAGACCCCGAGAGTATAAAGCGGCGAGAGAGCGAGCGACCGAGAGTATAAAGCGGCGAGAGCGAGCGACCGAGAGTATAAAGCGGCGAGAGAGCGAGCGGCCCAGAGAGTATAAAGCGGCGAGAGAGCGAGTGACCGAGAGTATAAAGCGGCGAGAGTGCGAGCGACCGAGAGTATAAAGCGGCGAGAGAGCGAGCGACCCCGAGAGTATAAAGTGGTGAGAGAGCGAGCGACCCCGAGAGTATAAAGTGGTGAGAGAGCGAGTGACCCCGAGAGTATAAAGTGGTGAGAGAGCGAGTGACCCCGAGAGTATAAAGCGGCGAGAGAGCGAGCGACCGAGAGTATAAAGCGGCGAGAGAGAGCGAGCGACCCCGAGAGTATAAAGCGGTGAGAGAGCGAGCGACCCCGAGAGTATAAAGCGGTGAGAGAGCGAGTGACCGAGAGTATAATGCGGCGAGAGAGCGAGCGACCGAGTGTATAAAGCGGTGAGAGAGCGCGAGCGACCGAGAGTATAAAGCGGCGAGAGAGCGAGCGACCGAGAGAGCGACCCCGAGAGTATAAAGCGGCGAGAAAGCGAGCGACCGAGAGTATAAAGCTGTGAGAGAGCGAGCGACCGAGAGTATAAAGCGGCGAGAGAGCGAGCGACCCTGAGAGTATAAAGCGGCGAGAGAGCGAGTGACCGAGAGTATAAAGCGGCGAGAGAGCGAGCGACCGAGAGTATAAAGCGGTGAGAGAGCGCGAGCGACCGAGCGTATAAAGCGGCGAGAGAGCGAGCGACCGAGAGTATAAAGCGGCGAGAGAGCAAGCGACCGAGAGTATAAAGCGGTGAGAGAGCAAGCGACCGAGAGTATAAAGCGGTGAGAGAGCGAGTGGCCCCGAGAGTATAAAGCGGTGAGAGAGCGAGTGGCCCCGAGAGTATAAAGCGGCGAGAGAGCGAGTGACCCCGAGAGTATAAAGCGGCGAGAGAGCGAGTGACCCCGAGAGTATAAAGCGGCGAGAGAGCGAGTGACCGAGAGTATAAAGCGGCGAGAGAGCGAGTGACCGAGAGTATAAAGCGGTGAAAGAGAGCGAGTGACCGAGAGTATAAAGAGGCGAGAGAGCGAGAGACCGAGAGTATAAAGCGGAGAGAGCGAGCGACCGAGAGTATAAAGCGGCGAGAGACCGAGTGACCGAGAGTATAAAGCGGCGAGAGAGCGAGAGACCGAGAGTATAAAGCGGCGAGAGAGCGAGTGACCGAGAGTATAAAGCGGCGAGAGAGCGAGAGACCGAGTATAAAGCGGCTAGAGAGCGAGTGACCCCGAGAGTATAAAGCGGCGAGAGAGCGAGTGGCCCCGAGAGTATAAAGCGGCGAGAGAGCGAGTGACCGAGAGTATAAAGCGGCGAGAGAGCGAGCGACCGAGAGTATAAAGCGGCGAGAGAGCGAGCGACCGAGAGTATAAAGCGGCGAGAGAGCGAGTGACCCCGAGAGTATAAAGCGGCGAGAGAGCGAGTGACCCCGAGAGTATAAAGCGGCGAGAGAGCGAGTGACCGAGAGTATAAAGCGGCGAGAGAGCGAGTGACCGAGAGTATAAAGCGGCGAGAGAGCGAGTGACCGAGAGTATAAAGCGGCGAGAGAGCGAGCGACCGAGAGTATAAAGCGGCGAGAGAGAGAGCGAGCGACCGAGAGTATAAAGCGGCGAGAGAGCGAGCGACCGAGAATATAAAGCGACGAGAGAGCGAGTGGCCCCGAGAGTATAAAGCGGCGAGAGAGCGAGTGACCGAGAGTATAAAGCGGCGAGAGAGCGAGCGACCGAGAGTATAAAGCGGCGAGAGAGCGAGCGACCGAGAGTATAAAGCGGCGAGAGAGCGAGCGACCGAGAGTATAAAGCGGCGAGAGAGCGAGTGGCCCCGAGAGTATAAAGCGGCGAGAGAGCGAGTGACCCCGAGAGTATAAAGCGGCGAGAGAGCGAGTGACCGAGAGTATAAAGCGGCGAGAGAGCGAGTGACCGAGAGTATAAAGCGGCGAGAGAGCGAGTGACCGAGAGTATAAAGCGGCGAGAGAGCGAGCGACCGAGAATATAAAGCGACGAGAGCGAGTGACCGAGAGTATAAAGCGGCGAGAGACCGAGAGTATAAAGCGGCGAGAGAGCGAGCGACCGAGAATATAAAGCGACGAGAGCGAGTGACCCCGAGAGTATAAAGCGGCGAGAGAGCGCGGCCCCGAGAGTATAAAGCGGCGAGAGAGCGACCGAGAGTATAAAGCGGCGAGAGAGCGAGCGACCGAGAGTATAAAGCGGCGAGAGAGCGCGAGCGACCGAGAGTATAAAGCGGCGAGAGCGAGCGGCCCCGAGAGTATAAAGCGGCGAGAGAGCGAGCGACCGAGAGTATAAAGCGGCGAGAGAGCGAGCGACCGAGAGTATAAAGCGGCGAGAGAGCGAGCGACCCCGAGTGTATAAAGCGGCGAGAGTGAGCGACCGAGAGTATAAAGCGGCGAGAGAGAGCGAGCGACCGAGAGTATAAAGCGGTGAGAGAGAGCGAGCGACCGAGAGTATAAAGCGGCGAGAGAGAGCGAGCGACCGAGAGTATAAAGCGGCGAGAGAGCGAGCGACCGAGAGTATAAAGCGGCGAGAGAGAGCGAGCGACCGAGAGTATAAAGCGGCGAGAGAGAGCGAGCGACCGAGAGTATAAAGCGGCGAGAGAGCGAGCGACCGAGAGTATAAAGCGGCGAGAGAGCGAGCGACCGAGAGTATAAAGCGGCGAGAGCGCGAGCGGCCCCGAGAGTATAAAGCGGCGAGAGAGAGCGGCCCCGAGAGTATAAAGCGGCGAGAGAGAGCGAGCGACCGAGAGTATAAAGCGGCGAGAGAGCGAGCGACCGAGATTATAAAGCGGCGAGAGAGCGAGTGACCCAGAGAGTATAAAGCGGCGAGAGAGCGAGCGACCGAGTATAAAGCGGCGAGAGAGCGAGCGGCCGAGAGTATAAAGCGGTGAGAGAGCGAGCGACCGAGAGTATAAAGCGGCGAGAGAGCGAGCGACCGAGAGTATAAAGCGGCGAGAGAGCGAGCGACCGAGAGTATAAAGCGGCGAGAGAGCAAGCGACCGAGAGTATAAAGCGGTGAGAGAGCGAGTGGCCCCGAGAGTATAAAGCGGTGAGAGAGCGAGTGGCCCCGAGAGTATAAAGCGGTGAGAGAGCGAGTGGCCCCGAGAGTATAAAGCGGCGAGAGAGCGAGTGACCCCGAGAGTATAAAGCGGCGAGAGAGCGAGTGACCCCGAGAGTATAAAGCGGCGAGAGAGCGAGTGACCCCGAGAGTATAAAGCGGCGAGAGAGCGAGTGACCGAGAGTATAAAGCGGTGAAAGAGAGCGAGTGACCGAGAGTATAAAGAGGCGAGAGAGCGAGAGACCGAGAGTATAAAGCGGAGAGAGCGAGCGACCGAGAGTATAAAGCGGCGAGAGACCGAGTGACCGAGAGTATAAAGCGGCGAGAGAGCGAGAGACCGAGAGTATAAAGCGGCGAGAGAGCGAGAGAGCGAGTATAAAGCGGCTAGAGAGCGAGTGACCCCGAGAGTATAAAGCGGCGAGAGAGCGAGTGGCCCCGAGAGTATAAAGCGGCGAGAGAGCGAGTGACCGAGAGTATAAAGCGGCGAGAGAGCGAGTGACCGAGAGTATAAAGCGGTGAAAGAGAGCGAGTGACCGAGAGTATAAAGCGGCGAGAGAGAGCGAGCGACCCCGCGAGTATAAAGCGGCGAGAGAGCGAGTGACCCCGCGAGTATAAAGCGGCGAGAGAGCGAGCGACCGAGAGTATAAAGCGGCGAGAGAGCGAGCGACCGAGAGTATAAAGCGGCGAGAGAGCGAGCGACCGAGAGTATAAAGCGGCGAGAGAGCGAGTGGCCCCGAGAGTATAAAGCGGCGAGAGAGCGAGTGACCCCGAGAGTATAAAGCGGCGAGAGAGCGAGTGACCGAGAGTATAAAGCGGCGAGAGAGCGAGTGACCGAGAGTATAAAGCGGCGAGAGAGCGAGTGACCGAGAGTATAAAGCGGCGAGAGAGCGAGCGACCGAGAGTATAAAGCGGCGAGAGAGAGAGCGAGCGACCGAGAGTATAAAGCGGCGAGAGAGCGAGTGGCCCCGAGAGTATAAAGCGGCGAGAGAGCGAGTGACCCCGAGAGTATAAAGCGGCGAGAGAGCGAGTGACCGAGAGTATAAAGCGGCGAGAGAGCGAGTGACCGAGAGTATAAAGCGGCGAGAGAGCGAGCGACCGAGAGTATAAAGCGGAGAGCGAGCGAGTGGCCCCGAGATTATAAAGCGGCGAGAGAGCGAGTGACCGAGAGTATAAAGCGGCGAGAGAGCGAGTGACCGAGAGTATAAAGCGGCGAGAGAGCGAGTGACCGAGAGTATAAAGCGGCGAGAGAGCGAGCGACCGACCGAGAATATAAAGCGACGAGAGCGAGTGACCGAGAGTATAAAGCGGCGAGAGACCGAGAGTATAAAGCGGCGAGAGAGCGAGCGACCGAGAATATAAAGCGACGAGAGCGAGTGACCCCGAGAGTATAAAGCGGCGAGAGAGCGCGGCCCCGAGAGTATAAAGCGGCGAGAGAGCGAGCGACCGAGAGTATAAAGCGGCGAGAGAGCGAGCGACCGAGAGTATAAAGCGGCGAGAGAGCGAGCGACCGAGAGTATAAAGCGGCGAGAGAGCGAGCGACCCCGAGTGTATAAAGCGGCGAGAGAGAGCGGCCCCGAGAGTATAAAGCGGCGAGAGTGAGCGACCGAGAGTATAAAGCGGCGAGAGAGAGCGAGCGACCGAGAGTATAAAGCGGTGAGAGAGAGCGAGCGACCGAGAGTATAAAGCGGCGAGAGAGAGCGAGCGACCGAGAGTATAAAGCGGCGAGAGAGCGAGCGACCGAGAGTATAAAGCGGCGAGAGAGCGAGCGACCGAGAGTATAAAGCGGCGAGAGCGCGAGCGGCCCCGAGAGTATAAAGCGGCGAGAGAGAGCGGCCCCGAGAGTATAAAGCGGCGAGAGAGAGCGAGCGACCGAGAGTATAAAGCGGCGAGAGAGCGAGCGACCGAGAGTATAAAGCGGCGAGAGAGAGCGAGCGACCGAGAGTATAAAGCGGCGAGAGCGAGCGAGTGACCGAGAGTATAAAGCGGTGAGAGAGAGCGAGTGACCGAGAGTATAAAGCGGCGAGAGAGAGCGAGCGACCGAGAGTATAAAGCGGCGAGAGAGAGCGAGCGACCCCGAGAGTATAAAGCGGCGAGAGAGAGCGAGTGACCGAGAGTATAAAGCGGCGAGAGAGCGAGTGACCGAGAGTATAAAGCGGCGAGAGAGCGAGCGGCCCCGAGAGTATAAAGCGGCGAGAGAGAGCGACCGAGAGTATAAAGCGGCGAGAGAGCGACCGAGAGTATAAAGCGGCGAGAGAGCGAGAGTATAAAGCGGCGAGAGAGCGAGCGACCGAGAGTATAAAGCGGCGAGAGAGCGAGCGACCGAGAGTATAAAGCGGCGAGAGAGCGAGCGACCGAGAGTATAAAGCGGCGAGAGAGCGAGCGACCGAGAGTATAAAGCGGCGAGAGAGAGCGAGCGACCGAGAGTATAAAGCGGCGAGAGAGCGACCGAGAGTATAAAGCGGCGAGAGAGCGACCGAGAGTATAAAGCGGCGAGAGAGCGAGAGTATAAAGCGGCGAGAGAGCGAGAGTATAAAGCGGCGAGAGAGAGCGAGCGACCGAGAGTATAAAGCGGCGAGAGAGCGAGCGACCGAGAGTATAAAGCGGCGAGAGAGCGAGCGACCGAGAGTATAAAGCGGCGAGAGAGCGAGCGACCGAGAGTATAAAGCGGCGAGAGAGCGAGCGACCGAGAGTATAAAGCGGCGAGAGAGAGCGACCGAGAGTATAAAGCGGCGAGAGAGCGAGCGACCGAGAGTATAAAGCGGCGAGAGAGAGCGAGCGACCGAGAGTATAAAGCGGCGAGAGAGCAACCGAGAGTATAAAGCGGCGAGAGAGAGCGAGCGACCGAGAGTATAAAGCGGCGAGAGAGCGAGCGACCGAGAGTATAAAGCGACGAGAGAGCGAGCGACCGAGAGTATAAAGCGACGAGAGATCGAGCGACCGAGAGTATAAAGCGGCGAGAGAGAGAGCGACCGAGAGTATAAAGCGGCGAGAGAGCGAGTGACCGAGAGTATAAAGCGGCGAGAGAGCGAGTGACCGAGAGTATAAAGCGGCGAGAGAGAGAGCGACCCAGAGAGTATAAAGCGGCGAGAGAGAGAGCGACCCAGAGAGTATAAAGCGGCGAGAGAGAGAGCGACCCAGAGAGTATAAAGCGGTGAGAGAGCGAGCGACCGAGAGTATAAAGCGGCGAGAGAGAGCGAGCGACCGAGAGTATAAAGCGGTGAGAGAGCGAGCGACCGAGAGTATAAAGCGGTGAGAGAGCGAGCGACCGAGAGTATAAAGCGGCGAGAGAGAGCGAGTGACCGAGAGTATAAAGCGGCGAGAGCGAGCGAGTGACCGAGATTATAAAGCGGTGAGAGAGCGTACGACCGAGAGTATAAAGCGACGAGAGAGCGAGCGACCGAGAGTATAAAGCGGTGAGAGCGCGAGCGACCGAGAGTATAAAGCGGTGAGAGCGCGAGCGACCGAGAGTATAAAGCGGCGAGAGAGCGAGCGACCGAGAGTATAAAGCGGCGAGAGAGCGAGCGACCGAGAGTATAAAGCGGCGAGAGAGCGAGCGACCGAGAGTATAAAGCGGCGAGAGAGCGAGCGACCGAGAGTATAAAGCGGCGAGAGAGCGAGCGACCGAGAGTATAAAGCGGCGAGAGAGCGAGCGACCGAGAGTATAAAGCGGCGAGAGAGCGAGCGACCGAGAGTATAAAGCGGCGAGAGAGCGAGCGACCGAGAGTATAAAGCGGCGAGAGAGCGAGCGACCGAGAGTATAAAGCGGCGAGAGAGCGAGCGACCGAGAGTATAAAGCGGCGAGAGAGCGAGCGACCGAGAGTATAAAGCGGCGAGAGAGCGAGCGACCGAGTGTATAAAGCGGCGAGAGAGCGAGCGACCGAGAGTATAAAGCGGCGAGAGAGCGAGTGAGTGACCGAGATTATAAAGCGGCGAGAGAGCGAGCGACCGAGAGTATAAAGCGGCGAGAGAGAGCGAGCGACCGAGAGTATAAAGCGGCGAGAGCGAGCGAGTGACCGAGAGTATAAAGCGGTGAGAGAGAGCGAGTGACCGAGAGTATAAAGCGGTGAGAGAGAGCGAGTGACCGAGAGTATAAAGCGGCGAGAGAGAGCGAGTGACCGAGAGTATAAAGCGGCGAGAGAGAGCGAGTGACCGAGAGTATAAAGCGGCGAGAGAGAGCGAGTGACCGAGAGTATAAAGCGGCGAGAGAGAGCGAGCGACCCCGAGAGTATAAAGCGGCGAGAGAGAGCGAGTGACCGAGAGTATAAAGCGGCGAGAGAGCAACCGAGAGTATAAAGCGGCGAGAGAGAGCGAGCGACCGAGAGTATAAAGCGACGAGAGAGCGAGCGACCGAGAGTATAAAGCGACGAGAGATCGAGCGACCGAGAGTATAAAGCGGCGAGAGAGCGAGCGACCGAGAGTATAAAGCGGCGAGAGAGCGAGTGACCGAGAGTATAAAGCGGCGAGAGAGAGAGCGACCCAGAGAGTATAAAGCGGCGAGAGAGAGAGCGACCCAGAGAGTATAAAGCGGCGAGAGAGAGAGCGACCCAGAGAGTATAAAGCGGTGAGAGAGCGAGCGACCGAGAGTATAAAGCGGTGAGAGAGCGAGCGACCGAGAGTATAAAGCGGCGAGAGAGAGCGAGTGACCGAGAGTATAAAGCGGCGAGAGCGAGCGAGTGACCGAGATTATAAAGCGGTGAGAGAGCGTACGACCGAGAGTATAAAGCGACGAGAGCGCGAGTGACCGAGAGTATAAAGCGGTGAGAGCGCGAGTGACCGAGAGTATAAAGCGGTGAGAGCGCGAGCGGCCCAGAGATTATAAAGCGACGAGAGAGCGAGCGACCGAGAGTATAAAGCGGCGAGAGAGCGAGCGACACCGAGAGTATAAAGCGGTGAGAGAGCGAGCGACCGAGAGTATAAAGCGGCGAGAGAGAGAGCGAGCGACCGAGAGTATAAAGCGGTGAGAGAGCGAGCGACCGAGAGTATAAAGCGGTGAGAGAGCGAGCGACCGAGAGTATAAAGCGGCGAGAGAGAGCGAGCGACCGAGAGTATAAAGCGGCGAGAGAGCGAGCGACCGAGATTATAAAGCGGCGAGAGAGCGAGCGACCGAGAGTATAAAGCGGCGAGAGCGAGCGAGCGACCGAGAGTATAAAGCGGCGAGAGAGCGAGCGACCGAGAGTATAAAGCGGCGAGAGAGCGAGCGACCGAGAGTATAAAGCGGCGAGAGAGCGAGCGACCGAGAGTATAAAGCGGCGAGAGAGAGCGAGCGACCGAGAGTATAAAGCGGCGAGAGAGCGAGCGACCGAGAGTATAAAGCGGCGAGAGAGCGAGTGAGTGACCGAGATTATAAAGCGGCGAGAGAGCGAGTGACCGAGAGTATAAAGCGGTGAGAGCGCGAGCGGCCCAGACAGTATAAAGCGACGAGAGAGCGAGCGACCGAGAGTATAAAGCGGCGAGAGAGCGAGCGACACCGAGAGTATAAAGCGGTGAGAGAGCGAGCGACCGAGAGTATAAAGCGGTGAGAGAGCGAGCGACCGAGAGTATAAAGCGGCGAGAGAGCGAGCGACCGAGAGTATAAAGCGGCGAGAGAGCGAGCGACCGAGAGTATAAAGCGGCGAGAGAGAGCGAGCGACCGAGAGTATAAAGCGGCGAGAGAGAGCGAGCGACCGAGAGTATAAAGCGGCGAGAGAGAGCGAGCGACCGAGTATAAAGCGGCGAGAGAGCGAGCGAGAGACCGAGATTATAAAGCGGCGAGAGAGCGAGTGACCCCGAGAGTATAAAGCGGCGAGAGCGAGCGAGCGACCGAGAGTATAAAGCGGCGAGAGAGCGAGCGACCGAGAGTATAAAGCGGCGAGAGAGCGAGCGACCGAGAGTATAAAGCGGCGAGAGAGCGAGCGACCGAGAGTATAAAGCGGCGAGAGAGCGAGCGACCGAGAGTATAAAGCGGCGAGAGAGCGAGCGACCGAGAGTATAAAGCGGCGAGAGAGCGAGCGACCGAGAGTATAAAGCGGCGAGAGAGCGAGCGACCGAGAGTATAAAGCGGCGAGAGAGCGAGCGACCGAGAGTATAAAGCGGCGAGAGAGCGAGCGACCGAGAGTATAAAGCGGCGAGAGAGCGAGCGACCGAGAGTATAAAGCGGCGAGAGAGCGAGCGACCGAGAGTATAAAGCGGCGAGAGAGCGAGTGAGTGACCGAGATTATAAAGCGGCGAGAGAGCGAGTGACCGAGAGTATAAAGCGGCGAGAGAGAGCGAGCGACCGAGAGTATAAAGCGGCGAGAGCGAGCGAGTGACCGAGAGTATAAAGCGGCGAGAGAGCGAGTGACCGAGAGTATAAAGCGGCGAGAGAGAGCGAGCGACCGAGAGTATAAAGCGGCGAGAGAGAGCGAGCGACCGAGAGTATAAAGCGGCAAGAGAGCGAGTGACCGAGAGTATAAAGTGGTGAGAGAGAGCGAGTGACCGAGAGTATAAAGCGGCGAGAGAGCGAGCGACCGAGAGTATAAAGCGGCGAGAGAGCGAGTGACCGAGAGTATAAAGCGGCGAGAGAGCGAGCGACCGAGAGTATAAAGCGGCGAGAGAGCGAGTGACCGAGAGTATAAAGCGGCGAGAGAGCGAGTGACCGAGAGTATAAAGCGGCGAGAGAGCGAGTGACCCCGAGAGTATAAAGCGGCGAGAGAGCGAGTGACCGAGAGTATAAAGCGGTTAGAGAGCGAGCGGCCCCGAGAGTATAAAGCGGCGAGAGAGCGAGCGGCCCCGAGAGTATAAAGCGGCGAGAGAGCGAGCGGCCCCGAGAGTATAAAGCGGCGAGAGAGCGAGCGGCCCCGAGAGTATAAAGCGGCGAGAGCGAGCGGCCCCGAGAGTATAAAGCGGCGAGAGAGCGAGCGGCCCCGAGAGTATAAAGCGGCGAGAGAGCGAGCGGCCCCGAGAGTATAAAGCGGCGAGAGAGTGAGCGGCCCCGAGAGTATAAAGCGGCGAGAGAGCGAGCAAGACAAAAATCTGAAAGTGGCGTCACAGCATAAAGGGGGCGGCGGAGGCAAGTTACAGTTAAATATTTAATTTAATCTACCTATAACTTAAACTAGATCAAGTAAGTTGTTAAACTATATAAGCCAAGTTGATTAAATACATAAACTTTAATTCATTAAATAAATAAAACAAGATTATATCGGGATGGTAGTGCAGAGGTGCGCCAAATGACAAGGGCAGCAGGTGTATGGGATACCTCCACCTCCAAGTTCTTCCATCCTGACTTGTATATCGCTGCTCCATCATCGTCACGGGGTCAAAATCCTGGAACTCCCTGCCTAACAGCATTATAGAAGTACCTTCACCACACACTGCAGTGAGTTAAGGCGGCAGCACACCACCACCTTTTCAAGGGCAATTAGGGATGGACAATAAATGCTGGCCTTGCCAGCAATGGCACATCCTGTGAATGAATAAAGAGAGATTTTTGGACTGTCGGGGAATCAAGGGATATCAGGCGGAAAAGTGGAGTTGAGGTCGAAGATCAGCCCTGACCTTACTGAATGGCAGAGCAGGCTCGAAGGGCCGTATGACCTACTCTTGCTCCTAATTCTTATGTTCTTAATCATCACGTTTCTAGCCCAATGATGAAGGAAGCAGTGCTGGATCTAGTTCTGGGGCATGAAGTAGAGCAAGTGGAGAACACATCTGGGTAATAATGATCATAATATAATTACGTTTAAAGTAGTTATGGAAAGGGACAAAGAAAAACCAAAGGTGAATATACCAAACTGGAAAAGAGCCGATTTCAGTGATTTGAGAAGTGATCTAGCACAGGTGGACTGGAAACAAAGATTGGCAATGGGCAATGACATAGGAACAGGAGTAGGCCATTCAGCCCCTCGAGCCTACTCTGCCTGGTTTTTGACTGTATTCTGATCTGACATTTGTCATAAATCTTTTCCTGTTTTATTTTAATCTCTATTTCCTGTGTCATTCAGGAAGCTCTAGCTTTGGATGCCCCATCAATGGCTGATCTGCGACCTAACTCCATATACCCACCCTTGGCCCATATCCCTTAATACCTTTGGTTAACAAAAAGCTATCAATCTCAGATTTAAAATTAACAATTGATCTAGCATCAATTGCCGTTTGCAGAAGAGAGTTCCAAAGTTCTACCACACTGTGTGTAGAAGTGTTTCCTAATTTCACTCATGAAAGGTCTGGCTCTAATTTTTAGACTATGGCCCTAGTCCTAGAATCCCCAACCAGCAGAAATAGTTTCTCTCTAATACCCTATCTGTTCCCCTGAATATCTTGAAAACTTTGATCAGGTCACCCCTTAACCTTCTAAATTCTAGGGAATACAACCCTAATTTCTGTAATAAATGGGCAATGACAGGCCTTCAAGGTGGGTAAAAACCAAGCATATTATCAAAAGGAGGAAAAATGGGGCATCCAAAGCTAGAGCTTCCTGAATGACAAAGGAAATAGAGGTTAAAATAAAACAGGAAAAGATTTATGACAAATGTCAGATCAGAATACAGTCGAAAACCAGGCAGAATACAGAAAGTGCAGGGGTAAAAAGGATATAAGGAGGGCAAAAAGAGAGCATGAGAAATGATTAGCGGGTAACATAAAAGAGAACCCAAAAAATCTTTTATAAACATATAAAAAGTAAAAAGGATAGTTAAAGGAACGATGGGTAGGGACAAAAAAGGAAATCTTCTTGTGGAGGCTGAGGGCATGACTGAGCTGCTAATTAAGTATTTTGCATCTGTCTTCACAGAAGAGGAGGATAAAATTAATGTTGCAGTAGATGGGGGGGGGGGGGGGGGGAGAAGTAAAGATATTGGATAGGATAAAAATAGATAGAAAGGAGGTGCTAAATAGGTTGGCATCACTCAAAGTTAACAAGTGACCCGGTCTAGATGGGAGGCACCCTAGGTTGCTGATGGAAGCTAGGGTGGAAATAGCAGAAGCTTTGACCACAACCTTTCAATCCTACTTGGATATGGGAGTGGTGCCAGAGGACTGCAAATGTTACACCCCTGTTCAAAAAATGAGGGGGGAATAAACCTGGTAACTACAAGCCAATTAGTCCAACGTCAGTGGTGGGAAAACTAATAGGCCATTGTCAAGGACAAAATTAATCACTTGGAAAAGCATGGGTTAATAAGGGACAGACAGTATGGATTTGTTAAAGGCAAATCGTGTGACTAATCGGACCTAGTTCTTTGATGAAGAGAGAGGATTGATGAAGGTAGTGCAGTAGATGTTCTATGAATGGACTTTCAAAAGGCATTGGATAAAGAACCACACAACAGACTTATTCGGAAAACAGAAGCACATGGTATTAAAGGGATAGTGGTAACTTGGTAAGTAATTGGCTAAGGGATAGGAGGCAGACAGTAGCGGCGAACGGATGTTTTTCTGACTGGAGATTAGTATGCAGTGGGGTTCCCACGGGTCGGTATTCGGGCCATTGCTTTTCTTGTTATATGTAAATGGCCTGGTCATGGGTATAGGGAGTACAATTGCAAAGTTTGTGGATGATATCAAACTTGGCAATGTAGTAAATAGTGAGCAGGATAGCAGCAGACTTCAGGAGGACATCAACAGACTGGTGAAATGGGCAGACACATGCCAAATCCAATTTAATGCGGATAAGTGTGAAGTGATGCACTTTGGGAGGTACAACATGGAGAGGCAGTATAATTTAAATGGGACTATTTTGAAGGGTGCAAAAACCAGAGGGACCTGGGGGTCCATATTCACAAATCTTTGAAAATGACTGGGTAAGTTGATAAGACGGTTAAGAAAGCATATGGGATACTTGGTTTTGTGAATAGGGACACTGAATACAAAACAAGGCAGCCATGCTAAACCTTTGCAAATCATTGGTTAGGCCTCGTGAGGGACTTCAGTTATGTAGAGAGATTGGAGAAGCTGGGATTGTTCTCCTTAGAGCAGGGAAGTTTAAGGGGAGACCTAATAGAGGAATTCAAAATTATGAAGGGTTTGGATAGAGCAAGTGGGGAGCAACTGTTTCCTCTGGCAAGTGGGTCGGTAACCAGAGGTCACAGATTTAAAATAATTGGCAAAAGAACTAGAGGGGAAATGAGAATTTCTTTTCCAACTGGTTGCTCAGATCATATTGCACTGCCTGAAAGGGTGGTGGACTCAAGATTCCATAAGAACTTTCAGAAGGCAATTGGACACGTACTTGAAGAGGACTAATTTGCAGGGTTATGGGGGAAAAGCTGGGGTGTGGGACTAAATTGGACAGCTCTTTCAAAGAGCCGACAAAGGTACAACGGGCCGAATGGCTGCTTTCTGTGCTGTAAGATTCTATGATGAACACATAGCTACAGCTAGTGAGTACTGCACATAGTACCAATCTATCACACCTCCGGTGAGTACCATATATAGTACCAATCAAACACATACCTCCAGCCAGTGAGTACTGTGTATCGTAGTGCCAATCAGCTGCCATGGTACCGCCCTCCACCGTGGCATTCACCTCAGTGCCGTTGTGGTTGTTTGCAAGTTTCTGAGCATTTGGCACCGGTTTGGGTTCTGGCCGCGGAGGTGTGGGTGCCGGCACTGGTGACTCAGTGGGAGTAGCCATTGATTCAGAAACGGGCAAGGGTGCTGTAATTGCATCTATCTCCTGTGTTTAAAGGAACACAAACATGACACTTAGACCGAGCAGAGATTGAGCCCATGTATAAGCCAGTGGTGCCTTTAGGACTCAATCACACAAATTGTTCAATCTGCACCCAACAACCAGACCACACAGGCCTGTATAGAGAATCCTGGTGCCCTGACCTGGGACCTGCAGCATAACCAGGAGTAAGTGTACAAATTGAGAAGGTTGGTTTATGCATGGGCGATACAGCCAGAGTCAGTCAGCCACACTTGCAGTTCTGGTCTCGAAGGCCAAGGGTTTGAGTTCCAGTTTAAGCCGATGCTTCACAAGTACTCAAGAGAGCTGCACTATTCGTAGAGCAGGATGGCCAAAACTCTACCCTCAACACCAAAAAACAAAGGTTAACTGATGACCCAAGGTGACTGCCACTTTCAACTACAGACCAGCTGCTGCGCTTCTAAGTAATTCACTGGATATGAAGCGCTGCCAGATGTTTGGGAGATGCAATAAGGAGTCATAAATACAAAAACAATTTAACCTAGGGTATACGTTCCAACTCCACAGGACAGCCGAGGCACACGAGGGAAAAATGAAAGCACAAGTGATAGGGTCACCAAGAATAAAGTGAGAAGTTCACAATGCTATGTAAAGGAGTCACTAGATAGCAAGCGGCATTAGGAACCTTGGATGATTTTTCCTTTCACTAGCCAAGGGGCACTATGGCCAACAGACAAGAGAAAGTGTCATTTGCATTAATCATTTCTTTTACCCACTCCCTTCCTGCGCATTCATCCGCAGGGCATGCTTGTCGCTCCCAAATACATTTTACGAATTTGAGAGTTAACAAGTTCTTAAATCACACTGAATGCATCGTAGAACAGTGCCCAAGGGGTCAAGCAGGAAGCCAGGCCTGATAGCTCCACCCTGCACATTCAAGAGACCTCCTGTGCAAACCAGAGGAGCCGATACTTCAAGTAACCCTAAAGACCACATTTCAACACACAGACTTGGCTCAATGTGCGGATTTATTGAAACTGCTCTGGCGGGTGATTTGTGACCAGGATGTGCCGAGGATCCAGAAAACACAGATTTACCAGATCAAAAGGAAGACGATGAATGCCGGGAATCTGAAGCAACGGGAAATGCTGGAACGGTGGGTGAACCCATCACATGATACTCCAACCCAGTATGGGGTGCGATGGTTACTGATGGAGGACCCCAGGTAAACGTAAACCACCTCCTCTACCTGCCAACAGCAGTATCCCTTACCTTCGTGTGTGCTAAATTACAGAAAAACCACCATAGGCATTTCTTTCACATCCATTCGCAAGCCTCTGGCACAAATGTAAACCGGCCAGGTGTTTAGCACAGAGGCGACTTTGTTCCAGGGCCGACTGTTACAAGACAATGACCAGATTCCTGCACTGTTTGAGTACAAAAGTAATTGAAGAATCACAGACAGTGGTATATAATTAGCAATCTAATGAATTGGTGTGCACACAGACACGGTCAAGGGTTTACAACAAACAGTGACTCATTAGCCTGTACATAATTCTCTCACTATAGAAGACATAAAATCTACCTGGAGCAGACAATCTCCAGAATTGTGGGAGGGGGGAGCCCCGGACAGCATGGGAGGGGGAAGGGAGTCGTCGTCGTCAGGGGCAGCATGGTGGTGGTGGGTGATGGAGAGAAAGGGCAGCTGTGGACAGTGCTGGGTGGGGGATGGAGAGGAAGGGGCGACGCAGGCAGTGCTGGGGGTGAGGGTTGGAGAGAGGAAGGGGCGACGCGGGCAGTGCTGGGGATGGAGAGAGGAAGGGACGACGCAGCAAGTGCTGGGGGATGGAGAGAGGAAGGGGCGACGCGGGCAGTGCTGGGGGTGACGGATGGAGAGAGGAAGGGGCGGCTGGGGGTGGGAGAATGAAGAGGAAGGGGCGACGCAGGCAGTGCTGGGGGTGAGGGTTGGAGAGAGGAAGGGGCGACGCGGGCAGTGCTGGGGATGGAGAGAGGAAGGGGCGACGTGGCAAGTGCTGGGGGATGGAGAGAGGAAGGGGCGACGCGGGCAGTGCTGGGGGTGACGGATGGAGAGAGGAAGGGGCGGCTGGTGGTGGGAGAATGAAGAGGAAGGGGAGGCGCGGGCAGGGGTGGGGGATGGAGAGAGGAAGGGGCGATGCGGGCAGTGCTGGGGGCGGGGGATGGAGAGTAGAAGGGAAGGCGCGGGCAGTGCTGGGGAATGAAGAGAGAGGAAGGGGCGACGCGGGCAGTGCTGGGGGTGGGGTGGGGGATGGAGAGAGGAAGGGGCGACGTGGGCAGTGCTGGGGGTGCGGTGGGGGATGGAGAGAGAAAGGACGACGCGGGCAGTGCTGGGGGTGCGGTGGGGGATGGAGAGAGAAAAGGGAGGCGCGGGCAGTGCTTGGGGTGAGGGATGGAGAGGGGAAGGGGCAACGTGGGGGATGGAGAGGGGAAGGGGCAACGTGGGGGATGGAGAGGGGAAGGGGCGACGCCGGCAGTGCTGGGGGTGGGGTGGGGGATGGAGAGGGGAAGGGGCGACGCGGGCAGTGCTGGGGGTGGGGGATGGAGAGGGGAAGGGGCGACGCGGGCAGTGCTGGGGGTGGGGGATGGAGAGGGGAAGGGGAGGCACGGGCAGTGCTGGGTGGGGTGGGGGATGGAGAGTGGAAGGGGCGACGTGGGCAGTGCTGGGGGTGGGGGATGGAGAGAGGAAGGGGCGACGCGGGCAGTGCTGGGGTGGGGGATGGAGAGAGGAAGGGGAGGCGCGGGCAGTGCTGGGGTGGGGTGGGGGATGGAGAGTGGAAGGGGCGACGTGGGCAGTGCTGGGGTGGGGGATGGAGAGGGGAAGGGGAGGCGCGGGCAGTGCTGGGGTGGGGTGGGGGATGGAGAGTGGAAGGGGCGACGCGGGCAGTGCTGGGGTGGGGGATGGAGAGAGGAAGGGGCGACGCGGGCAGTGCTGGGGTGGGGGATGGAGAGAGAAATGGGTGACGCGGGCAGTGCTGGGGGTGGGGGATGGATAGAGGAAGGGGAGGCGCGGGCAGTGCTGGAGGTGGGGTGGGGGATGGAGAGAGGAAGGGGAGATAAAGCCAATCTAATCCTCACCGCCATGAAGTTGGCCAACGTGCTGTCGATGTCTGCAGGCTTGCTGGGCTGTGGCTCTGCCTCCTGTGGCTCAGCGTCAGGGCTGTCCTCATCATCGCTGTCTGTGTAAGCTCCGAGTAAACCCAGCCCACCTGCAAGAGTGCAAGTCATGATAACTCATTAAAACAGCTGTCACCCCGCTCCTCCTCCTCTCACATTCCCCAGCAGTGATACCACCTGCACTTCACCCCTGCTCAAAGTAACTCGGCAACAACGCCCTGCCAACCGCTCACACCAAGCAGCTCACCGCCCCTGCCCCCCGCCGAGTTAGGAGGGACAGCAAGTTGTGTGGATGGGAGCAGAAAGTTGCAATGGACACTGATCGATTGAGTGAGTGGTCAAAACTGCAGAAAATGGAGTTCAATGTGGGCATCTGTGAGCTCATCCAGTTTGGACCTAAGAAAGATAAATCCGAGCATTTTCTAAATGGGGAGAGGCCAGAAGCTCTGGAGGATTTAGATGTCCATGTACGGAAGCCACAAACAGGTACAACAAGTAATCACAAAGGCCTTTACCTCAAGGAGGATGGAATACAAAGGGGTGGAAGTTATGCTTCAGTTGTATAGAGACTGGGTTAGGCCCCATCGAGAGTACTGCATTCAGTTTTGGACACTACATCGCAGGAAGGATGTATTGCTCTTGGAGGGGGTGCAGTGCAGATTCACCAGAATGGTAACGGGGCTAAAAGGGTTAAATTATGAGGACACGTTGCATAAACTTGGCTTGTATTCCCTTGAGTACAGAAGATTGAGGGGTGATCTGATCGAGGTGTTTATGATTATAGGCTTAAAATAATTTAATAAAGGTAGAGAGAGAGAAACAATTTCCTTTGGTGGAGGAATACAGAACAAGGGTGCACAATCTTAAAATTAGAGCTAGGCTGTTCAGGAGTGAAATCAGGAAGCAGTTACCTGTAGTCCGGACTGTAGATTCCTTTGCTGTCCCATTGTTTGTACTGTTCGAACTCGAATTAACAAACAATTGATCGGATCCATCCTCCTGCTCATCTGCAGAGAAGGAAGTATGTATAATAAACAACTACAATGGAGTCACAGTACTAAAATTGAGAAACAAAATGGTTCCAGAACACACGATAATTAAATCGGTTTGCTTATCACTCCCACCGGTCATGATCCTGAATCGCCCCCCCAACCCACCCCACGGGGCTCCATGTCCAAATGCTTCTGTGAAGGGTGGAACTGGGGGAGAATCAAACAATCATGGAACAGAGGCACAAAGAGTGCAGATCCAGCATATGTTCAACACGCAAGGTCACTACCTGCCATTCATGAGAATGCAGGTACAGAACGGTACAACATGGGCAGAGTTGATATAAAGTCAGCAGGGAGAGGCAATTAGTCGGAGATACACATGCACGATTGGGGGGTTTAGAAATGTGGGCAAACCAAAAGCTGCAACCCTGAAACTTGGACTGTTCCCTCAAGGTGCACACAGAACCATGTCTGTTGATTTTGATCATCTGTCAGTGAAACCATTTCAGACTCACTCACAATTTGATACTGGGTATTAACACAAGTACTCAAACACGGGGCAGAGACAATTGTTTGTAAAGCAAATACACTTGAAATGAATAACTGGCAGCAATGTGTGATTGTAACTACCAGTCCCACCAGGGTTCAGTCTCGCCTCGGGAGTTGTCACACAGCTCAGGGACCAAAGGGGAAGAGAAACCCACGATGCTCTCATGTATACATGGGCCACAGCTTTGGGTTGCTCAGCTGCCAGGAGTCCATCAATCACACAGCACTACCAGAACAATTCCCCCCCCGCATCATCAGCAGTACGGGGCCATATGGGAACAGGAGGATGCGCCAACAAATGCTAACATCAGTCACTTCTGGGAGATAAAAAAGCTGGGAGCACGAATAAAAGATATCAATTTAAGACACAGCTCCAGAACAGCAACGATGGGATCTGAACCACTACAGGGTAACAATAAACCAGCGAAAACTCACACCATATGCATGCATTTTATATAGAATAACAGATACCCAAGAGTGAGTTACTGGAATATAATCAAGGAGTTTAGGTGGGTTTGTACATAGAATAGTAGTGAATTATAGGCTAGAATCTGAAGGCCTTAAGACATTGTGTACTTGGGCATGATTAAACAATGCACAAGGAACTTAAAATGGCTAACTAAAGTACCAAATAAACTGACCAACATGCATTTATATAGCACTTTTAATGTAACAAAAACACCCCACAGTGCATCACAGAGCAATCTAGAGTAAAAATGCTTAATTGGAGGAGGGCCAATTTCAGTGGGTTGAGAAAGGATCTGGCCGGGGTAAATTCGAATCAAAGATTGGCAGGCAAAATTGTAATCGAAAAATGGGCTGCCTTTCAAGAGGAGATGGTTCGGATACAGTCGAGGTACATTCTCACAAGGGGGGGGAAGGTAGGGCAACCAAAGCCAGAGCTCCCTGGATAACAAAAGAGAGTAAGATGAAGCAGAAAAAGGGGGCATATGACAGATGTCAGGTTGAGAATACAAGTGAGAACCAGGCTGAATATAGAAAGTTCAGAGGGGAAGGGAAAAAGAAAATAAGAGGGGCAAAGAGAGAGTACAAGAATAGACTGGCAGCTAACATGAGAGAATCCAAAAGTCTTCTATAGGCACATAAATAGTAAACGGGTAGTAAGAGGGGTGGGGCCGATTGGGACCAAAAAGGAGACCTACGCATGGAGGCAGAGGTACTAAATGAGTACTTTGCATCTGTCTTTACCAAGGAAGAAGATGCTGCCAAAGTCATAGTGAAAGAGGAGGCAGTGGAGATACTGGATGTGATAAAAATTGAGAGGAGGTACTAGAAAGGTTAACTATACTTAAAGTAGATAAGTCAGCAGGACCAGATAGGATGCATCTTAGGATGCCGAGGGAGGTAAGGGTGGAAATTGCGGAGGTACTGGCCATAATCTTCCAATCCTCCTTAGATATGGGGGTGGTGACAGAGGACTGGAGAATTGCAAATGTTACACCCTTGTTCAAAAAAGGGTGCAAGAATAAACCCAGCAACTACAGACCAGTCAGTTTAGCCTCGGTAGTGGGAAAGCTTTTAGAAACAATAATCAGGGACAAAATTAACAGTCACTTGTACAAGTGTGGATTATTTAAGGAAAGCCAGCACGGATTTGTTAAAGGCAAATAGTGTTTAACTAACTTGATTGAGTTTTTAATGAGGTAACAGAGAGGGTTAATGAGGGCAATGTGGTTGATGTGGTGTACCTGGACTTCCAAAAGGCGTTTGATAAAGTGCCACATAATAGGCTTGCCAGCAAAGTTGAAGCCCATGGAATAAAAGGGACAGTGGCAGCATGGATACGAAATTGGCTAAGTGACAGGAAAGAGAGTAGTAGTGAACGGTTGTTTTTTGGACTGGAGGAAGGTATACAGTGGTGTTCCCCAGGGGTCGGTACTAGGACCACTGCTTTTCTTGATATATTAATGACTTGGACTTGGGTTACAGGGCACAATTTCAATATTTGCAGATGACACGAAACTTGAAAATGTAGTGAACAGTGAGGAGGATAGTGATAGACTTCAAGAGGCTATAGACAGGCTGGTGGAATGGGCCGACATGTGGCAGATGAAATTTAGCGCAGAAAAGGGCGAAGTGATACATTTTGGTAGGAAGAACGAGGAGAGGCAATATAAACGAAAGGGTACAATTCAAAAGTAGGTGCATAAACAGAGAGACCTGGGAGTATATGTGCACAAATTGTTGAAGGTGGCAGGGCAGGTTGAGAAAGCGGTTAAAAAAGCATACGGGATCCTGGACTTCATAAATAGAAGCATAGAGTACAAAAGCAAGGAAGTTATGATGAACCTTTATAAAACACTGGTTCGGCCTCAACTGGAGTACTGTATCCAATTCTGGGCACCGAACTTTAGGAAGGATGTGAAGGCCTTAGAGAGGGTACAGAAAAGATTTACAAGGATGGTTCCAGGGATGAGGGACTTCAGTTACGTGGATAGACTGGAGAAGCTTGGGTTGTTCTCCTTAGAGCAGAGAAGGTTGAGAGGAGATTTGATAGAGGTGTTCAAAATCATGAGGGGTCTAGACAGAGTAGATAGAGAGAAACTGTCCCCATTGGCAGAAGGATCAAGAACCAGAGGACACAGATTTAAGGTGATCGGCAGAAGAACCAAAGGCGATATGAGGAAAACTTTTTCACGCTGCGAGTGGTTAGGATCTGGAATGCCCTGCCTGAAAGGGTGGTGGAGGCAGACTCAATCGTGGCTTTCCAAAGGGAATTGGATAATTACCTGAAGGAAAATTTTTTGTAGGGCTATGGGAAAAGGGTGGGGGAGTGGGACTAGCTGAAGTGCTCTTGCAGAAAACTGGCACCGGCTCAACGGGCCGAATAGCCTCGTTCGGTGCTGTTACCATTGTACGATTCTACCGATAGGAGTAATGAATGGATACTGATGCATAGTGTGGTAACACTTTTCAGCTTCCTGTATTACATCACTTCCTGTAATCAGTCCAGGATAAATACTGGACTGATCAGTTAGATCTGGAAGAGGCATAGGGTAAGACCTCTTTTGTATGCAGCACCGTTTTAAGTTGATTAAAGCTTACATTAAGTTTACCACGCGTAAGGCTCATTCTTACGACAATTTAATCAACTTTGGAAAAACTTCGCACTCAAACTTTTTGGACGAACTCGGAGCTAAGGATCCAGGGAATCACCCATCATGGAAAACATCCTTAAACCATCGCGTCTTGACTTGGACCCAAACACCCCAGCAGCCGGTAAGGTGTGGAAACACTGGTATCGCACGTTTGAGAATTTTCTTGAGTATTGCAAAGCTGATGATAACTCAAAGTTGCGGATACTCATCAACTGTGTCACCCCGAATGTATTTCAGTATGTGGAAGACTGGGACAGTTATGAGGAGGCAATTCAGACGCTTAAGAGACTATATACTAAGACACCGAATGAGGTCTATGCTAGACATCTACTAGCTACAGCCCAACAAGGGCCGGAGGAATCCATTGATAAATTCCTCCAAGAGCTTCGCAGACTTAGTATGGACTGTAACTTTCGGGCAGCCTCAGCTGAGCTATACCGCGAAGAAATGATCCGTGATGCGTTCATCTGCGGGCTTGCCTCCCCATTTATACGCCAGCGTCTACTGGAAAGTAAGACACTTGAGCTGCAGAGAGCTTATGACCTGGCTTGCTCTCTAGATCTGGCAAAAAGAAATGCAGACCTTTTTACAGTGCCCAGACCTCGGTCTGCTGCCTTAACTACAGTCAGGCAATTTAAGAGGCCACAGGTGAACTCTATTAGGGAGGACTTTATCCCTGACGATCGATCTGATGACTTCACTGATGAAGAGGATGATGACCCCACTGTGGCAGCCTCTTGGCAATCTAAGAAATGCTTTTTTTGTGGTGATGAGTTTCACCCTCGGAGATTCTGCCCTGCTCGCAATGCGTTTTGCAGTCATTGCAACAAAAAGGGTCATTTTGTAAAGGTTTGCCTATCAAGAGCCTCTACGAGGGCTTATCAAGCTAAGTCCTACCGAACTGCCCCAGTAAGGGCCTATCAGGATGTTCCAACTAAAAACTATCGTGCTTCCTCTCGGGTTTTTTCTCGAAGAAACACACCTAGAATTTCAGCCACTCTTTGTGCAACGACACCAATTACAGCTGCTTGTCCTCAGAACCTATTCCATGCAGCTACAAAAGCATCAATTAATGGACATACTTTAGATGCCTTAATTGACTCAGGTAGCACTGATAGTTTCATTAGGGAACAGACTGTTGCACAGTTAAAGCTACATGTTTTTCCATCGGACCAGGCAGTTGCGATGGCTCAGTCATCACTTAATACCAGAATTTCTGGCTTCTGTGTAGTTGAAATAATGCTTAATGGTCACAGGTATCCCTCCACCCGGCTTTCGGTGCTCAAGGACTTATGTAGTGATCTTATCTTAGGGCTGGATTTTCAAAAGCAGCATAAGAAGCTTACCATTGAGTTCGGCGGATCCAAACCTGAACTCACTATTTCTAATATACGACCTCGATTACCGTTCTGTGCCTTGTCAGCAGCTTCACTGGATGAACCCTCACTGTTTGCCAGTATCCCTCCTCGATGCAAACCGATTATAACAAAGTCACGCCGTTTCAGTCAGGAAGACCAGTCTTTTATTGCGGCTGAGATTTCTCGGCTTTTAGCAGAGGATATCATCGAGCCTTGTTCGTCGCCATGGCGCGCCCAGGTCGTTATTGTTAAGAACCCTCTACAACCTCACAAGAAACGGCTGTGCATTGACTATTCACAGACCATCAATCAATATACGGACTTGGACGCATACCCATTGCCGCGCATCGATGATATGGTTAATAAATTGGCTGAGTACACGGTGTTCTCGACTTATGATCTGAAAAGCGCCTATCATCAGGTACCCTTGAAGGTCTCAGACAAGCAGTATACAGCCTTTGAAGCCAATGGGCGGCTGTATCAATTTCGTCGCCTCCCCTTTGGGGTCACTAATGGAGTGGCTGTCTTCCAGCGAGCAATGGATGACCTGGTCAAACAGGAAGACTTGAAGGATACGTTTCCTTATCTGGACAATATTACTGTCGCAGGTCGCAATCAGCAGGAACATGACGCCAATCTCCAACGATTTTGGGATGCACTCCAGCACCGTAATTTGACATTGAATGCGGCTAAATCCATTGAGTCACAACCAACCATCAACATCCTTGGCTATTGTGTGGGCAATGGCATCATTAAACCTGACCCTGAAAGGCTTCGCCCACTCCAAGAACTCCCGCCACCTAAGAATCCGGCCTCCTTGCGCCGGGCCCTCGGCCTGTTTGCATACTATGCGAAATGGATTCCTAACTTCTCGGACCGAATCCAACCTCTACTGAAGGCCAGCACATTCCCACTAGACACAACGGCTGTTGCAGCCTTTAACCTCCTGAAAAAGCAGTTGGAGAAAGCGGCTCTTCACTCCATCGATGAGAGTCTTCCTTTCGTGGTTGAGTGTGATGCCTCGGAGGTGGCAATCTCAGCCACTCTGAATCAGGAAGGTCGTCCGGTGGCATTTTTGTCCAGGACTTTTCAAGGGGCTGAGCTACATTATCCTCCAGTCGAGAAAGAAGCTACAGCCATCATAGAGGCAGTACGGAAGTGGAGTCATCTCCTGGCTCGCCAGCACTTTACCTTAATCACGGACCAGCGATCGGTCGCCTTCATGCTCGATAATCGAAAACGGACCAAAATTAAAAATAATAAAATCCAGCTTTGGCGGCTGGAATTGGCCTCTTTTGGTTACACCATCCACTATCGACCTGGCAAGGAGAATGTGGCTCCGGATACCCTCACACGAGCATTCTGCTCCGCCATGGCACCCTCTACGCTCGTAGACATCCATGATGGGTTGTGTCATCCAGGCGTTACTCGCATGCTGCACTTCGTGCGGTCCCGAAATCTCCCATTCTCTACCGGGGATGTAAAGAAGATGTGCTCGGACTGCAGAGTCTGTGCGGAATTGAAACCTCGGTTTTTCCGCCCCTCGGGTGGTATACTCATACATGCGACCCAGCCAATGCAAAGGCTTAGCATCGATTTTAAGGGGCCGTTGCCCTCTTCGACTCGCAACACTTATCTATTAACAATGGTTGATGAGTATTCTCGTTTTCCGTTTGCCTTTCCCTGCCCCAATATGCTGACAACCACGGTTATCAGCTGCCTTGAACAGGTATTTGCTTTCTGTGGCATGGCATCCTATGTTCATTCAGATCGGGGCCCTTCTTTTATGTCGGGAGAACTCAAGGCCTATCTCTCGGAACGGGGTATTGCTGCCAGCAAAACGACACCTTATCATCCGGTTGGGAATGGGCAAGTCGAGCGTTTTAACGCTATCATCTGGAATGCGGTACGTCTGGCTTTGAGATCTCGGGGCCTACCCAACCAGCATTGGGAAGCAGTACTTCCAGACGCATTACACTCCACACGGTCCCTCCTTTCGACCGCCACAAATACGACGCCTCATGAACGGTTCTTCCGATTTCAGCGTCGCTCATCCTATGGGACATCTCTCCCGTCGTGGCTGACTGCACCGGGACCAGTGCTACTCCGAAGATATGTCCGGGCGTCTAAGAATGACCCCCTGGTAGATGAGGTTGAGCTCACTGACGTCAACCCTACCTACGCCTATATTCGGTATCCTGACGGTCGGGAATCTACCGTGTCATTGCGGGATCTGGCTCCCTGCCCGCCGAAACATAGAGGGACACCAGGGGATGATATTGTACCAGGCACATCTCTGGGCTTGCCAGGTGCCTCTCATCATGATCGGGATCTGACGCCGGCTGGTACCTCACTCCAGCGTGCCGACCTGGGGCAGACTGACTATGAGCCCGTCGGGGCTCGCACGCGCAGCCACGATCAACCCTGTACCGTACGCTCAGAAACGGATCTGCCACAGCCCTGCCCGACACCCATTCGGGTACCAGTACACAGTCAGGATCGTTCTGACCCCTCACAGAGCGGGCTGGAGCACTCGGACTCTGGTCCATGGCCCGCAGCGGGTAAACGGGCTAGGGGCCCTCTACCGCTACGAGAACCCAAACGGGTGCGGCTCTCCCTCATCCAACGGCTACGAAATGGAGGGAGCATCCCGGCCTCCTAATCTTTTGGGGGGGGAGAATGTGGTAACACTTTTCAGCTTCCTGTATTACATCACTTCCTGTAATCAGTCCAGGATAAATACTGGACTGATCAGTTAGATCTGGAAGAGGCATAGGGTAAGACCTCTTTTGTATGCAGCACCGTTTTAAGTTGATTAAAGCTTACATTAAGTTTACCACGCGTAAGGCTCATTCTTACGACACATAGAGAGGGGTTAGAATGAGTGAACAAAGCTTGGTCCGATAATAAGTTTTTAAAATGGTGGTTAGAGGTTTGGGGATGGAGTTCTAAAGATTAGGTGCAAAGCACCCTAATGGTGAAACATAGAAACATAGAATCTAGGAGCAGGAGTAGGCCATTCAGCCCGTCGAGCCTGCTCCACCATTCAATACGATCATGGCTGATCATCCAAATCCAGTACCCTGTCCCTGCTTTAATCCCCACAGTACACATATCCCACCCTACCCCCGTAACCCCACGTATTTAATTCCCCCTAACATATCCCATCCTATCCCCATAACCCCACATATTTAATCCCCCCCTAACACGAAGGGTCAATTTATCATAGCCAAATCAACCTAACCCGCACATTTTTGGACTGTGGGAGGAAACCGGAGCAACCGGAGGAAACCCACGCAGACACGGGGAGAATGTGCAAACTCCACACAGACAGTCACCCGAGGTCAGATTCGAACCCGGGTCCCTGGCGCTGTGAGGCACCAGTGCTAACCACTATGCCACCGTGTTGCCCGTGAAGGGAGGGAATGGTGCATAGAAGGCTGGAACGAGAGACACAGAGCATTTGGGAGGCAATATAGAGCTGGAGGAGACTGCAGAAATAGGGTGGGGAGAGGATATGGAGGGAGTTCTCGAGACAGGCAAAGGAGATTCTTTAGGTGATGAACAACTGGATGTGGCGTGGGGAAGGATACATCAGATCTCATGGAGGACGGAAAGTCAGCAAGGAGAGTAGAGAAGAGGTGAGCAACATTGTGGAGGCGCAATAAGCAATATTGGTGATGGATAGGATGTAGGGTTAAAGTTAGCTCTGGGTCGAATGTGGCACCAAAATCACGAATGGCCTGGTTCAGGCCATGAGTGTGAATCATAGAATCAAAAATTTACCGCACAGGAGGCGGCCATTCGACCCATCGTGTCTGTGCCGGCTGAAAAGAGCTATCCAGCCTAATCCCACTTTCCAGCTCTTGGTCCGTAGCCTTGGATGTGTGGTGGGGGAGTGGGACAAGGGAGCGGCTTTGGGCTTCCCAGTTAAGAGCTGCAAATTTTAACTTATCTAGGATCTGATACTGGACGGGCAGTCTGACAGCAAAGAGGCAGTTGAGAGAACTGATGGGGAGCGAGAGCAGGGTATCATCTGCCCCCTATGCCTGCAAGTTACATCACCAAGGTGCAGCATGTAGATAAAGAGGAAGGGGCCGACGACAGATTCCAGGGTGATGGTGCGGTGAAAGAGCGAGCAGCCACTGCTGGAGATTTACTGGCTGTGTTTGGGCTTGCATGACTGCAAACACGCCAGGAGAATTCAATGGAGCTGCTTGATGGAAAGATATTGGAGGTTGTGGAGAGATAATCTACCATGGTCAGTCACAAATTACAGCCTTAAAATAACTCCTAGTTGTTCTGAATATACTATGGATGGGTTCATTTTCCTGCCAATTTCAGGGGCCGGTCATTGCATAAATCAGTGAGGGAGCCCTGCGTCAGTACACAATGTGTCCACACTGACGGGTTAGTGACTCGGATACCATCACTGCAGGTTGGAGGATGTCACCGCTTACGAGGAAACCAGCCCCTGTATACTATACCCGAGTGGAACACTGCTCACCTCTGGCACTGTGATAGAAGATCAGCCATGATCTTATTGAATGGCCATGATGCGGAGATGCCGGTGTCGGACTGGGGTGGACAAAAATGAGAAGTCGCACAACACCGTTGAATGGCGGAATAGGCTTGAGGGGCCGAATGGCCTACTCCTGCTCCTATTTCTTATGTTCTTATGTGATACTATCGTCGAGCAATTCCCTGATGATATCCACTGGAAAAATTACATTGGGTACCAGAGGGAGTCAGTCAGTCTAAATTCAGAACCCCAGCCAGAGATTTTCTCCCAGACTGTAAACGGTTTCAGAATGGTCCCATACACATTTACTGCAACCTGGGTAGCCACTCCAGAGACTTCAGCACCTACCGCAGGGTGACACTTCACCTACCTCTTTCTGTCCTAACATCTCATTGCGTGGTTTGATGTCAAATTTTTGTTAATGCTCCTCTACACTGTCCCATCAAACACTCCCATGGCAGGTTAAGCTTGTAAAGCCCCCAACTCTGCCTCACCCAATACCTCCAATCTCAGAAGACTGCTCCTCATTGTGTCAGAGTGTCACCCCATTTGGTGCTGACTTGTGGCCATTTTTATGCTGTCAATTCACATCAAATGATTGAGACTATCTATCCTCATCTTAGAATGCTGACATCCAATAATGAGGGAGTGAACGCAACTGCATTCAAACTCCAGTTCAGTATTTTAAATGACTCCTCTGTCCCTGATGCCATGTACATTCACAGCTTCAGATAAGTTATAGAATCTTACAGCACAGAAGGTGGCCATCCGGCCCGTCGTACCTGTGCCAGATCTTTGCAAGAGCTGCCCTATTTGGTTCCATACACCAGTTTTTCCCCCCATAACCCTGCAAATTAGTCCTCTTCAAGGACATGTCCATTGCCTTTCGAAAGTTCCTATGGAATCTGCTTCCACCATCCTTTCAGGTAGTGCGTTCCAGATCATAACAACCCTCCATGTGGAAAAAAAATTCTCATTTCTCCTTTACTTTTGCCAATTTATTTAAATCTAGGACATCTGGTTACTGACCCACTTGCCAGAGGAAACTGTTTCGCCCTACTTGCTCCATCAAAACCCCTCATAATTTTGAATACCTCTATTAGGTCTCCCCTTAACCTTCTCTGCTCTAACGGAATAAATCTCCATGTCTCGGACTTCATTTAAATCCCCATGTAACATACTCCCAGCCTTCAGAAAAGATGATGCATGGGCTTTGGTTTACCACTGGTGTGTAAGACTAACGCCATGGTGATTGTTGGAGCCTGACTGGCCCAGGAAAATTCACAGAAAAGATTTGTTGGGCAGTGTTTAATGTTTAAGGAAAGAACATGCATTTATACAGTGACTTTCAGCCCTCGGGACACCCTAGCGTGCTTTACAGCCAATGAAATACTTTTGAAGTGTAGTCACTGTTGTAACGTAAGGAACATGTCTGCACAGTAAGGTTGGGGGATAATGTTGGCCAGGACACAAGGAGAACTCCCTGTTTTTCTTTTTAGTGATGATTGTTGAGGGATAAATATTGGCCAGAACACCGGGGAGAACTCTTCGAAGTAGTGCCATGGGATCTTTTACGTCCATCTGAGGGGGCCTCAGTTAAATGTCTCATCCAAAAGATTGTTACCTTTTACCTCCTCCCTTCCTACTGTCCAGGGCCCCAAACACTCCTTCCAGGTGAAACAGCGATTTACTTGTACTTCTTGCAATTTAGTATACTGTATTCACTGCTCACGATGCGGTCTCCTCTACATTGGGGAGACCAAACGCAGATTGGGTGAACGCTTTGCGGAACACCTCCGCTCAGTCCGTAAGTGTGACCCCGAGCTTCCGGTCGCCTGTCACTTTAATTCTCCGCTCCACCCCCACTCTAATCTCTCCATCCTCGGCCTCTTACAGTTCCAACAAAGCTCCACGTAAACTCGAGCAACAGCACCTCATCTTTCGATTAGGCACTTTACAGTCTTCTGAACTCAACATCGAGATCAACAATTTCAGACTATAACTTTGGCTCCTATATATTTCCCCCCCTTTTTTTTCCTCTCACATAGCAGCTGTTGATCATTCTGCCATTGCCATTTACACCTCAGAGTCATCTTTTGTTTCCTGCTTTTTTCCTTTCCTGACGAAAGGTCTTCAACCTGAAACGTTAACTCTGTTTCTCTCTCCACGGATGCTGCCTGGCCTGCTGAGTTTTTCCAGCGTTTTCTGTTGTTATTTTGTTTCTTAACTTGTCCCATTACCATCTCTTTTTGCCTTGCACCATCATCCCTTTTGTCTTTTAATCTCTCCTGCCTTCCAGCCTATCACAGACTTTCCCTTTGTTCTTTCCTCCCCTCTTCTCTGCCCCACACTTGCTTAAAAATCTGTTACTTCTCTAACCTTTTCCAGTTCTGACGAAGGGCCATCGACCTGAAATGTTAACTCTGTTTCTCTCTCTATGATGCTGCCTGACCTGCTGAGTGTTTCCAGCATTTTCTGTTATTTATTATATATGTGGTCAGAAGCTCATCTCGGGGTCAAATACGACACAAACGGTCTGAAATAAAAACAGAAAATGCTGGAAATACTCAGGTCAGGCAGCATCTGTGGAGACAGAAACAGAGTTAACGTTTCAGATCGATGACCTTTCGTCAGATCCCAGTGCCAGGGAGAGGGATGGAGTCGGTGGCTAGGGAACCGAGTTTGTGGGACCAAAGATAATGGCTTTGGTCTTCCCACTATTTAGTTGGAGGAAATTCCTGCTCATTGGACAAGCAGTGTGACAAATCAGACAGTGGAGTGGTCGAGAGAGGTGGTGGCGAGATGGAGCTGGGTGTCAACAGTGTGCCCGTGCAACCTGAAGTCGTGTTTTCAGATGATGCACATGTGAAATTGGAGGGGGCCCCAAGGATAGATCCTTGAGTGACTCCAGATGTCATGGTGCAGGAGTAGGAAGAGAAGCCATTACGGATGACTCTCTGGCTACAACTGGACAGACAAGAATGGAATAAAAACAGAAAATGCTGGAAATACTCAGCTCTCTCCACAGATACTGCCTAACCTGCTGAGTATTTCCAGCCTTTTCTGTTTTTATTTCTAATTTCCAGCATCTGCAGTATTTTGCTTTAGATAAGAATGGAACCAGGCGAGTGCAGTCCCACCTAGCTGGACGAAGGTGGAGAGGCGTTGGAGGAGGAAGGTGTGGTCAACTGTGTCAAAGGCTGCAGACAGGTCGAGAAGCATGAGGAGGGATAATTTACCACGGTCAGTCACATAGAATGTCATTTGTGAATTTGATAAGGGCTGTTTCAGTACTGTACGCTGTATCTACCCCGTGCTATATCTGTCCTGGGAGTGTTTGATGGGACAGTGTAGAAGGAGCTTTATTCTGTATCTAACTAAAGCCACAGGCCTGACACCCAACAGAGAGATACGAGGGACCCTGGGGAGCAATTGAAGCTTTCCAAACGGAGATCAACAGGTTTCTGTTATAGGTATCAAGGGATATGGAGCAAAGGCGGGGTTGAGGTGCAGGTCAGCCATGATCTAACTGAATGGCGGAGCAGGATCGAGGGGCTGAGTGGCCTCCTGCTGTTACTATAGCTACAAGTGCTCTCACTCAGGCTCTGCCCGTGGCCTGGCCTGGCCGGGCCGGTCCCCCCTCCCTCCACCCGCCAACCTCAGCCTCGATTTCACCGTCAGCGCCCATCTGCCCACCGCTTCCCTCCCCGGCCCGTCCAACTCACCCTCTGAGCCCGAGCCGCGCTCCTCCTTCTTATGGCCGGACTCCAGCTGCAGGATGGGCCGCCGCCGACTCTGCTGCAGGTTGATCCGCGTCTTCTTCCCCATCGGACCGGCCTCCGGACCAGGCCGCCGCTCGGGCTCCTTTTCACGGGCTCCGGACTAGGCCGCCGCTCGGCCTGTTTCACACGGGCTCCGACCAGGCCGCCGCTCGGGCTCCTTCACACGGGCTCCGGACTAGGCCGCCGCCGCCGCTTGGTCTCTTGCTCCGGACTACGCCGCCGCCGCCGCCGCTTGGTCTCTTGCTCCGGACTACGCCGCCGCTGCTCGGGCTCCTTTACTGGGACTCCGGACTAGGCCGCCGCTTGGACTCCGGATTGACGCCACCAGTTCCAACGGGAGCGGGTTGCGTCATGACGTCAATGCGTAATTGTATTTAAATATATATATTTAAATATATATGACATCATCGCGACCAACGCGTCGGGGGTTGAGCTGTGCGCGCTGGCCGCGACTGCGTCATACGTCAGGCCCTTGGATACCGGAATGTGAGAGCCCTGACCTCAGCTCTAAGCCATTCTGCCCCCACAATCAAAGGGCAAGAAATATAGAAAACAAAGGGACACAAAGAAAATATTAAGAGCCGCAAAAAGGGAATACCGAAAAAACTTGCAAGTAATAGAATGGCTAATAATTAAATTTTAATACATTTATAAGAGAGCTGTGGGCCCATTAAAGACAGACGCAGGTGATCTGGTAGTAGATAAGAAGTTAATGGCAGATTTATTGATTGAGTACTTTGTATCTGTTTTCACAGGAGAGGAAGAGGATAAAATACCAGTGATACAAGGGAAACTAAAAATAAATCAAGGAGAGGATTCAATATAGGTTAAAAAAGGGACTATTTGGCACGTTCAAGACAGATCAATATATTTTTGTTTAGGTAAGGGTATCAAGGGATATGGAGCTAAAGCTCTATTAATGGAGTTGAGGTACAGATCAACCATCATCTAATTGAATGGCAGAGCAGGCTCGAGGGGCTGAATAGCCCACTTCTGTTCCTATGACAGATGTGCATCATACCCCTCCACACAGGTGTGTTTAAGCCCGCCAGATAGGTGTATATCACCCCCGGGACAGGTGTGTATCGTTCCCCACGACAGGTGTGTACCACTCCCCCCTCCCCCCCGGACAGGTGTGTACAAGCCTTTCCACCATCTACAAGGCACAAGTAAGAAGTGTGATGGAATACTCTCAACTTGCCTGGATGAGTGCAGCTCCAACAACACTCAAGAAGCTCGACACCATCCAGGACAAAGCAGCCCGCTTGATTGGCACCCCATCCAACCACCTTAAACATTCACTCCCTCCACCACCGGCGTACCGTGGCTGCAGTGTGTACCATCTACAAGATGCACTGCAGCAACTCGCCAAGGCTTCTTCGGCAGCACCTCCCAAAACCGCGACCTCTTCCACCTAGAAGGACAAGAGCAGCAGGCGCATGGGAACACCACCACCTCCAAGTTCCCCTCCAAGTCACACACCATCCTGACTTGGAAATATATCGCCGATCCTTCATCGTCACTGGGTCAAAATCCTGGAACTCCCTCCCTAACAGCACTGTGGGAGTACCTTCACACGGACTGCAGCGGTTCAAAAAGGCAGCTCGCCACCACCTTCTCAAGGACAATTCGGGATGGGCAATAAATGCTGGCCTTGCCAGCGATGCCCACATCCCATAAACGAATAAAAAAAAACTTCCCAGATAGGTGTATATCAACCGCCCCAAACATGTGTTGTATCATACCCCCAAGAAAGGTGCGTATATGTCTCCTGGACGGGTGTGTATCACCCCCACCCCTCCAGGTGTTGTGTCATCCCCCATGGACAGGTGTGTATAAGCCTCCTTGCAGGTGTATGTATAAGCTTCCCAGACACGTGTGTATCACCCCCCAGACATGTGTGTATCACCCCCCAGACACGTGTGTATCACCCTCTCAGACAGGTGTATATCATCCCCCAAAACAGGTGTGATTCAACCCCCCAGGCGGGTGTGTATGCCCCCCCAGCCCCCAGACAGGTGTGTATCACCCTCCCCAACAGGTGTTTATCAACACCCCAGACAGGCGTGTGTCACCTCCACACCCGGACTGGTGTGTATCACCACCCCCCCAGACAGGTGCGTATCACCACCCGCAGACAGGTGTGTATCACCCCCCCCAGACACGTTTTAATCTATCCCCCGGACTGGTGTGTATCACCCCCCACAGACAGGTGCTTAACACCCTCCCCCGAGAAGTGTGTATTACCACCCCAGCCTTGTGTGTATCACCCCAGCAAATACAGGTCTGTATTAACCACCCCCGCCTAACAGATGTCTCTCACCCCCGCCCCCGTCAGAGAGCTGTGAATCACCCCCGCAGACAGGCGCATATCACCGCCCGCAGAAAGGTTTTAATCTATCCCCCCAGACAGGTGTGTATCTCCTCCGAGACAGGTGTGTATCACCCCCCCTATACAGGTGTGTATCTCCCCCGAGACAGGTGTGTTTCACCCCCCCCCAAGACAGGTGAGTATCACCCCCTGCACAAGTGTGTATCCCCCCCCCCCCCAGGCAGGTGAGTATCACCCCCCCAAGACAGGTGTGTATCACCCCCCCAAGATAGGTGTGTATCACCTCCCCTAAACAGGTGTGTATCACGCCCCTACACAGGTGTGTATCACCCCACTAGACAGGTTTGTATCACTTCCCCTAAGCAGGTGAGTATCAACCCTAGGCAGGTGAGTATCAACCCTAGACAGGTGTGTATCGCCCCCCCAAGACAGGTGAGTATCACCCCCCCAAGACAGGTGTGTATCACCTCCCCTAGACAGGTGTGTATCTCCCCTCTAGACAGGTGTGTATCACCACCCCCCCCCAGGCAGGTGAGTATCACTCCCCCAAGACAGGTGTGTATCACCTCCCCTAAACAGGTGTGTATCTCCCCCCTAGACAGGTGTGTATCACCTCCCCTAAACAGGTGTGTATCTCCCCCCTAAACAGGTGTGTATCACGCCCCTACACAGGTGAGTATCACCCCCCTAGACAGGTTTGTATCACTTCCCCTAGACAGGCGTGTATCACCCCCCTTAGACAGGTGTGTATCACCCCCCCAAGACAGGTGTGTATCACCCCCCCTAGACAGGTGTGTATCACCTCCCCTAGACAGGTGTGTATCACCCCCCTTAGACAGGTGTGTATCACCCCCCCAAGACAGGTGTGTATCACCTCCCCTAGACAGGTGTGTATCACCCCCCTTAGACAGGTGTGTATCACCCCCCCAAGACAGGTGTGTATCACCCCCCAAGACAGGTGTGTATCACCCCCCCCAAGACAGGTGTGTATCACCTCCCCTAGACAGGTGTGTATCACCTCCCCTAGACAGGTGTGTATCACCCCCCCTAGACAGGTGTGTATCACCCCCCCAAGACAGGTGTGTATCACCTCCCCTAGACAGGTGTGTATCACCCCCCCAAGACAGGTGTGTATCACCCCCCCAAGACAGGTGAGTATCACCCCCCCAAGACAGGTGTGTATCACCCCCCCAAGACAGGTGTGTATCACCCCCCCAAGACAGGTGAGTATCACCCCCCCAAGACAGGTGAGTATCACCCCCCCAAGACAGGTGTGTATCACCCCCCCAAGACAGGTGTGTATCACCCCCCCAAGACAGGTGAGTATCACCCCCCAAGACAGGTGAGTATCACCCCCCAAGACAGGTGTATATCACCCCCCCTAGACAGGTGTGTATCTCCCCTCTAGACAGGTGTGTATCACTCCCCCCCACCCAGGCAGGTGAGTATCACCCCCCCAAGACAGGTGTGTATCACCCCCCCCAAGACAGGTGTGTATCACCTCCCCTAGACAGGTGTGTATCACCTCCCCTAGACAGGTGTGTATCACCCCCCCTAGACAGGTGTGTATCACCCCCCCAAGACAGGTGTGTATCACCTCCCCTAGACAGGTGTGTATCACCCCCCCAAGACAGGTGTGTATCACCCCCCCAAGACAGGTGAGTATCACCCCCCCAAGACAGGTGTGTATCACCCCCCCAAGACAGGTGTGTATCACCCCCCCAAGACAGGTGAGTATCACCCCCCCAAGACAGGTGAGTATCACCCCCCCAAGACAGGTGTGTATCACCCCCCCAAGACAGGTGTGTATCACCCCCCCAAGACAGGTGAGTATCACCCCCCAAGACAGGTGAGTATCACCCCCCAAGACAGGTGTGTATCACCCCCCCTAGACAGGTGTGTATCTCCCCTCTAGACAGGTGTGTATCACTCCCCCCCACCCAGGCAGGTGAGTATCACCTCCCCAAGACAGGTGTGTATCACCCCCCCAAGACAGGTGTGTATCACCCCCCCAAGACAGGTGTGTCACCCCCCCAAGACAGGTGTGTATCACCCCCCCAAGACAGGTGTGTATCACCCCCCCCAAGACAGGTGTGTATCACCCCCCCTAGTCAAGTGTGTATCACCCCCCCCCAGACAGGTGTGTATCACCCCCCCCCTAGACAGGTGTGTATCACCCCCCCCCTAGACAAGTGTGTATCACCCCCCCCACCCTAGACAGGTGTGTATCACCCCCCCTAGACAGGTGAGTATCACCCCCCCTAGACAGGTGTGTATCACCCCCCCTAGACAGGTGGGTATCACCCCCCTAGACAGGTGTGTATCACCCCCCCTAGTCAAGTGTGTATCACCCCCCCTAGACAGGTGTGTATCACACCCCTAGACAGGTGTTTATCACCCCCCCTAGACATAGAAACATAGAAAATAGGTACAGGAGTAGACCATTCGGTCCTTCGAGCCTGCACCGCCATTCAATGCGTTCATGGCTGAACATGCTACCTCAGTACCCCATTCCTGCTTTCTCGCCATACCCCTTGATCCCCCTAGTTGTGAGTGTTATATCTAACTCCCTTTTGAATATATTTAGCGAACTGGCCTCAACAACCTTCTGTGGAAGAGAATTCCATAGATTCACCACTCTCTGGGTGAAGAAGTTCCTCCTCAGCTCAGTTTTAAATGGCTTCCCCTTAATCCTTAGACTGTGACCCCTGGTTCTAGTTTTCCCTAACATTGGGAACATTCTGCCCGCATCTAATTTGTCTAAACCAGTCAGGATTTTAAATGTCTCTATAAGATCCCCCCTCATTCTTCTGAACTCCAGAGGATATAAGTTCAGTTGACCCAATCTTTCTTGATATGTCAGTCCGGCCATCCCAGGAATCAATCTAGTGAACCTTCGCTGCACTCCCTCAATAGCAAGAATGTCCTTCCTTAAGTTAGGAGACCAAAACTGCGCACAATACTCCAGGTGTGGCCTCACCAAGGCCCTGTACAACTGCAGCATCACCTCCCGACTCCTGTACTCAAATCCCCTTACTATGAAGGCCATCATTCCGTTTACTTTCTTGACTGCCTGCTGCACTTGCATTCCCACCTTCAGTGACTGATGTACCATGACGCCCAGGTCTCGTTGCACCTCCCCTTTCCCTAATCTGCCACCATTCAGGTAATAGTCCGCCTCTCTATTTTTACCACCAAAGTGGATAACCTCACATTTATCCACATTGTACTTCATCTGCCATACATTTGCCCATTCACCCAACCTGTCCAAGTCACTCTGTAGCCTCCTAGCATCCTCCTCATTGTTCACACTGCCTCCCAATTTAGTGTCATCCGCAAATTTGGAGATATTACATTTAATCCCTTCGTCCAAATCATTAATATATAATGTAAACAGCTGGGGTCCCAGCACCGAACCCTGCGGTACCCCGCTGGTCACTGCCTGCCATTCTGAAAAGTACCCATTTACTCCTACTCTTTGTTTCCTGTGTGCCAACCAGTTCTCAATCCACGTCAACACATTACCCCCAATCCCATGTGCTTTAACTTTGCTCACCAATCTCTTGTGTGGGACCTTGTCGAAGGCCTTCTGAAAGTCCAAATACACCACATCTACTGGTTCCCCCCTGTCTACCCTATTGGAAACATCCTCAAAAAATTCCAGAAGATTTGTCAAGCATGATTTCCCTTTCACAAATCCATGCTGACTTGGACCTATCATGTCGCCACTTTCCAAATGGTCTGTTATGACATCTTTAATAATTGCTTCCATCATTTTACCCACGACCGATGTCAGGCTGACCGGTCTATAATTCCCTGTTTCTCCCTCCCTCCTTTTTTAAAAAGAGGGGTTACATTGGCCACCCTCCACTCCATCGGAACTGATCCAGAGTCTAAGGAATGTTGAAAAATGATCGTCAATGCATCCACTATTTCCAAGGCCACCTCCTTAAGTACTCTGGGATGCAGACCATCAGGCCCCGGGGATTTTTCAGCCTTCAGTCCCGTCAATTTCCCCAATACCTTTTCCCGACTAATAAGGATTTCCCTCAGCTCCTCCCTCTTACCAGATCCTCTGACCCCTTTTATTTCCGGCAGGTTGTGTGTGTCCTCCACAGTAAACACCGAACCAAAGTACTTGTTCAATTGATCACCCCCCCGAGACAGGTGTGTATCACCCCCACTAGATTGGTGTGTATCACCCCCCCTAGACAGGTGTGTATCACCCCCCTAGACAGGTGAGTATCACCCCCCCTAGATTGGTGTGTATCACCCCCCCTAGACAGGTGTGTATCACCCCCCCTAGACAGGTGTGTATCACCCCCCCTAGACAGGTGTGTATCACCCCCCCTAGACAGGTGTGTATCACCCCCCCTAGACAGGTGTGTATCACCCCCCTAGACAGGTGTGTATCACCCCCCCTAGATTGGTGTTTATCACCCCCCTAGACCGGTGTGTATCACCCCCCCCCCTAGATTGGTGTTTATCACCCCCCTAGACAGGTGTTTATCACCCGCCCTAGATTGGTGTGTATCACCCCCCCTAGACAGGTGTGTATCACCCCCCCAGACAGGTGTGTATCACCCCCCCTAGACAGGTGTGTATCGCCCCCCTAGATTGGTGTGTATCACCCCCCCTAGACAGGTGTGTATCACACCCCTAGACAGGTGTGTGTCACCCCCCCCCCCTGGACAGGTGTGTATCACCCCCCCTAGACAGGTGTGTATCACCCCCCCTAGACAGGTGTGTATTACCCCCCCTAGACAGGTGTGTATCACCCCCCCTAGACAGGTGTGTATCACCCCCCCTAGACAGGTGTGTATCACCCCCCCTAGACAGGTGTGTATCACCCCCCCTAGACAGGTGTGTATCACCCCCCCCCTAGACAGGTGTTTATCACCCCCCTAGACAGTTGTGTATCACCCCCCCTAGACAGGTGTTTAACACCCCCCTAGACAGGTGTGTATCACCCCCCCTAGACAGGTGTGTATCACCCCCCAGACAGGTGTGTATAACGCCCCTAGACAGGTGTGTATCACCCCCCTAGACAGGTGTGTATCACCCCCCCTAGACAGGTGTTTATCACCCCCCTAGACAGGTGTGTATCACCCCCCCTAGACAGGTGTTTATCACCCCCCTAGACAGGTGTGTATCACCCCCCCTAGACAGGTGTTTTTCACCCCCCCAGACAGGTGTGTATCACCACACTAGACAGGTGTTTATCATCCCCCCAGACAGGTGTGTATCACCCCCCCTAGACAGGTGTGTATCACCCCCCTAGAGAGATGTTTATCACCCCCCCTAGATTGGTGTGTATCACCCCCCCCTAGACAGGTGTGTATCACCCCCCCTAGACAGGTGTGTATCACCCCACTGGACAGGTGTTTATCACCCCCCTAGACAGGTGTTTATCACCCCCCTAGACAGGTGTTTATCACCCACCTTAGACAGGTGTTTATCACCCCCCCAGACAGGTGTTTATCACCCCCCCCCCACTAGACAAGTGTGTATCACCCCCCTAGACGGGTGTGTATCACTCCCCCAAGACAGGTGTGTATCACCCCCCCCAAGACAGGTGTGTATCACCCCCCCAAGACAGGTGTGTATCACCCCCCCAAGACAGGTGTGTATCACCCCCCCCAAGACAGGTGTGTATCACCCCCCCAAGACAGGTGTGTATCACCCCCCCTAGTCAAGTGTGTATCACCCCCTCCCAGACAGGTGTGTATCACCCCCCCCTAGACAGGTGTGTATCACCCCCCCCAGACAGGTGTGTATCACCCCCCCCTAGACAGGTGTTTATCACCCCCCTAGACAGGTGTTTATCACCCCCCCCCCCACTAGACAAGTGTGTATCACCCCCCTAGACGGGTGTGTATCACTCCCCCAAGACAGGTGTGTATCACCCCCCCAAGACAGGTGTGTATCACCCCCCCAAGACAGGTGTGTATCACCCCCCCAAGACAGGTGTGTATCACCCCCCCCAAGACAGGTGTGTATCACCCCCCCAAGACAGGTGTGTATCACCCCCCCTAGTCAAGTGTGTATCACCCCCCCCCCAGACAGGTGTGTATCACCCCCCCCTAGACAGGTGTGTATCACCCCCCCTAGACAGGTGTGTATCACCCCCCCCCCTCGACAGGTGTGTATCACCCCCCCTAGACAGGTGAGTATCACCCCCCCTAGACAAGTGTGTATCACCCCCCCTAGACAGGTGTGTATCACCCCCCCTAGACATGTGTGTATCACCCCCCTAGACAGGTGTGTATCACCCCCCCTAGTCAAGTGTGTATCACCCCCCCTAGACAGGTGTGTATCACACACCTAGACAGGTGTTTATCACCCCCCCTAGACAGGTGTGTATCACCCCCCCTAGACAGGTGTGTATCACCCCCCCTAGATTGGCGTGTATCACCCCCCCTAGACAGGTGTGTATCACCCCCCTAGACAGGTGAGTATCACCCCCCCTAGATTGGTGTGTATCACCCCCCCTGGACAGGTGTGTAACACCCCCCCTAGACAGGTGTGTATCACCCCCCCTAGTCAAGTGTGTATCACCCCCCCTAGACAGGTGTGTATCACACACCTAGACAGGTGTTTATCACCCCCCCTAGACAGGTGTGTATCACCCCCCCTAGACAGGTGTGTATCACCCCCCCTAGATTGGCGTGTATCACCCCCCCTAGACAGGTGTGTATCACCCCCCTAGACAGGTGTGTATCACCCCCCCTAGACAGGTGTGTATCACCCCCCAGACAGGTGTGTATAACGCCCCTAGACAGGTGTGTATCACCCCCCTAGACAGGTGTGTATCACCCCCCCTAGACAGGTGTTTATCACCCCCCTAGACAGGTGTGTATCACCCCCCCAGACAGGTGTGTATCACCCCCCCTAGACAGGTGTGTATCACCCCGCTAGACAGGTGTGTATCACCCCCCTAGACAGGTGTGTATCACCCCACTAGACAGGTGTTTTTCACCCCCCCCAGACAGGTGTGTATCACCCCCCCTAGACAGGTGTTTATCACCCCCCTAGACTGGTGTGTAGCACCCCCCCTAGACAGGTGTTTTTCACCCCCCCAGACAGGTGTGTATCACCCCACTAGACAGGTGTTTATCACCCCCCCAGACAGGTGTGTATCACCCCCCCTAGACAGGTGTGTATCACCCCCCTAGAGAGATGTTTATCACCCCCCCTAGATTGGTGTGTATCACCCCCCCCCAGACAGGTGTGTATCACCCCCCCTAGACAGGTGTGTATCACCCCACTGGACAGGTGTTTATCACCCCCCTAGACAGGTGTTTATCACCCCCCTAGACAGGTGTTTATCACCCACCTTAGACAGGTGTTTATCACCCCCCCAGACAGGTGTTTTTCACCCCCCCCCCTAGACAGGTGTGTATCACCCCCCTAGACGGGTGTGTATCACTCCCCCAAGACAGGTGTGTATCACCCCCCCAAGACAGGTGTGTATCACCCCCCCCAAGACAGGTGTGTATCACCCCCCCAAGACAGGTGTGTGTCACCCCCCCAAGACAGGTGTGTATCACCCCCCCAAGACAGGTGTGTATCACCCCCCCAAGACAGGTGTGTATCACCCCCCCAAGACAGGTGTGTATCACCCCCCCAAGACAGGTGTGTATCACCTCCCCTAGACAGGTGTGTATCACCTCCCCTAGACAGGTGTGTATCACCCCCCCAAGACAGGTGTGTATCACCCCCCCAAGACAGGTGTGTATCACCCCCCCAAGACAGGTGTGTATCACCCCCCCGAGTCAAGTGTGTATCACCCCCCCCCCCCAGACAGGTGTGTATCACCCCCCCTAGACAGGTGTGTATCACCCCCCCTAGACAGGTGTGTATCACCCCCCCCCTTGACAGGTGTGTATCACCCCCCCTAGACAGGTGAGTATCACCCCCCCTAGACAAGTGTGTATCACCCCCCCTAGACAGGTGTGTATCACCCCCCCTAGACATGTGTGTATCACCCCCCTAGACAGGTGTGTATCACCCCCCCTAGTCAAGTGTGTATCACCCCC